>JAQHUG010000094.1:4371093-4475235 GCA_028555095.1 Dicrostonyx torquatus | reverse complement strand
ATACCTAGCATACTTATGCAAACTCTCCTTTGTGGGATGCTAAAGAGGGGAATCTCTGTAAACTTCCTGGAGGCAGTGGCTTTTTATCTTGTAAATTTCCTAGAGACAAAATTCCTAGCTGGCTCTGTTAAGCATTCTAAATTAAAAGGTCTTATATGACCTTCAGTAAATATTAGGGGGAATGGTCCCTGACATATCTGTAATTATTAGGGGGAATGGTCCCTGACACATATGCCTTCTTCCTCTGTCTAGGGACATCATGCCATACAACCCTGTACCTCCCTGGCCCACCACACCCTATGAATCCAAACTTCGAGATTTGGTTTCACCTAGAAACCTTCTGCTTCACAACCGGACAAAGGCTCAAGCTAGGTGACAGAGGATTGTATCCTGCATGGAAGGGATGGTGTTATCTGGGAGCAGAGGGGTTCTGGCCATGGAGCACTTGGCTTCCAGTTCCTGAGCTGTTTCCCTCCCTCCCAGCCTCTGCCCTCCTGTTTTAGGCTGAGAGACAGGAGAGACACAGGCCTGGAGTTCTAGCAGGGGACTCTGAAGAGGGGCTATGCATGGGGAGTGTGAGGATTGGGACAGGGGGTGCGAAGAGCTCAGCGCCAGCAGCCCTGCCCTGAGTCTTTCACGGCTGGGGAGGCGCCACAGCCTACTGGGGGTCTCAGGCAGAGGAGTGGGGGGGGGGACGCTGCCCTGGCCTTGGGGCCTCCGCCGCGGGCTCGCGCTGCCCCTCCCAGGCCTGAGGAGAGCTCTGTCAGCAGAATTCCGCGCGCCCCGCTGTGGGCCGTGTTTACCCTGCCGCCCGCCAGCTTCTCGCTGCGCAGCCCAAGGCCGAGCCCCGCCGCCGCGTGACACCGACGGCCAGGCGACCCCAAAGGCCAGGCCGCGGCGGGGCGGCAGCTGGAAGCTCTGGCCCCCGCAGAAAGCCGCGGCAGCCGCTGGGCCCTGAAGCGGTGCTGGTGGAGGGTGCGGGTGTCCGAGGCTGCAGAGCCCAAGTCGCTGCTAGGCAGGGGCCGCGACCGGTGGCGCCAGACGAAGCCCACAAAGCAGAGGGGACAGTGCTGGCAGAAGGGCTTGTGCCTGAGGCAGATCTTGGGAACCAGAATAAAGGGCAGATGCCCACAGAACACTTAGCTCCAGACCTCGCAATGCCCTCACCCTGGGGGGGGGGGTGGCTGACCTTGGGGAAGGGCCCTTCTTTCTCCCTCGCCTGCTTTTCTCCAGTTGTCCCAGAAAGAGCAAACTCAGGAAGGTGGGACCACAAGAAGCCAAGAGTATGTGCTCCCCCCACCCAGGGGACAGCTGCCACTCAGCTCCAGCTGTCTGTTGCCTGTGAATGAGAGCATGGATTACTAGATCTTCAGAGTTTTTTAGAAGTTATAAATCTGGATGTTTATGTAAAAATCTTCTGAATTTGAAATGATGAGAGCTAATTTCTTCATCATGCAGGCACTGTGTGAGCCAAAGAAAACACTTTGAAGGTTTTAAGTGGCCCATAAGGTGACTGTTTATGACAGTCTCTAAGGCTCACGTGGGCTCTGACAATGGCCACATGTGAAGCTCCACCACCATTCTGACTGGAGTCCAAACCTCACCCAAATGTCACGCCCTCCCAGAGACACCAGGAGGAGGCTGCCTTTGCCCTGGCATTTGGGTCCCTGAGAACACATAGTTCAAGATGCTGCCAGACTTCTGATGGCCTTTCTCAGCCGGTGATCTGCTGTCACTCCAGCACACACACAGAAAGAGAGACAGAGACAGAGAGACATACATACACAGAGAGATAGAGGGAGGGAGGAAGAGGCAGAGACAGAGAGAGACATGCACACAGAGATAAAGGGGAGGGAATAAGGGGAAAGAGAAAGACTCTGAAGGCCTTCCTGGGCCTGGACCATGGTTCTGGTAGATTCTACACTATCACATCTGGCTAAGGCCTTTTTCTTTCACTATTACATGGACTAAAAGAGGCAGGGCCCTAAAGGCACATCACCCTACAACTGTCTCCTTATTCTGACCCTGCAGTTTCCTGGCCTGGTGGGGAGGTAGAGAAGTGGGGAAGTGGGGCAGATTATCTTGGTGTGTGCTGAGAATGGGCCTTCCCTGAGACCTCCCAGTCCCCCCACTCCTTCCCACTCCACAGCCCATGAAGACCAACCAAGCATGACAAGGGTTAATTGGATACCCCCAGCTGGAATCATAGACTCATAAGGCTGGAACAGACCTCCGAGGTCATCCACCAGGGGTAGAAGAGAGATTTTAATTACCCAATTCAGGAACCTTGGAAGTACCTCATCCCTCAGCTCTAGCCCAAGTAGGGAGGAGCCAAGGCCTGGAAAGGGCTGCTAGGCCTGGAACCTCTCTGAAGGGTAGTCTCTGACCATGCCTGTCACATTCCTATCAGTAACCCCTCCCCCAGTCCCAGCAGGGCCTAGCTTTGGGAAGAACACACAGCTCTTGGGTGAATAACAGACCAGGCTGCTGATAGCAGGAGAGACTGTATCAGGATGTTCGACCAGGAATCAAGTGACCAGGGCTCCATGATAAGTCCTCCTCATGGTCACTAGCTGTGAACAGGCTACTACTCTACACTATGCTTTATAACTTGGCTGCCTCCTTCCATGGCCCTGGGTGAATGACCCCACGAGCATTCAGGTCAGTTTCCCGGGTTCCCACTCCAAAAGTTTCTGGGCCACTTCACACTGCCTAGTCTATAACCTGTGCTACGCAGGCATCTGAACTCCACTCTTGATGAGATCATACATTGAGAAGCCTTCTTCCTCCCCAATTGGGGACAGAAGGGAAAAATAATCTCATTACAGCCAGAAGATTCAAAGTCAGATACCATGAAGGACTTCCTGAAACTGGAACTCACATCAGAGGCAGGAAGCCATGGGGACTCTGGAGTCTCCTGGAATCTCCTGGTTTCTGAAGAATTGAAAGCTCCACGGGGAGTTGGGAAGTACAAATAGCATGAGCGTTGGGTAGGGACAGGCTGGGTGACATTTCCACCAATATTCCTAGGCCCAGAACTGAGCACGTGAGGGATCGGGCTCCCAGGATTAAGGACAGTAGCAACACAGCCAATTTCCTGCTAATGGAAGTCAAGGACATTAGTAGGGGGAGGGAGGCACAGCTGACTTATGGTAGAAGCTCATGACTGCCATGGTCTCTGTCCAGAAGCCACCCAGAGGTGGAACCTAGCTGAGGCAGCAGAGCCAGGCCCTCCCTCCACAGGCAGAGAAATGGACTTCTCTTGGGAAAGCTCTAGATCACTTGAAAGGGAATTCTGCGTTACCTCCCCCTTTCCTTTAAGAGTCCTAAGGGTTCACTAATAGTTCTAAGCGACATCTTCTGTGTGGAAGTTCCCACTGGCTACAGGCCCAACCTGTGTCATTTCAACCCAACCTGTTCCCACAGCTGAGCTGTGTGTTTATCCCAGCCCAGAAACCCAAGCTTGCTCATCCTGGAAGTTCCTCTTTATATCAGCCCTCCATCCTTCCTGCTGCGATACCTCATGTTCTTTTCCTTTTACCCTACCCCAACGTGGAAATGAAGTCCTCTTTGATTCCTGAAATGAAACAAAGCTTGCATTTTTCAATGAGCTTGTGGCTCAGGGGGTAATCACAGCGGCCCGCCACCTCCATTTGCCACCACTGCCAGGCTTGCCAATTCCCTCCTGAGAAATGGCCCAGGCTGTGGGGATTAGAGGAAAAGTCTAGAAGCAGGCTGGCTGAGCAGGGCTGAGGACAGAAGACAGAAAGAGGAAGGGGGAAAGGAGGGAGGGCCAGGCCAGGGCGGCCTTTGGGTTAAGTCAGATAATAACCCTAAACCACCTGCCGCGTGAGCCGAGTATAAATCACTAATCGGTTTGGGACTTCACAGAGGCTAATGAATTTCACTATCCAAGGAGTCTCTCCAGAGCCACACCCCCTGGCAGGTGGCCAGGCATGGAGTTTCTGGGGCCTGGCGTAGGGGCAGCTTGTGGGATCCTCTAGCCTGCCCCTCCTAGTCCCCTTTACTGCATATAGCCTGCTAGGTCTGAGAATTTAGGAAAGATAGTGAGATGCGGGGCTTGGGACAGTTGTGGACTCCAGGGACCTGGCCACAGGTGGCCACCCTCTCTGAGCTATGATGTTTGCTCATCTGTAAAAGGGGCCAACCCCACTTGCCTTGTGGAGCTGAGAATAATAAAAGCACAAAGGAAAAGTGCCTAGCCCACTGCCTGGCATGCAGTGTGTACCCAGTCAATCCAGCCACAGCCACAATCCTCCCTGCCTCTCGTTATGGAGAGAAGGGCCCTGCATGGTATGAAGGGCTGATGAAAATGGCTAGGGCAAGATGGAAGGGCTGGGGTGTGGTTCGGAGCTAGAAGACTTGCCCAGCTTGCTCAAGGCCCTAGAGTCCAGTCTCAGCACCACAAACAAATCAAGATGGGCTTGTGAACCTATGGGCTGCAGGTTCCTCACTGCCAGGGCAAGCTGCTAATGCCAGCAGACCCTCTTACTACTCCCCAACTGTGAACCAGAAGGGGCATAGCCAGGCACCCACATAGACAGACCTGTCATCTCCTAGAGCGTCAAGTGACATAAGGACAGTGGGCTATTCTCCATGCCACTCAGGCTTGCTTGCGAAGGGAAGGACCCTATGCCGCAGTTCCTGGAGGCAGAGCCATCTTAGTGTCTCCATGCAGGTGGCCCTAACTGTCAGGGCTCTATCAGTGGCCTTGTCCTTGTCCTTCCCTGTCCACCATTCCCCAGCCATACACAGAAAACTTCTGTAGAGCTGCAGCATGGAGGAGGTGGGAAGAAAACTAAAGTCACTGGAGTCTTGGACCTGTGAGACGAGATGGCTCAGCAGATAAAGGAGCTTGTGGTCAAGCCGTACAACCTGACTTTGATTCCTGGGCCCCACATGGTAGAAAGAGAAAACCAACTCCCGCGAGTTGTCCTCTGACTTCTGTATTCTGCGTGTGCATTATAGCACATGTGCACCTGTGTATGAACATGGGTACACACACACAAATAAACACACATGCATGCACATGCGCGTAGCTTTTCAAAAGATAATAAACTAGAAATAAAGTTCCCCCAGAAGGCCACCACATGGGCAGGGGGAGGCCATGTATAGTCTAGGAAGGGCATCCTCAGAAGTGTCCCAGGCAAACCTCCACTTCTTGGTGGGACCTTGAGATAGGACCACAGAAGTAGAGTGGTGGTATAGCTGGAGATACTGCGGGCGCTGCGCTCCCCCACTTGCCCACCCCCGCTATGCTTCTGTACACTTACAAATCATCTTCCAACCTGCAGTTGAGTCTGTTCGAATGGTGCCTTTCTACTCTGATGCAGTGAGATTCTGCCCACTTTGAACCTTACCAGTAAGCCCATGCACCTGTCTGTACTGTATCCTATCAGTCCTCTGGCTCTGTGCTCACATTTTCTCCAGTGAGGCTGGAGCAGTAGCATCCTCCACATCCTTCCTGGGGCTGGGAAAGGGAGGGTTCTTGTGCTCTGTTCCACCTTCCACTCCTGGCCTCAGTATCCATTTAGACAGTGGAAAGGGTTGGATTAATCATTTTCCAAAGGCCCTCCCAACGTTAAGGTCATTTTACTGGGCAGAGTAGTCAGTCTCCAAGACTGATATCTTAGTGGGTAGGATTACAGTAGAAAATATCTCCTGGAAGGTGTAGCCAAAGATTATGACCCTAATTTATGGAGGTTCTGGTAGTGTCTTACTGATCAACTGTATGGCCTTATGTAAGTTGTCTTCTGTCTCTGAACTCTGTCTTGCCATCTATAAAATAGGCATAAGAGTTAGCAGGTACCTTACACTAGACGTTCTTGCTGTTTTTATCAGCTGGGTAGCTAGTTCTGAGCAGGTCCAGCCCAGTTTTGTTCAACCTTGCCCTCCTTCTCCCTGTGATTCTCCTAACAGCTGCCAAGAGGAAATTCTCACATTACCCTGAGTGTTGATGGGTATGTCCTGGGCCCACTGCAGGGTTCTCTGTGGCAGTGTAGGTCAACCTAGAGCAGAAGGAGGTCATATGTGAGTCTCCAGCCAAGAATACCGGTCCCCTAAAGGGGAATTCTCACTATCACAAAGTAGGTCAAAAGAGGAGATGGTGGTGCCAGACACCTGCTACTTCAGCCCATTGGGGCTGCTGGCAAAGAACTTTATGATCCGGTGGCTTCAACGGCACACTAGCTCCCACTCACTGCTCTGGCAGTTCAGAAGCCCAGAATCACAGCGCTGGCAGATGGGTGTCTGATGAGAACCTGCTTCTTGGTTTGCTGGAGGTTCTTTTCTGTCTTTGCATGCTTAACAGCAAGCACTCTGGGTCCTTTTCTCTTTTTAGTAACGTATTCTTTATTTGTTCTTGGACAATTCGTACAGGTAAACAGTGTACCTTGATCATATGTACCTCTAAATCCTTCCCACTTCTCAGGTACCCACGTGTGTCTCCCCTTCGTGTCCTCTCTGGTTTTTGTAACCCACTGAATTCAATTAATGCCACCTGATGGAATGTTGATGATCTGGTTGCCATGATCTCCTACAGGTCTTGTGTTGCGGCAGGTGAGCTCATGTGCGCAATGCCACATCAAGAAAACAGCATTTCCCAGCCACTCCAACTTCCAGCGCTTGCATTCTTTCTGCCTCCTCTTCCGCAAGAGTCCCTGAGCATTGAGGGGCTTTATATCAGTGTGCTACTTACAGCTGGGTACTCAATAGTCATTTATTCTTTTGTAAGTCCCCTCATTAACTGTTGTCGACTATGGAGAAGCTTCCTTGGCTAAAGCGGAGAGCAGCACTAATCTATGGGGACAGACATAAACAATTCAACACAATAGCTGTAGCTCCCCACCTCACCTGAGGCTTATGACTTCTGAGCCATAGGATTTGACCAGCATTGTACTATCAGGCATGAATTCCCTATTGTAGAACAGACCTCAAGTTCAGTCCAAAAGCAGTTATCCCCATAACCTTCATACCTCTATATACCTATATACCAGTGGATATATCATGCCTGACAGGTTGGTATTATGGCATGTAGTCTTTGCCTCTAGGTAATACCATCCATAGCGTTTCTCCATCTATGGCCTGCATAGCGCCTTTCAGTATTATGAAAGCTAGCCAGCAGAGAGGAGCTCTCAGCCCAGTTCCAGGTTGATTTCGCTATATATTGCAATCAAGGTGTGCTTGTGTCTTCAGCAATAGGGTTAAGAAAGGTCTTTGCTTTAATTGTAAACAAAAATCTACAGTGAAATTGTTGGGCTCTCCATAATTCAATCAAGTCAACAATTAAGATGAATCATCATAGGTCCAACCCTTCTCAATGTGACACCCAAACACATCTCCTTAAACTGTAGCATTCTGCCCCTAGTCCCCGAAAGGCTCATGGCCGTCTCGCAATGTAAAATGTATTCAGTCCATCTCCAGTGTATTCAGTCCACATGATCTTAACAGTTCTATGATTGCTCAAAAGTTTAAAGTCTCCCAAGGCAAATATTTAGCTGTAAGCACTCATATGCTTTTTAAAAAGTTTCATACTTCCAAGACACAGTGGCATAGAGTAAACAGCCCTATTCCACAACAGAAGACTGGGAGACTAGAAAGGCAAGGTTCGACCAAAGCAATTGAAACAGGCAAGACAAACTTTAGATCCTGTCGCTCCGTGTCCAGCAGCCCCATCCTCCAACATTGCCATCTACAGCCCGCCTGGACTATCTCTGGGGCTGCCTCTGCTGTTCCCTGCAACTCTATCAGCAAATGTTCCCCCATTCCCAGCATCTCCGTGGGAATGTGGGCTGTATGGCACTGCGCAGATAACCTTCCCTGCCTTTCCAGCTTCCCTCTTAATTAATAGTATCACCTATCACCTTCTTGGGGGCTGCCTACAGAAAACCTGACCCTCTTAAGCGTTGCTTAGCCTACCAGGCTTTTCTCTAAAATCTGAGAGCAAGCCTCCATGACCCCCGTGACTCTTTCATTTTATGTGCCTGCAAACCCAGTATCAAATGGATGATGTCAGGGTCTGTAGCCAGTGTGAAAGGCAGTTGGCCCTGTGATAACAGAGATCCTAGAACCCTCTTCCCCAAGAAGCCTTTCAAATACGTTTAGCCCCCTTTATACCCTTGAGCCTATGATGGGTGGGGTCAGGCCAGTTTCTGAAATTCCCTCCTGATTCAAAATTTTCCTTAGCTTCAACTCTCCAGTGGTTTTCCTGAACAAACTATACATTTCCCCACCTTTTTCCTTTGCTTTTTGCTTCTGATTCTAACTGTAAAATCAGATAAAAGCAACTATCAATTATCACTCCACTGCCTGGGTGCTGTACTGCCTTAGTGTTTCCGCCGCTATATTAATTAACTTTAAAATCAGATGTTCCCGCCATTATCTCCACTTTTTAGAAGGGAAGCCAGGTCTCAGAGCTGAGTGGACTGACTGCTCAAAGCCTGGTAGCCTGGAAATGGCAAAAATCTGGACTTGAAACTAAATCAGGACAAGGACAAGATGCACACAAGTTCATCACCAAAATGTAAAGCACACGGCAACTAATCCAGTTCTGGAGAGAGTCCTTGCTCACAGTCAGAGACTAAGGCGCTCAGCCTTTACAGTCTGGCTTTTAACACTATTCCACTCTTCTGAACACCTACCAGCCTCACCCAGGAAATTCTGCGTGCGGCATTCTAGCTCTTCCTTAGTCCTTCTCTCCTGGCTTTCCCAAACGCCTCCCACAAGCCATTCCCAATTTGCTGTGTTCGTCAGACTTTTTATTGCTAGGACAAAACACCAAAGGAAACAATTTAAGAGGGGGTAGGATTTATTTTGGCTCATGGCTCTAGAAGTTTCAGTTCACTGTGGTAAGGAGGGCATGAAAAAAACAGGACAGTTGACGTCATCGCAGAGAGAAAGCAGAGACAGAGGATGCTTATGGTGGCGGTACTCTCCTGCTTCCCCTCGTATTTCACCTGGCCCTCCAGCCAAGAGGTGGCACCATTGACATTCAGGACCAGCCTTCCCCCTTCTAATTTGGGGCTTTACTAACTTCCTAAGTGCTTCTTAAGTCAATCAGAGTCACACCTTCCAAAGGCCCCATCTCCAAATGGCATCACACTGGGAATTCAGGTTTTTACATAGGGATCTGGTGAGGGGGGGGGTGTTGTATAAAAATGTTTAGAACATCACATGCACTTTTCTCCTCTCTTCCTTGACATCTAGGAAAATCCACACTGAAAAGTGCCATCCATTTTTGCAATACTCCATAGTTTGTAAAAAGAAACTGAGAGCAGGGAGAGAGGAGGACTTGGTAGCCCCCCCAACCCCATCCTCTGCTGCAAGACGTGTTGGCATTCACGGGAGAGTCCTGTGGTCAAGTCCTGGCATGCATTAGCTGAGTGAGACCACACAAAAGGGTGATAAGACAGTGAAATGCATTTTTCCATTATCTCCACTTTCTAGATGGGAAGTACACCGGCTGGTTTTATGTCACTGTGAAATGCGCTAGGGGCATCTGAGAGGAGGGGACCTCAATTAAGAAAATGCCCCTATAAGATCTGCTGTAGGCAAGTCTGCAGAGCATTTTTCTAATTAGTGATTGATGGGGGTGGGGCCAGCTAATCATTCCTGGGCTGGTGGTCATGGGTTTCCATGAGGCTGGCGGTGGTGGCGCACACCTTTAATCCCAGCACTCAGGAGGCAGAGGCAGGCGGATCTCTATGAGTTCAAGACCAGCCTGGTCTACAAGAGCTAGTTCCAGGACAGGCTCCAAAGCCACAGAGAAACCCTGTCTCGAAAAAAAGCAGACTGAGCAAGCCAGGAGAACAAGCCAGTAAGCTGCACTCCTCCATGGCCTCTGCATCAGCTCCTGCTTCCAGGTTCTTGTCCTGACTTCCTTTGGTGATGAACAGTGATGTGGAAATGTAAGCCAATGAAACCCTCTCCATCATAAGTTGCTTTGGTCACAGTGTTTCATCACAGCGATAGTAACCCTGACTAAGACAGGAAGCCAGGGCTCAGAGTTAAATGGACTTTCCAAAGCCTGAGAACCTGGATACAGCAAAACTCTGTTTCCATAGTCTCCCCACTAAGCATCTCTGTTTCAGTATCCATCCTAGGTTTCTTTTTACCTCTACCTTGTTGTCTGTAAGCTGCTATTGTGCTAAGATTCAACTGGGCCTGGCAGGGCTGTGAGGCTCTCACAGTTCAGATATCTGTCCTCAGGGTGAAGGAGAGAAAAAAGAAGACTAAATGGCATGGAGAAGTGTTTACAGCACACTGACACACGGGGAAATTAGGGAACTAGTCTAGGCACCAGACACACATACCGATGATGGCCCACATGGGAGTGAGAAGGTACCCAATGCCACTCTTCAGTAGGTGGTGGCAAGTCAGAACCACTGTGAGATATCAGCTCGTACCTCTGAGGATAGCAAGCAATGGGAGATGCGGAGAAAAGGGAGTCCCTCTCCACTGTTGGGGAAAAGTCAATAGCACAGGCAAACAGCAGGGATGATCCTCAGGAACCTGAGGGGAACACTACCAGATAATCCCATTGTCCACTTCTAGGTAAGCAGCCAATGGAATTCCAATGAGGATTTCAAAGAGGCAGACTTGAAGCCAATTGTACTACACACCGCCAGAGTAGCTGAGAGCTGGGTCTGTGTACCATGTACGGGCCAATGAATAGGGGAAGATGTTTAGTCAGAGAGAAGAGAATATTCATTTTGAAAAAGAGGGAGAGGCTGTCATGGGGCACAATCTGGATGACCTTGAAGATACTATGCTATGGGAACTGACTCAAGCATAGGACAAAACGTGCAGGCCTGCTGATGTAAGGTGGCCGAAAGTCAAACTCGCAGGAGCAGAGAGCAGAATTGCGTTTTCTGGAGACTGAATTGTGGTGACCTACTGTGCAATGGCTATAGAGTTCAGCCAGACAAGACAGAAAGTCTAGAACCCTGTTGAAACACACTGCTCTTCCAACTAACACTATTGTTCTAGAGACCTTAAATTCTTTTGTAGAAATATATCCCATGTCAAGTGTTTCTTTGTTACCACAGTTTGAAACGAAAGAATGACCACTACGATCTCTTGTGTAAGAAGGGAGAGATATGCATGGCAGACAGAGACAATGACAGACAGACAGAAAAACAGAAAGACAGACTGAGAAAGTCAGAGAGAGAAGGACAGAGCGGGGGAAGTGCTAGGAAGAAATTTAGGAAAACATCACCAGTCCCTTCCCTGCTCGTGAGAGAATAGGGTCAGTTTTCTTGGTAATACTTTTCTAATCTTCTATAGTGAGTATCAGGTTCGTCATTTCCCTTCTCCCCCTAAAAATCTGAGGAGGAGAAAAGAGGAGACAGAAAAGAAAAAGAAATCAACCCAGAAGTAGAAGATGTGGCAATAAACAGAAATTCCATCTGGCTCTGCCTCCTATCTCCTCTGTGGCTGTGGACAAGCCACCTGGACCCTGCGAGTGGCAAACCCCTCACCTGAGAGATGAGTGCAGCATTCGCATCTCTTTGTCTTTGGGATGGAGCTAGCTGAGAGGTTCTTTTGGTTCCTCAAAGGAGCGGCAGTTCCAAATGGTAAAAGGGCCAGGGCATGCAGTGCCCTGACAGTCTCAGCTCTACCAGAAATAATTTCACCTGTTCAATTAAGAGAAAGAAAAGCATATGACTGTGATCTTTTTGTGACTTCAGTTTCTCAACCTGGAAAATGGGGATGTTGTATGGATCAGATCCTAAGACCTAGCATGGAACTGTTGAGGGGTGTCTTAGTTTGGGTTGCTTCGAAGAGACACCATGACTACAGTAACTCTTATAAAGAAAACGTTTAATTGTGGTGGTTTGCTTACAGGTTCAGAGGTTCAATCCATTTTCCTTATGACAGGGAGCATGGTGGCATGCAGGCAGATATGGTGCTGGCAACAAGAAGCTGACCAACTGTCACACTGAATGAAACTTGAGCAAAAGAGACCTCGAAGCCTTCTACCTCAGTGACAGACTTTCTCCAGCAAGGCCACACCTCCTAATAGTGCCACTCACTCTCTTTGGGGGCCATTTTCTTTCAAACCACCACAAGGGGGATGTGTAGAACTCCTGGGCAAGATCTACCTGGTCAGTCAATAGTGTCCCTAGCTGGGGACAAGCTCTTGAGGTCTCACCCTTTTCCGCCCCATTCTCTTTGAAGCCACACAGGGCTGGGACAAGTCCCAGGGACTCTTCTTGGCTAAGGGAGTCAAAAACTTTAGGGGTGTTCTTCCTGCCCCTCCTAGCTTCTTGATATCAACCTTGCCAGTTCTGCCTGCATAACCTAGCCTGCTTCCTCCATCCCATTTCATTCCCCCCACTCCTCTGTTGCTCTTACTTTCTGTCTCCCTCCATGGCTGGGCCTTCCTGGCTCTTGGTCTTTGGATCTTGTACCTTCACTGAGTTCTCTTTCCTTCTGCTTGTCCTGCAAGGTTTAGCGATGATTCAAAGAAGGGGGCAAAAGCCAATGGCTCTGGACTGCTCCCTCCACAATCATGGTTGCAGTTAGTGAAGGAGCTAGAAGGGTGCACCCTGATGTATGAGCTCAGAATCTGACACCTACTAAGGAGTCGAGTAAGCTTGACTGTGAGCAATGCAAAGACAGTTTGACTTTCTCCAAAGTACTTTCTCTCAGTCAGCCGGGGCTATGGTGACCAATCTCATGCCTACTGATGTCACTAGGAAGCTCATGGCAGATTTCAGTGGGGCCAACCAGCCCCTTATTCCAAGCCCTTCTTGCCACATACCTTTGACAAAAGAGGCCCACACGGAACAGGCAGTCTGTGTTAGGCAAATTTGGGATTGGCTGTGGTGCCTGCATCAAGGCTAGCACAGGCTATGTGTAGAGGGCAGAATCTCTATCCCACACAAACACAGACCTTCCCTTCTTGACCCAGATGCAGGGATTGGCTACTGTACCCTCAATTCTGGGCCCAACTACAAGTGGTGTAGCGCCGGCCCCAGGACATTGTAGGAGAAAGGCTTTGGACTTGTCTCTGAGATCAGCGCCTGGGAAAGCTACTGGTGTGGACAGAGCCCAAGGCCTCACTTCCTGCCCTCAGACCTTGATGGCTGGCAGGGAAGCTCCTCTTCCTCCCTGGTACATGTCACTGCCAGGAGAGCAGGCATGCTTGCCTTTTGCTTGCTGCTCTGCCCACCAGGGAGAGGAAGAAAGTGATATAGTTGCCCACTTCCTTTTCCTGGGCAGGCTAGACAAGGATGTACATCTGAAGAACTCAGACTTCATGCTCTCCCAGGCACATATCTTGGAGGACCCAGGCTTTTCCTGATGGTTCTGCCAGGCCCAGTGGGTAAGGAACAAGAGAACTTCCTGTGAATGCCCATAGAGTCCTATCAACAGCACACCCTGATCCTCAGTCATTCATATAGCAGTAGGCCGGTGGCCAGAGTGCTTGGAGCCTGTTGCAGAGCCGAGGAAATAGAGCACCAGAGAAGTGTAGGGAGTCTGAGTGAGGCCACTCAGCAAGGTGACAGCTAAGCTAGGCTCAATGCCAGGCTCCTGCTCACCTGCTGGTTTTCAAGGAACCAGGAAAGGGACAGGTAAGCCAGAAAAGATGCCCTCAGGCCTGCCCAAACTCAAGTGCCCACACCAAGGCTATGTTCTTGGTCTACCTAAAATTATCTTCATTCTCCTCCACCTCTTCTTCTCCTTCTGTCCTTCTCCCCACCCCCTTTTCTCCTTCTCATTTTATTTTCGAGACAAAGTCTCAAAATACACTATGTAGCTGTGACTGTTCTACAGCTTCCTATATTGCCCAAGCTAGCCTTGAATTTGTGGCAATCTGACCTGTGGAAGCAATGCCTCCCAAGTGCTGGAATTACAGGTGTGAACCACCATACCTAGCTTTTTAATGGCTTGTTTTATTTTTGTGACAGGTTTTGCTATATGGCCCTTGCCCTGGTAGGCCTGGAACACACCATGTAGCATGGGCTGGCCTTGAACTTGTGGTGATCTTCTTACTTTAGCCTCTTGAGTTCTGTGGTTACAAGCATGAACCATCATACCCAGCTTCTTGTTTCCTTCCTTCTTTTCTTCCTTCTTCCTTCCTTCCTTCCTTTCTTCTTTAGACAGTGTATCACCATGTAGCCCTAGCTGGCCTGGAACTCTCTATGTGGAACACGCTAGCCTCAAACTCATTGTGATCTGCCTGTCTCTGCTTCCTGACTATGGAGATTTGAAGGCATGCACCACCATATCTTGTCCCCAACTTGCTTGCTTCCTTCCTTCCCTTCCCTTCCCTTCCCTTCCTCTTCCTCCTTCTCTTGTTTCGTTGACATGGAGACTGACAATGTATCATAGGTTAGCCCTGGACTCACAATCCTCCTACCCATGCAGCTCCAAGGACGTTTCTAAGTTTCTAAATACATTTGCCACCCCACTCGGCACCCATTGTAACCTGCCCCTTCGGAGAAGCTGCCACAAGGGCTTAAGTGACTGCAAGTGGGGGACATTCTGCCTTTGTCTGGGCCCCAGAGGCCAATCACTCTTGCCTGCTGTCTGCCTGGGCCCACATCTCTACTCCCCTCCCCAGATGGAAACTCTGTCTTCACTCACACTTGTTCCCTTTATATCTCTCCCCTTGGTTTTATGGGGCGGCTGTGGCGAGAAAGAACTGGGGAGGCTGTGGCTCCGAGACTGTCCTTTATTAGTTCTCTTCCCTGGGAAATGGGGGGCTGCAGCTGGTCGGCGATCTGGGTGGGGTGAGCTGGCCTCTGGCTGCTGGGACGGCTGAACATCTGGGGTGGGGACCTGGAAAGGAAGCTGAGATGAATTACCTATGTGTGCTGGGAGAATCAACTGGGCATGCGGGCACACTGCCTGCTCTGCCAGAATTAGGGAGTGGGGCTGGGAGCTCCAGCTGAGGACCTATGAGAAGACAGAGCCCCCATAGCAGATCAGGCAAGGGCAGAGCCTTGGAGAGAAAACCCAGCCTCCCTGTGAAAAAGGAAGGTCTATTTTCTAACCCAGGGGGGAAAACATCTCTCAAAATGAGCCCTCCCTTCTCTGTAGCACCTTCTAGCCATACCACTAGGCCCACATACTTGCCATCCCTCACCCCATAGCTACTTCTGGCTGGGCCCGCACATCTCCTTCTCCTACCCAGTTGGCATGGGTACTTCACGTGTTCCTTGCACATACGTGCACATTTGTGCACAGGCTCACATTTCCTCTTTTCTCGACATCTCCCAGCCCTTCCACACTCCCAAGGCTACTATTGGCCACTCTGACACTTGTTATCTGTGTGTGGTTTTGCTTTTCCTAGTCTGGGAAATAGAACTGATCATTCCAAACAGGAGGCTTTGAGTTTTGAGTTGAGTCATTTCCAGCAATGCCTGACCCTGAGCTCCTGTTCCTGGCTAGAAGTTCACTGGACCTGGAGGAGCCTGGACTTTAAAGATAAGTCAAATGGGGATTAGTGTGGACTTTATCATCTTCTATCGTCCAGGGTCTCAGTTTTGTTTATACCCTGAGCTGATTTATTATTATTATTTTTTGCAAGCTCAGAAGGGTACTATGAGTCAGAGTCCATCCTGGAGCTTCCTTTCTGTGCCTTCCCATGGAAATGCCCTCAGCTCCCCCCAGAACGCGCCTCCTCAGCTCCCTGGGCACAGAGAGAGTTAACATGCACCTAGGGGTCAAAAAGCCAGGTGGGTTGACTATTCTGCAGAGGACAAAGCAGATAGCCTCCCTCCCCCAGCAGCTCTTCGGGTCCCTTACTCTCCAGGAGGCAGCCTCTTCTCTGACATCATCTGTAGTCAATTCCCCTGAGGGCCATCCCCAATTTTCATTTCCTCTCACTAATCCTCACACGCAGTCCCTTTGCACAGCCCGGAACAGCCTCTGTCCCGGAGCTGGCTCCACTCGCCAGATATGTGTTGCAGCCCACGGACCCAGGTTGCTCAGTTGTGACAGCCTTGGAGAGGTCATCACTTCCAGTCCTCTTGCTCCAGGCCCTGGAGGAGAATGGGCAGGGCCCGCCCACCCACTCAGCACCTTGATGCTATTAGTAGAGGGCTACCTCAGTAGGCAGAGGCAGTCTGCACAAGGTTGGTGAGCAGAATGCCAGCTGACTATCGGCCCCCACTCACACTCTTGGCCCTTGTGTAGTACACAACATGGACCACGTCCCATAGTGGCTATGGGAGACACAGATTAATTAGTCATCAGAAGGTATGATCAGAATGTATGAACTGGGTCTTATTTGAGGTCCTGAAGCCAGAAAGGTTAGGAATGGTATATGAAGCCCCAAACAGCCCCAGAGCTGGGAAAACACCAAAGAAAGGGGAGCTGCTGCGACAGGCTGCATCTGAGGACATGTATATACAGCAAGGGTCACTCATTCACCTCCACGATCGCCACTGTCAAAGAGTGAGGTTAGAGCTGAAGGCAGGATTAAACAACCGGAGGAGAAATGAAGTTCACAATAGAAACTCAAGCAGGAAGCCCTGGGCTCTGTTTGGAGAACAGCAGTCCAGGACTGAGTTTCAGGTTGAGCCAGTGTGGTTAGAAATGAGGGTTGCTAGGAAAGGATCAGGAGGTGACCCTTACAGGGCTAACGGGCAACCCATACAGCAGTCAAGTCTGTGAGCAAGCACAGCCCATCTGCCCAGTAGATCCTGTACCACTGACGCCTTCCAGCCCCTGGAGACAAAGCTGGAAGAATACAAGCATCCATCAGCTTAGTGCTTTCACATTATGACCCCACACCTTCTCTGGTTCCTCTTTCTCTGGACAAACCTTTCACATCTCCCGTTGCTAACTCAAATGCTACCTTCATGAGGAAGCTTCCCTTGATGCCCATCCCTGCCATCTCTGCAGAGCTTGGCCTCAAAGTGTGGTCACATAGGCTCACTACACTTATATCTCTTAGCTTTTCCAGGCCTGGCACTGAGCCTGGCTACTGGGTGCGTACAAAGTGAAGCAAAAGGGACACATGTTGACAAAAGGGCCAGCAGTTCTGGATCTGAGAAGCTCCGAGACTTTGACAGTCAACTCAGGGCATGACTCTTCTCATTGTCAGCCCCCAGGCCATGTATCACATCAAGGTGAAGGCTTGATGGCAGGGCAGAGAGGTGGGAGGGGGCAGGTCCCTCTGTTAGGGGATCCCAGCTCCTCCTAGGCCTGTCCTCCTCACTCATCTCTCCCCAGTCTTGCATCAGGCTCTGGCTGGGATTCAGAAAACACATGCAGAGGATACCTAAGCAATATCTAAGCCATCCCTGTGATGGGCACCTTGCCAATATCCTGTTTTGATGGCATGCCCAAAAAGCCCCATCTGCCCCCTCTCTGGTCTTTCTGGAAGGCTCTGTTTTCCTAGAGAGGCCTTATTGGTGGCCCCAAGCCACGTTCCATACCTTCCATGGAACAGCACAGTCAAGCAAGGGGAAGTGATATGAGTGAGCCTGGCTTCTGGGATTCGGGACTCAGCTTTTCCATTAACTTCTCTGGTGACTGTGGTTGAGGATGTGATCCTCAGTGACCCTTGGATTCTCCCTGCTGGAGACTGGAGGCCTCCTAGGAGGAGAGAACCTCCAAATAAAGCCAGCAGAGGATGGTTTTGGGTGCTGAAGCGTGGCCCTCCCCACCATGGGCAAGCCACATCTGGTGCCCTGCGCCAGGCGCCCTGTCGTCCGCCCTAGTGCCTGAGCCTGCACCCGCCTGGCCACAGGCTGAGGAAACATAATTGTGCCGGGCTATTTCAGACCCATTATCTCAGCTCAGCCCCGGCTTCCTGAGCAGGCCCCGAATTAGCCTGGCGCTTTGTTCTCAAGTGCATTCGTCAGATCGCTTGGCCTGTACCTCGGGAGGAGGGAAGAGGAGGGAGGGGAGGGCAGGAGAATGAGGGGAGGGCAGGGGCGGAGACTGGGCGGAGAGGGAACGGGAGGAGGAACTCGATGCTAATTAAGTCTCATTAAAAAGAAGACGACAATGAGGAATAAGGCGAAGAAGAAAGAAAAAAACGAAGTGGAGGGGGGAGGGAAGGGCTTGCTGAGGAAGCAGAACAGCCACCGGGAGAGACGCACACAGAAGCGCGCAGGCACACACACGCCCACAAAAAGACAGGCAAACACACATAGCTCTCCCTCCGGGCAGCCTGTGCCCGCTCTGCCCGGTCAGCCTTGGCCCGCCAGTTTGGCCCCAGACTTCCGCTCACAACCTGCGCTTTCTTCCAGGATTCGAATTCTGCCTGGGCCACTCAGTAGATCAAGGCCTTGGGCTAATCCCCTCTCAGGACCTCAGTTTCCAACATTTGTCACAGGGGAATTCCTAGCTCCTCTTAGCAAAGCTGGCTGGAGGAGGAGACCAGAGTGTGCTAGAAGTGTCTACCCTCAGCAGCCACCTCCTAACACAGTGCCCTCAGGGGTCGGCCTGGCCAGGCAGCCACCTCTGAGCAGTTCTCAGAGCTGGCTGGGGAGTGGGGGGCAGTGGAGGTGGGACAACCTCGGGGCTTAGACCCTGCTGGGCTCCCTCCCCTCCTGCCACTGTTGGCCTGTGCCCTGCCACCAGCCCAGGCTGCTTTCATGGACCATTGCTTGGGCAACAGATAAAGCTGCCCAGGGGTAGGGAGCCTCTGCATCACCACAAAGGTCTGCAGTCGCCCTAATGAACTAACTCAGCTCTCTTTCTCTCAGAATTCTTGTTTCTTAGTAACTCACATCTTCCAGCGGAGCCCAGCTCAATGCCAAGCTTGCTTTTTACAGCCCTGGGTAGATGAGAAAACCAAGGCATGGGATGCCTGCCCTAGCAGTCTGGGTGTGTAAGGAGAATCCAGCTCTGCTTTCCCCACCTACCCCAGATCAGGCACACCACTTCCAGCCTGGACAGTGCTTCATGCTCCTCCTACCAAGAAATGAGACTTCCAGTTCCTCCTGAGTCTTTCAAAGATGGAGAAACTCAGGCTGGACCTTCTAATTACCATTTACAGTCCTGCTCAGGCTCAGAAGGTGGTTCCAGGGACTTCAGGTCACAGCCCTTTCCCAAGCTCTCCAACGCAAGGCACCCCCAAGAAAGCTTTATTGCAGAAATGATCATCTAGACTTGTGGTTCTCAACCTCTCTAATGCTGCGACCCTTTAATACAGTTCCTCATGTTGTGTCGACCCCCGTTCATAACATTATTTTTGTTGCTGCTTCATAAGTGCAATTTTGCTATTGTTATGAGTCATAATGTAAATATCTGTTTTCCAATGGTCTTAGGTGATCCCTGTGAAAGGGTCATTTGATCCCCAAGGGGGTTGCAACCCACAGGTTGAGAACTGCTGATCTAGATGGTATTGGATTCAAATTTCAGCTCTGAAAGTCACTGACTATGCGACCTTGGCCAGCCAACTCTCCTTTGGAATCCTTAGCTCCATACTCTATAGAGGAGTGAGTGACTGTGCCTGCCCCATAGAGTGTCTGTTGGTGTGCAAAACTGAGCCTGGCTCCTAGGAGATACTCAGTTCATAGAATTTGTACCTCTTCCTTTCCGTTTCCTCAGGCTGTCCTCATTCCAGCGGGCTCAGCCCATACACAAATGCCCTCTGAGCAGTACAGATGTCCCTGTGCCTGGCAGAGAAGAGGAACTGGAGGAAAGATCCCCTCTGTGGGGCCTTGGAGTCCTCAGGGGGTCTAGGATCACAGGAATTCAGGCTGACCCAGGAATTGAGACCAGGGAGTAGTGTGCTTACAGAAGCAGGAAGGACAAGGCCTGGCCTTGGGAGGCTTGACTACTACCAGTCCCAAATTCTCCTGAGACTTCATGGGCCCTCGGCCGACTGAGTCTTTGCCCCTATATGGATGTCAGCCAACACCCCTCCCCCAGTGGCAAGGCTGCAGAGGCTTCAGAATGCAAAACCGAAGGTCAGTGTTGAGCTCACGGCTGCCCCCACCCAGCTCGGTGAGGTCAGCTGGCAGGGCCGGCCTCCCCCACACTTCACTCTCTTCTCTAGCAGAGCTGTTTCCCATAGCATCTTCTACAGGAGCAAGCCCTCAGAGCCTTTCCACCCTACATTCCTCTGCAAGCCTTCAAGCAGTCCCAGAGGGAGCTGGGCTGGGATGGGATGCACTGCGGGCTGAGTTGAGTTCCCATTGTCCGCAAATCGGGACCAGCTGTGAACAGCCTGACAGCCCGGGGCTCATGGCCGCCCCCACTCTCACTGCAGTTACAGAAGAAGGGAAATGAGAGAGCCCACCGCCACCCCAGAGCTCCCCCTCTCCGTCTGTGCGCGCGCGTACACGCTCACACGTACACAAACAGCGTGGCCAGCTCTCTAGCCAGAAACAATCAAGCACGATGAATAAAGATGTGCAGCTGGACAGAGAATTTCTCCACACCCACCTGGCCCACCCAGTAGCACACAACCTTTCTCCCTGTCCTGGCCCTCAGCACCCTCAGAGGCACCCACCCTGGTACACAGGCATGTGGAGGCCAGTGCTCAGGGGTACAGGACTGCTCTGATCTGGTAGAGCCCTCAGTGGAGAATTCTGGCCCTCTAGGGAAAAAGTCGTTTACCTCTATCATGTCATAATGTCTGAGGACAAAGAAAGTTGTGACTTCCAAGATCAGGGCTGGTGAGGAAAGGGGAAGCTAGACTGGGGCCAGAACCTGATTCCAGTGAAGGAAAACTGGTCCAGCTAAGTGTATACACTGATGGTGGTCGGGCTTGGTGTTGGGGCAGGTTCAATAATAAGAGGCCAGTGTGTGCATGAACATTTGGCAGCAGAGCAGTATATGTGTGCAGCTATTCTGAGCTTGACTACAATTAAGCCATGGTCTGAGTATTCAGGAACTGCATCCTAACCTCAGAAAAGAGCCAGCAAGGCTCTGACTTCCAACTGAACGTCAACCCATGGGGAAGATATACATCCTATTGGATAATGAGTCAAACCCTTTGGAGCCATGTATGGCTGAGAGTAGCAAGAAAGTCAGTAGACATGAGCTGGGCAGAGGGATCCCTGCCAGCCCCATGGCATCAAGGCCAATAGAACAAGAGCGATTTCTTCTTTTCCGGTTTCTCTGTAGCTTTGGAGCCTGTCCTGGAACTAGCTCTTGTAGACCAGGCTGGCCTCGAACTCACAGAGATCCGCCTGCATCTGCCTCCCGAGTCCTAGGATTAAAGGCGTGTGCCACCACCGTGTGGCTACAAGAACAATTCTGAACATCCCTCCTAGTATCCCCCCCCACATGCTGCCTCGGATTCAGCCTCACCAACACCCTCCCTCCAAACCTGTGAGAACGAGGTAGACTTCTCAGGTCAGCATCTGCTTCAGAACTGAAGCTTGGATTCCTAGGCCAGCGGGCCTCAATCCTGCCTGCATCAGGGACACAAGGGCAGGGTTTTCACAAAAATCACAAAGAGCCGGAGACATAATACAGCTCTGGAGTGCTTGGCTAGCAGGTGCAAGGCCCCTGGTTCTGTCCTGGCCATCTCTCTCTCTCTTTTGCTCTCTCCCCTCTCCCCTACCCACTCTTGCTCCCACTCACCCCCAGGGACTAAGCCATACTCCAGAGCAATTGAGTCAAGCTCTCCAGGGGTGATTCTCACGGGCAGGCAGTCAGAGGCACCGCTAGTGAGCAGCGGCTCAGTAGAGAGCTTCTAAACAGGGTACATTAGAATCCAAGCTCTGCCTCTCTCTGCTTTGCACTGGGCAGAGTACCTGTCCTCTCCAAGCCTCAGCTTCCTTATCCACAGAGGCTGGGTTCTCTGTTAGGAGGGTTCACACGACACACCACTGAAAGGACTCCTCAGATATGGCTATCGTCATCAACTGGAGAGGCTAAGGCAGGCAGAGGATGCCATGTGGGCTAAACGTCACCCGCACTCTATCCCGAGGCTTTGAATATCAGGCAATGACTGCTAATGTCAATAGTGTCTGAGAAGAGTCAGGGTATTAATAATGGCGTTGTGTAGTACTGAGGCCAAGAGAGGTGTCAAAAGCCACTGGGTGCACCCATGTGTGGTGCAAAGGTGAAAACTGGAGAGCAGAAAAAAGAATAAAGTTGAAATTTGGCAACATGGGCACTTACTATGTGGCCAGGACTGTGCTGGCACAGAGGAGGCACAGAGGTAAATATGGCAGCGTCCCTGACAGAAGGCTTAGAGTCAGGTGCATGATCCTGTCACAAAACAACAACAACAAAACTGGGGTCATGATGCATTCTCCTGACTTAGAAATTGGCACTCACTTGGAAAGCCCTGGAAGTGGCTTCAAAGAGCAGAGGTGGCCTGGGGAAGCTGATCCAGGCCAAGGAAGACAGAAGTAGAGGGACATCGATGACTGTGGAACAAACTTAGCCTTTCTACCCTCCAAGAAGCCTCGCTTCTCACCAAGCGGGGAAGGGAAGGAAGGGGCAGGCAGCCTACTGGAGTCTGCCACAGCAAGGACCAGCTGGAGGGACTTGAATCTCACTCAGCTTTTTGGTCCTTCCTCAGTCCCCATCTTGAGACACTTCTGATTTTAGCCTCTCAGATTCTGGAATCCTGTCCCACCATTCCTGCCTGCCTCCCTCCCGTGCTGATGGACGAGAGCAGGCATTTCTGCTCTTTCAGGCAAGACCTTCCAGCCACACAGTGTCCCCTCCTCGCTGTGACTGATGGAACCATTCTCCAGGCAGAATAAGGCAATGAGCATCTTGGGATCAGAGCAGCTCCGGTTACTCAGTTATCCTTCTCAAGAGCAAGTCCAGTAACGATCTAGGGCTCACCAAGCCACTTGAGGTGCGGTCCATCCCTGAGGATGTTAAAGGCTGCTGGAGACTACTCTTTTTGGGGTACAGGTGTCCTATATACTGTCCATGCTCCTGGAAGCAATTTCAATAAAATTGGTTCCTCAAGGTGAATGGAATGATTCTTTTGTCACCCTCTCTGGTGTGAACAGAAAAGCCACGTACTTTCCTCATTCATGCCCCTTCCAACAGCCCTGTCTTCTCCTTTGTCACTTTGCTCCTTTAGCAAAAGGAATTTGCTATCTTCCCTCTGAATACAGGAAAAGAAAAGCAAAAAAGGAAAGAACATGAAAGGTGAGGAGAAGAGAGAGGAGAGGAAGGTAGATGAGGGGATAGGAAGAAAGAGAAGCGGGGACAGGGAAGGAAGGAAAGAGGAGAGTGGGCGGTACAGGTTTAGAATCTCAATATCAGGAGAATGCGGCTGGAGGATTTCTAAATCCAGGCCAGCCAAGGCTACACACATAGACAATCTCTCAGACAAGCATTCCGTTTGGTGTGTGTTTCTCTCCACCTACAGCCTCGTTCCTTTCCTTTACAAGGAAATGTCTCAAAAAGCTGTCTGCACCCTCTCTCCACTTCTCACCTCCGGTTAATCTATCAACCACTGTACTCTGCCTCCACTCTTCACCCTTCCGCTAAAGCCCTTCGTGTCTAGATCTCCAATAACTGCCAGACTGCCAAAGGCAGCAGGCTCTTCTAAGAGCAGCTACTGTGAGAAGCGCACCGTTGTGGTGGCCTGGGCAGAGTTTCTAAAGGGAGACTGGCTGGGCCTGACCTCTCAGCCTACTCTGAACCAACTACACAACCGCAAAAGCCACTTAAGATCTCGGAGACTCCCTGTTCTAATCTGTAAAGTGGGCCTGATAACAGCCCTCCTTTCGGTAGCACTGGGTGAGGATGAAAGGGGTTAACCTAAGTTAAGCCCTTTAGCGCCCCACATAGATCCCACCAGAAACAGGCATTCTCTATGAGCTAGCTCCATCCACAGTTCTCACCTGACTTCCTGGCAGACCTCCTCTAAGTTGTCCAAGTCCTTCCGCACCCCTGTGACAGACAGCCCATGCTCTATTTCCCCCAGCCTCCCCAGCCACTCAGCTCATTTCTCTACAGCATCTGCTGCAATCCCTTAGACACCTGTGCTGGCTTCTCTCCTTCAGGGTCGGGATCTTAAATGTCACAGTGTCACTGAGAATCTTGCATTCCCAGATGTCCATTGTCCTCCCAAACTCCTTGGATCTTGAGATTCATTTAACCAACATTTGCTTCGATATCTTGATTTCAACGCTTCAAGAACAGTGCAAACTGTACATGTCCAGAGAAACACGTGTTGTTTCACCCTAAAGCTGGATTTCCCCCAGGGCTTCCTACCTTAGGAAACAGGACGAGTCACTGGGTGCTGGACCCAAGGCCCCAGGAGCTGCTCTAGACTCCTTTCTTCTCACTGCCACCTTCAGTTGAATAAAGGTCCCATTGCTCTACCTCCTGTAGACACCATTTGTCCATCTCTCCTCAGCCTGTGCTGCTGCCACCATCCTCTCGCCAGGGAACAACTGTGTGGGGCTCCTTACATCTGTCCCTATTTCCTGCTGTCCCTACTGTACCCTGCTACAGTCTGGTCTCCTAGCAATCACCGGAGTGGGTTTCAAAATGCATATCTCTGTAACTTCAAACCTTGTGGTTTCTGCCCAGGCTTTGAACTAAAGACAAGCCTCTTCCCAAGAAGTGTGGTACCCACGTTCTTCTGACCACATGGGTCCCATGAGTCCCTTCTCCTCCCTCCTTCACCTGCAATGGCATCTGCCTCGGTCCTTAGCACAAGCTCCTTGCAGTGCCTCTTTTCTTTGCTGGAAAGATCCTTTGTTCACCTTGTCTCTTTAGTGATGCTTTGTCAGCCTGCAGCTCCTAGTTTAAATATCACTTCCCTAAACAGGCCTTCTCTCAACATCATGGGTAAAATAGGTTTCTCCCATTATTCTTTGTAGTAGTGATCCACTTAGTCCTTCTTTGTCACCTTGTGGATTTATTTGTTTCTTCTCTATTGTACTCACCAGAATGGATGTGTGATTAGGACAGACATGTTGACTGTCTAGCTTACGGTGGTTACCCCAGAGTATAGGACAATGACTACTACAAAGAATTCAATCGCCATTTGTTGAATGAACCAAAGAATATAGGGCTGGAAAGAAGTGGACAGGACGGGGAGAAAATTTGAAAAAACAAAACAAAACAAAACAACAACAACTGGAAGTCATGGAGTGGACATTATTGCTGTGGAAAGAGAGATAGATACACAGGCCTCAGATGGAGCAAAGATGACTCTTGTATGGCAAAAGAGAAGAATAGCGGAGCCACTGGAGGCAGTAAGAAAGGCATGAGAACATTCCATGGACCCAAAGCCAAGGCAGGCCAGAGAAGGGCAAGTTAGAAAGGGACAGTTGGCAGAGACAGATGTGAGGCTGGCCACTCCATCTGGTGACAAAGGGAGTCAGTGGTGACTTGCGAAAGAGCACTTTCCAGCAAGAGGTGGTGCGAGGACAGACTGCAGTAGACCGAGGCATGAGTGGGAGGCCTAGCTCAGAAACAGAGAAAGACAGCCCTTCCAAAGACCCTAGCTGAGAAAGGAAGGGAAGAGAGAAGGCCCAGCTTGAGGGGGAGGCAGGGTCAAAGGAGGGTCTCTTTGAAGGATAGGGGAGAGCTGAAAATCCTTAAAGGCTGGGGAGGAAATAGCACTCCAAGCAGGGGGAGAGACGACAATACAAAAGGAAGAGCATAATTGATGGCCTCCGAGGGTAAGTATGGAGGGGAGGATAGGCATGCCTTCTCAGGAGGCAAATGGAAGATGAGGAGGAGAAAGGGGGAGGAAGGGAAGGAGGCCACGCACAGATACTGAGGTAAGGTACACAGCCTGAATCTTTAGTGAGGCTGGAAGGCTGAGCTTGGAGACCATGTGTCTGTGGGTGTGGACATGGAAGAACGGCGCTTTCTTGAGACAAGTTGAAGATCGTGGGCTAAGACTGACATACATGCTAGAAGTTAGGTGGTCAGGACTGGGGACAGGGCCCCCAGAGGATGGGACCAGCAGAAGGTGCAAAAATCTTGCTGGGTAAAGTTAGCGAATGTTTTAGAGGACAGGGAAGACTGGCAGGTAAGGTTTTCTGTGGAAGAGGGGGCACTGCGCATGGGCACAGGAGCCCGGTGGAAATTTCAAGAGTCCACTGGGAGTTGCTAAGGGAATCTCCAGGTGTCAGTTCTGATATTGGGGCCACAAGGAGTGTGCTTCTGTGGGAAAGAACACCCTTCTGGCACGGGAAAGTGAGAACGAGTCTGGATGTGTTCTGTAGGGGGGCTTTGCTTCTCAAGAACCTGAAGAAATTGAGAACACCTCCTCACTGGCTGGAGGCACTGGGTCATGGAGCACTTGTGTGTGGCACAGTCCTGCCACCTGGGAACATGTCACGACTTCTGGCACTCTAACGAAGGCCAGCAGACACATGGGCTTGCCCAACTGTCTGAAAGCTCACCTTTCCACCTGGCAGAATAGGAATTTGGCACCAACTACCTATGCCAGGCTGGGACTGTGTAGGCTCCCAGTCAGGTGAGAGGCAGGGGCAGGGAACCTCACTGCTGGGATCCCATCCTCCCTGCCCTCAGGCCTCCAGTACCTGTGACTCCCAGTCCATGTCTCCAGGACTGCTGGCCACCTAGCTGTTGGGTGAGAACACAATACGACCAGCCTAAACTGGAGGTGACTGTCCCCGAGACTAAAGAGTGACTGAGAGAAACAGCGGTCCATAGCCAGGTGAAGCTGTCCAGGGGTGAAGGGATGTGAGCTCATTGTTGGAGCTGAAAGCTGGTGGAATCGAGCAGAACCCGCATGACTAGGACCACTGAGGCCAACAGACTCCCCATCCTATCCCCACTATATCACCTGTGCTTGTTTGTGAGGGAGGCGGCTGGGGCCCCTCTGGCTTGACAGGCATTCCCAGCTATGCACTTACTAGTGGGGAGACCTGGAGTAGGTAAATTCGTACACCTAGTGGTGTCCTTTGTAAAATGGAGTCATGGATGAACTGAATGAATCGACCGACATTGGTGAAGCTAGCCTAACAGCATATGACTTGTAGTAAGCACTCATGGCTTCTAGAGTGCTAGTCTAGGCAGCAGGCATTGAGCTTGAGGTTGAATGAACTCTGACAGGTGTGTGTATAACTTCTCCAGTGCTCCTGACCTCTCTGAGCCTTCAATTCCTCACTTTTACAGTAGCCGGTGATTAACTCAGCACACAGGTGGCCTTGGGTTAAATGACGGATTGTCTATGGATAGGTCTGGCTATCCTACTACATTCTAGCTGCTGAATAAATAACAGTCTGCCACCATTACTGCCAAGTACGTGGCTCTGTTTTCTAGAGATGGCTGAAGATGCCCAAATCAAAATATCAGGCATCCCAGCATCACTTGGTCCCTTCAGTGAGCTTAATGCCCATTTTCGTGGAAGTGGGTTGTAGCTGGAAACTTTTCTGGGAGAACTTCCTGCTTGGCACAGCTTGTAGCAGCCACATTTTTCAAACTCTCTAGTCCATTAAGATCTGCTGATGGCTTCTTAAAATACAGTCTCCTGGACCACACTCCTGGAGTCGGCGAGGGAACAAGATGGGGGCTGGAAGGGTGCATTTTTAACAGGTTCCATGGAGGCTATTGATGCAGCTCGCCAGGGGAGTACATTTCGAGATGCACCCCCCTCAGCAGCAACTAATTTTAATGTGTGTCCCAAACTCCTGGTAGGCTGGAGATGTAGCTCAGAGATAGCATGCTTGCCTAGCGTACACGAAAGCCTTAGTTCCATTCACCAGTACTGTAAAGAGGCACCCAACAGCCCGGGAAGTTGTTGAGCGGTAAATGCTGAGGAAGTGGGGCTAAAGGGAGGCCTGGGTTTTGTAGACAGGGCAATGCTGCTATCTTAACCATGCCGTGTACATCAAGGCTCGTAGGAGAGGTGGACACACGGTTCAGTACCAGTTCTTCCTAACAGGCTGGGAAGTTAGTGGACAAGCAGACCTGCAGTGTGGGGCTCAGGGTTCAGGAGGCACAAGTTCGACAAACAGGCAGTATCATAGAGAAGACAAAACAGAGCAGTCGGCTGGCAAAAAGAACCCCATGAGAAATAAGGGTAGCCCCATGTAAGGCGCCAGCATAGCAGTGGTATGTGTGTGCATGGGGACCGGCAGGAGGAGGGAGAGAGAGAGACAGAGACAGGATATTCTGAAAGAAATTTTTTCACGTATCAAAGTAGTATCTTAGAGGGAAAAAAAAAGCTTTGTTGGAATTCTCTACACACACTTTATGAGTGGGTATTATTTTTAATTTAAGTTATCCATGGCCAGTGGTGTGAGACACGGGTGAACTAATATAGTCTAGAGGATTGAGCTTCTAAAGGTGTTAAAACCCAGCCACGGGAATGACTTAAACATCTGTCCCTGAGATCTGGGGATAGAGGTTGTGGCCAATAGTTCTCACTCCACCTCAGCCCAAGAATCTCTAGGGGAGATTCGCTGCTCTCAGGTGGAATGTAAGTCATTCTCTGTGGTGTCCAAAGTTCTTAGGATGTAAGACATCATATAGGATTTCAGAGGGTCCAGAAGTCCAGGCATGGTGATGCATATATATAATCTGAGCACTCAGAACGCTAGATAGGAAGATAATGAGTTCAGGGATAGACTAGGGTAAAGAGTGAGAACCTATCTCAAAAACAGGAGGCCCAATGCACTGGAGGGGCATAGATATGAATGTCATGGGATCCAAGAAGAAAGGAAGGGCAAGTGTTCATCATGGTGTCCCACATAAGTGTACTGTGGAAATAGCAGGATGAGGAAGACTGCAAGCTGCTCCCAAAGGCAAGAGGCACAGAACTCTATGTTACATAGACTGCCTGAATTCGGTACCTATGCCTTCTGTCTTAGCTGTATGGCTCAAAACAAGCGATTTTCCATTCTAAGTCTTGGTTTCCCTGTCTATAAAAGGAAGATAAGTGTCCACACCTTATAGATTTGTTGCAATAACTAACCTGGTTAATATAAATTGAGTATTTATAATAATGCCCAGACCCACTGCAGAGCCTCAAAGTGATAATAACTACAGCTCTCAACTCAGAGATTTGAGCATGAGGCATCTAAGTAGAGAAAAAGAGATGAGTCCGGGCTTAGGACATATCTGTTCAAGGAGGCAAAGGGGCACAGGTGAATTGTGTCTAAGACACATATGAGAAAAACTAAGCATTCTTAGTGCCAGCTGCTGCTAACCAATCCTTTTAGGCCATGTGGGAACCAATGAGTCATCAAGACATAAACCAAAGTGAGTTTTTAATGATCAACACACCCAGGGATAAAATGGCATGCCTTGGTGACATGGGCTTTTATATCATTCCTTGTGAAAACAAATAACAAGGAGGGGCTTGAGGGTGGATGTCCCCTCTCTAGATCACAATGGGCATCAGGACCCTGCTAGACAGGGGCAGATGCTGCCTGCTTGGTGTTATTCAGTGACCATGATCCTGTCAGAGGACAGACGGTAAAGGAGGCCAACGTCTTCTCCAAAACTAATCCTGACCCACAGAAAGGACGTGGTTGGGAGAAGGCAGCAGTGGGCACCCTAAAAAGAAGCAAGGTGGTTATTCCTCATCAAGAAGGAGAGCTAGGCCTGATTATCCAACCTGGCATGTTCTTAAGCACTAGGGACATAGTGTCAAGGGAAGCCAGGGTAAAGTCTGGAGAACAGTGCCACTTAAGGAGAGGTGACTCTAAGATTCTTAGAATGGAAGGTTCACATGTAGCCTGAAAGCAGTGAGCAGAAATGGAATTTGCCATATATTAAAGGGCAGAGAGGAAGAGCTACGTGAGCATGTGTAAAAGCAAGAGCTGGCATGTAGGACTAATCAGAATCCCGATTCTCCCTCTCCCACTGAAATGCTAGTATAGACTGGAAATGCCCAAGACCTCCAGCTCGCAAAGGCCCTGCATATATCCAGATACACCTAGGAGTCCTGCGTCTGTGGAACATTGCCCATTGACCAGCTACCATGGCTGCAAGCTGGCATCACAGGGTGAGAAGAGATGGCCCCTTGTCCCTGCCACCTCTACACATATCCTGGCCCCTCTAGGCCAGTGGGACCCTGTTGGCATAACTTTCAACTAGCTTCCTCAAGCTCTGAAAGATTTAGCCTCTTTGGAGGCTACTGCAGGAAGAGTTGTGAGTCCCAGGCTGGCTACGGTATATAGAAAGACTCTGTCTCAAGTGAATGAACAAAATTATTCTCCCAAACACACAGAATGCAGTGGACTAACAAGTCATTTGTCCCCTCGGCTTCAGTGCACACATCCTCCAGGCTGCCTGTTATCTTTCTTTTACAGATAAAGAAACCAAGACTTAGAACGAAAAGTCAGGTCAGCGTGAAGTTGGCCAAGACCACACGGCACCACCACTGGCACGGTGACCAAAGGCAGCATGGGCTCTGCTAGGGGTGGGAATCATCCATCCTGCCAAATCCCTTCATGCCCCAGAGAGGGCCAGGGACTCACCCAAGGGCACACAAGGAAAGACGGAAAGCAAAGCCCTGTCTTTGACCGCCTAGCTCTGGCCTGGAGCCACTTTACCAAATCGCCACAAACTTTTACAAACCTTCCTCCAAGCATGCACGCAGTGCCTATTAAATTAGTCTTCTTGGCCTGGCCAAAGTCCTCTTCCCCTTCCCCCACCACCTTCCATCCTGTGACTGACCTCCCTCCCTCCTGCTTGGTGCCTAATCCCAAGTGTCCTTTTCACATCCGCACCCTCCCCTCCCCCAGCCTGTTTTCCCTAAGAGTGGGCCTCTCCCAGCCTCCCCATCTCCTGCTTCCCACCCCCTTGCCCCCAGCCCTATAGAGTGTCATAAATTCTAACGAAACCCCATCAGGGGAAGAAAAGGAGCAAAAAGTGCCTAATTGGCAGGGGCCTGGAAGCCCTTGGTCCCCATGGTGGGATTGATAAGGTTCCTGGGAAGCGGTAGGGGTTTGGAGAGAGGAGGGGGAGACTGGGGGCCTGCCTGCCAAATGTAGCCAATTAATGTCAGTGCTGCCTTTCATGCCAGCCAATTAAGTCCCACATACTTGTCACCAGCCCTGGGAAGGGGGGTGGGGAGGGCGGGGCAGGGAGTTTCAAGGGAACAACTAATTTCCCTGCAGCCCTCCAATAATGCTGCCTTCAAATGGGGAGAAGGTTCTGGGGGAGCTGGAAGGTGGATGGGACCTCCAGGGGCAGGATGAGTTGAGAATTGGGATCCTCTGTTATGGTCTTGGCTTGAACCCCTGGGAGAAATGGAAGAGAGTGTTCAGTTCAGATGCCATGAGTTGATGGAAACTAAAGCTTTCCTACATTCTGCCCTGCAGTAGCCAAACCAGGTACTGGCCCAAGCTAGGTCATTTACCCGTCACAGCAACTTTTGGGCACTCCGGTTCTTATAGGAAGCCTGCACAAGATCATTTGGCTCAAAATGGCCAGGCAGACCAAGGTCCTGTGATCCCTTGACATCTCGCTTCAGCATCCAGGAGCCGTTTTCTCATAGCCATCAGCCCAAGGGAGTATCCAATAGCAGAGCACAGAGCTGCCTCGTGAATGGGGTAGACGGAAGGGGTACGCTAAAGGAGACAGTGTGTCCATAAGGATGGTCATTAGGAAGCCAGGGATGATCTCCAAGCGCTCCAAGGTTGCAGCTGCCCAGATAGAACATTTCCAGGCGGCCATGCTTACTGTGAGGATCTCCACAGTTCTTCCCTTGAAGTCCAGAAGCTTAGGCGGGTGGGCCAAATTGCTGGCCAGGGGAAGACTTTGAAGAATTCTGGAAAGGATGAACTGAGAAGAGGTGGGAGCTGGAGGAGTAGGCTGGAAGGGCACTCACAGGGCAGGAAAGGCAGCCCTGGTGAGAAAGGGGCAAGATGAGAAGTAGCAAGGACTGAACGGGATAGATCTGCCATTCCAATCCTTACTGAACCACCTCTGCTCTAAGTAATCTTTGGTGAGCCCAGACCTCTCTGCAAGCCTCAGTTGCCTCATCTGTGAAGTGGGAATGAGCAGAGGACTCACCTTGTGAGACTCTTGCAAGACTCAAGGGAGAGGAAAGATAGAGATTGAAACCTATGGGTGGCTGGTCAGGGTGGAGGTGCTCCTGGATGAGGGTCGGGGCAGGGGCAGATGTGCCCAGGAACTGGCTCCACAATGGAACCAGCTGCCCCTCAGCCTTGGATGTAGGCAGAGACATCACAATGTGTACATTGTCATGCAGATGCTCTACCCACTTCCCCCCACCTCCAGTGGGCCCACTAATGACCCTGAGAGTTGGTTGGAGGCTGGGGCAGGCTAATTACATGGCCCACCGAGACCCAATAATTACACAGCAACTTGTACAGAGAGGGTGGCTAATTGTGTGACAAGCTGTGAGGGGAGGGCTAGGGCACCCCTAGAGCTAATGAGCTTCCCCCAGAGTCCATGGGGCAGGGCCAGGGCCAAGAGGGGATGTGGCAGGCAGGGCCTTTCCATTCCCAGCCCCCTATGGCGCCCAACTCCTGGGAGGGTGGCAGGGCGTGCAGGAGGGAGGGAGCAGTGATTAAGAGCCAAGGCTCGCCTCAGACCTGTCTACTCTTGCCAAGTCTTGCTCAATGCCGCACCTGGTCTGGTACCATGGGCCTGGCCCTCTCAAGAACAATCCCCCCCACGCCTCCCTCCTTCACCCCAGGGTGGCTTCGGTTCTCCCAGGCTTGCCTCCTAGCCCTGGCCCTAGCTGGCTAGAACACATTGTGTCCATGGCAAGGAGAAAATAGATCTGAGGTGCCATTTAAACTGATAGGACCCTTGATAATCCCGCAGCCCATCTCCTTCTTGTAGGGCCAAGAACTCAAGTTCTGGTAAGGGCCAGAGGCCTGGGTTACCCTCACCCTGTCATTTACTCTGTGCGGCTTTTCAGCACTTTACTCAAAAATGCCCCAGGTGCTCTGAAGGTCTTTGGGAATGGCCAGATCTGGCTTCCTTACAGCCCTTCCACTTTCAATGTATGTGACTTCTAAAGAGTCCCTTTGCTTCTGGGAGCCCTTTTCCCCACTTGTCAGCTGACATGGCTAAGAGGATGAAATGAGCTAATGGCAAGACAGTCTGGGCCTGAGTGCCTGGTGCGGTGCGACAGCCACCCACATTCCCTCAACTGTGCATTGAAGTAACCCCTGACCACACCCCCCACTCATCTCCACCTCCATTTCAGGCTCAATCCTCATCCCCCTTTATTAGTAGCCACCACCCCACCTGCCTGCGCCCACACCAGCCATCACTGACACTGCCCCCCCCCATCTCTCTCTTTTGTCTGAGGCTAGAGCTGAGCTGAATAGAAGGGCAGGATCCCCACAGTTCCGGCTCTCTTCCCTCAGACACAGTGTCCTTCTGAGACAAGGCTTCAAGGTAAAGCAAGGCCTGCATCCTCTTCCCCCAGAGGCCCATTTCTAACCCTCTCTAGTTCACCTCTCAACTTTTGACATTTTTGGAACCCCCCACCCCCCAGCCACCGAAAACAACAAGCAGGAGGTAAAGGCATTGAAGTGGCTGCTGACGAGTTGGAACGGCTTAACAAATTACTCTTAATAAACTACTGGGCGTGAGAGAAGGGGAGATGGGAGGCCAGTCTGCTCCCGGAGCAGCACCTCTTTGCAGGCCCTGGTGCATGGGGGCTCCCTTTGCTCTCTACCTATTCAGCAGGCTCCCAGCAGGCTAGGTTTGCCTGCTGGGAGGCCTCCAGGGACTACATCTTCAGACCTTATTGTATTAGCCCAGCCCTGGAAGAAGATACTGTGCCCTCAGAACCAAGAGGTCTGGATTGAAGACGTCCTTCATGGCCCTGAAGTCCAAGATGACAGCCCTATTCTGCCTGGAATTGCTCCCTGCAGGAAGCATGGGGACAAGGCTGGGTGCTATCCCCAGAGCAGTTTTTTTTTTTGTCTGTTAGCTCAACAAGGAGGCTCCAGCTTACTTGGCACCCAGCTCTTCTGTCTTGTGTGTATAAGGTGTGCAGAGAGGAGTCCAACTGCGGACACAGCTATGACCATTTGCTCAGGCCGTCAGTTCTGCTGTCTGCATTAATGTTCATCTTCACAGAAGATACTCATGCCCCATGTGCCTGTCCCATAGGGCTGACCTCTGTGTAAAAACAGCTCACAGAAGAGAAAGCACTTCTCGGATTTTGAAGTGTCACAACAGAGTATTTTCTGGAATGGCTGCTCATTGTTGTTGCTACTACGTTTTCCTTCTGAATTCCTTACCTCTCGTTAGCAGAAAGAAAGGCTTGACTAAATCCACCCAGGAATAAGGTATTTTCACATAATATGTCTTTTATGATGTGGGGGCTACACTCAGGGTCCTGCACAAAGCTAGACAAATGCTCTACCACAGAGATATACGCCCAGCTCACCAGATCCAGTCTCTATCTCCTCATATCGGTGCTTCAAAGGTGTTGCTCTTGTCCCTCTTGTGAATATAAAAGCTAAGGCTTTGACAGATTAGTTGACTTGCCCGTGGTCACAAAGCTAAGCAACATGAGGTGTTTCACTCTGAACCTCATTTGCATGTCCCTCCTAGGCATCCTGTTTCCTAGACTGGAACTCTCAAGAGCCTGGAGAGGCAGGGGGTGTCCACAGTGAAAGTTCAGGGGCCAGGCTTCAGAGCGGGTCCCAACTCCAGGGTGTGGGCTCCAGAGAACACTGGAACTGAGTTGCTGTGGAAGACCTGAAACCTTGCTAAGCCAGTGGAGCTGCTGCCCCAAGCACGTGCCGTTAGGCCACCAAGTCCCTCAATTAATCCCCATATGAATCTGTTCCTTGCTTCTGTCTTCTTCCCTCCATCTTCTTCCAGCCTCAGCCCCATGAAGTACCTACAGGCTTGAGAAGGATGAAGGCGCCCCTGGGTCTCCTGGTGCTGCAGCAAGGGCCCCAGGTTGCTCCCTGGGGTGCTGGCCTTGCCACCCTTCAGAGAAGGGGATCCAGCTTGCTCTGGCTGTCTTACCTTGGTTCTACCCACCCCCAAACCTTAGACCCTCTACTCCTTAAAGGTATGCATTCATTCAATTATTTATTGAGACCTTTAGTATATACCAGGCTCCGATCAGAAGTCTAGTGATTCCCAGGACTCCCAAGGGAGTTCTCAGTGCAGGAGGAGAGGGGACAGCTGCATCGGTGGCATATGTGCACAGTCCCACATGGTGGCACTTCAGGAGCTCAGAGAACAAGACCATGACAGGCACGGGCAGATACACATGGATGTAGTGCCAACGGAGGGATGATGGTTAGGCCAGGAAGCATATGACGGATTCTTCCTTGATGTGCCCATGATCACGTGAGGAACATATGAGTGTCAGGGTGTGCATATACTTATGGATATGATCACACAAAACTCCCATGTGCATGAGCAGTGACAGCCACTTCTGATGGGTACTGGGGTCAGCACATGTGCTCCAGGATGTCTGCGTCTGTGGCTTGGACAGTAGATTCAAAACTATCTTCTACAGAACTTCCTGGATTCTCCAGAACCTCTAAAAGTTCCATGCCTCCATACCCTCTTTGTTCCAGCAGACACTGGGGCTGGAGACAGTTTTTTTTTTTCTCTAGCTGGCATGGCTCTGTTTGCATTTGGCCCCTTCAGCCACACTGCCAGCACCTCAAGAGGAGGGACTAGGGTTGCCATTTCTCTTGAAATTACTTGTTCACAAAGTACCAAGGACCACACCTAGACACAGCTTCCAAGAGAACATTCGTGGACATAGCTCTCCAGTCAAACAAATGACTAGAATCCGGATAGGTGTGAACTCCTGGAACTGGGTGCAATTCCTTCACCGACAGGGTCCCTTCACTATGCCCCAGTGAACCCTTGCCACAGCCAGACAAGGGTGGTAGACTAGCGATGTTGGCCTGCTTAGACACCTCTTTCTCCCCTGCCCTGCCTACGTCTTCAGCCTGTCTCAAATTGCTGCATGGCCAACTCACTGGTCTTGGCTTCTTTCCTGGCCTCACCAAAAAGCATATTCTTCATGTAACAGTGAGGAGGGTCTTAAAGTCAGATCCTGCCGTTCCACCTGCAGCAGCTCCCGTCTCCTTTACAGTAAAAGTCCCTCTCCTTCCCACAAACCTTACAGTAGCCCCATATGATGCACCTTCCATCCTGTGCCACTACCGACAATTTCTCTTCTGATCGCACTTCCGGCCATCCTCCATGGGCCCCCTGCCACACAGCCATACGACTCTCCTTGCTTATCTCCAGCACACCAGACACTCTCTGACCTCACAGGACCTGTACACTTGCTTCACTTCCTGTATGCAGGGCTCTTCCCAGCAATCAACACCCAACTAATTTCCTCTTGACCCTCACAACCGTCATTTCTCCCATAATGCTCTCAAAGAGGCTCATGGGGATCACTCTAGTTGAAACTGGATATCCTCACCTGCTCTGCTGAGGTGGTCCCTATTCTTCCTCCATCGTCTTTCTCCTTGGAGCAGTTCTCATGTCTGTTTCCCTGCATGGGAATGCAGCTGCACGAGGATCTGTCGGATCTAATCACTGCTATGTCCCAGCTCATTGGAAGAATGCAACCTAAGACAGAAGTCCCAAGAACCAAAATCTTTAGGATACAGGAGTAAGCTTTCATAAAGTTTGGGATACAGGTGCTCTGGTTTCCATTTCTAATGTTACCCAACCAGATCTCCTCCCAGAGATCTGTTGGGCTCCTCACAGATACAGATAACTATAGATCAACAAGCACATTGTGCATAAGCATACACTATGTATGTGTATGCTTAAACATGGGCATCCACCTACACTGCCCACAACTTATTGCTATTTTTTTTGGCTCTGTCACTGGTCTACAGCTCCAGAAAAGCTCCAGGCTCTGTCCCTCCCCTCCTAAATTTCCCTCCACTCATTTCTAATTCCTCCCATGGATCCCTTTCCCTTTTTGGGCACCTAGCTTCGACCTCTCTGTGCTCAAGGTCTTCCCTGTCCTTTTCTTGAGTCTCCCTCCAGCGCTCATAGGCCCTATCATCTTCCCCCAAGCTGCCGATTCCTGCTCCTCTCCCATCAGCATCCCCAGGTCCAATCTTTCCTTTCACAGGCCCTCAGCTGCTGTTACCCTGCACACCCTTAAGGTCTCTGCCACACTCTACTCCATCATGTTGGTGACATCCTCATTGCTCTTGCCCCTGTCTCCTCGTTGCCCCATGTCTGTCGCTTTCCCTATTCCACTCTTTGGCAATTGCTCAGGCTTCAGCTCTCCCACTTTCTGCAATTCTGCCTGGCCTTTATGCCACCTGCAGGCCCAGCATCCCCAAGGACTCTCCACACAGCCACTCACTAATTAGGTCAATTATGAGGTCAATTATCTAGCCCTCTCCAACGTTGCCTCCATTGCTCCACACACAGAGTCCTCCAGCACTTCCAGGGGCTCCAGGGATCAGATGCTGCAGCCCTTGCTGATTCTCCAGCAGAAACCTCAGCCCATCTCCAGTCCATGCAACTGCTAGTCCAGAGAACTGAGCAGGGGGCAGAAGGTGCTGAGACTTGAGAAGAACACATGGACACCATGGAAAAGCCCTGTGGGATACATACCAAGGTCAACTTCCCAAGGCTGGGCCAATCACCAGAGTTGGGACATGTTCATGTGTGTGCATATTTGTATAAGAAAGTAGGAAAGACAAGTTATACTACGAATGAACTTTGAAGTCATGAGCTTTAACTACCTTGGAGAGGGAAGGGACTGTGGAAACGATTCATTTTGAAGAACATGTGGTCCTCTGACACATGGACGCTGTCTGGAGATGCTGGCCATGAACTTGAAACCAGAACCTCTGATCCCACGACTTTTCTAGGCGTGATACCATCCCTCTTGAGAAAGTCTACCCACTTAGGATGAGCTCATGAAAGCCTCCATTTTCCCTCCCTTTTTCCCAAAGTCTCAGTTTTCACATTGTGACTGTCTTGCTTGCCTGTCCAGTCACTTGGAAGCCAGTGCTAAGAAAACCAGCACCATTGTGGCCACGAGAGCTATAACTATCCAGCATTCTGGCATCCATGCTTTCTTCAAGCTCATTGTGCCAACTGAGAAATGTCCATGGTCCCTGGTTTGCTGACCCACAGCAGAGGGGTGGGGGGTCAAGCAGGTCTGAGGAAGGAAGCAGAGGAGAAAATAACAAAAGGAAACAGGCGAGAGGGGAGATGAAGGCTAGAAAAAGACGCTGAAGACAGTGAAGGGAAGCACATTGAACTGGGAGAGCTTGAGCTGCTGTGAGGCCCCATTAGCTCCAGGGCTGATCTTCTCCACTCTACACAGTAAGACTGAGACTGCAGATGAGGAAGGGCTTGTCCTGGACATCACTGCAGGGCACTCAACACCCTGGCTCAGGAGCTACCTTGGCATGGGAGAGGTCAGGAGGAACAAAATGACAACTTTCAAACCTCTATGTCATTGGCCATAAAGACACTCATTACAATAATTATATCAGGAAGTGTGTGTGTGTGTGTGTGTGTGCATGCGCATGCTCTCGCACATGCACACATGTGCATATGTGTGCACACAAGAATGCTATTGTAGATGTGTGGCACTGTGACCCAAACTTGGGTGTTGGTCATCACCTTCCACCTTGCGTGAGGCAGAGTCTCTCATTCACTGCTGTGTATGTCAGCCTAGCCGGCCCATGCATTTCTAGGGATGCTCCTCTCCCGCCTCCCATCTTGCTGTGAGAATACCAGGGTTACAGATATGGGCTATTGTGTCCAGCTTTCTGTGGGGACTGCACATAGAAGCCCAGACCATCATGTTTCTGCAGCAAATATTTTGCCCTCTGAGCCATCTCCCAACCCATAACAGGGACATTTTAACAATAACAGTAGAGAATTGAGTAAGGAACCCAGGTTCCTCATACTGTTGAATACTTTGTAACAAAAAAGATTGTAATTATTTTCTGACATGAAATATAATTCAATCTACCTTAAAGAGCGTTTTATAGGGGGCTGGAAAGATGGCTCAGTGGTTGAGAGCATGTATTGTTCATGCAGAGGACCCGAGTTCAATTCCCAGCACCCACATCAGGTAGCTTACAACTGCTTGTAACTCCAGGTTCAGGGGATGCCCTCTTCTCAAGCACATGCACACATACAGACTTATAGACATGTACACATAAATAAATAATAAAATTTTTTTAAAGAGAACAGTTTATAAAATTAAAATTGCAAATACGTTCATAAGGGGCAAACAGGTAGAAATAAGTCAAAATGTTACCATTAGTTATCTCTAACCAGATTATGCAAATAATTGATGGCATCCTTTGTATGTCAATATATTTGACATTGTTGTTGAACAAAAACGGATAGCTTTTTGTAACAAGGAAAAGCAGTAAAAAGTTATCTGTAAATGTTAAAAAAAAACAGTTTCTATTCCCAGTTCCAACTCCATCTTCTTCCATGCACTAACCCTCACTATTATCCTGCCCAGGAAGCTTATCCCAGAGCCAAAAATGGGGTCACAGGCTTTTCCTGCCCCTATGACCCCTGAAAATTTAAGTTCATCATTTCTCTTTTCCTCCTGAGGAGGAGGTTATGCTATGGCATAACCTGGGTCTAGGATCCTGTAGTTTGCCCATGGGTCTCTCCCAAGCTAGCCTTTCCTCACTTTCCTCATAGTGCCAGCAGAGTCACTTTGGTGACAAGTCCCATCTAACCATGTGTCACTGGCCTGCAAACCAAGTTGGTAGATCTTAAATACCCATAGAGAAAAGAGAAACACGGAGTCTCTGTGTAAACCTCATTTCCCAGGTTCCTCTCCTATAAAGTGGAAGGGTATACACACACACACACACACACACACACACACAGCACTTTTGTGCCTATTTGGCAGAGGCCCTAGCCATGAAGCTGCCCCATTCACCCCAGTCCATTTCTCCCTATCTGTCTTCCTTGAGAGCCTAGTGGCCAGAAATTAACTCTTGTGGTTTGGGAGTAGATTATGGGGCTCTAATATGGGCAGCCACAAGAGGCATCATGGTGAGTCCTAAAGCAGCAAGAACAGTTGGACCTTTTTAACGGGACTGGTGAGCTCCCAATGGGATACAAGTAGCAACTCTCAGGGTCCCAGCACACCACGGTCTTTGCATCAGCCCCCATAGTACACAACACTATCTTCTTCAGTCCGCACATCCTCCCCTCAGCACTGAATACATATCTCATTCCAGAATGTACCACCCACCCCTTGAACCTCTTTTCACCTGCAGAGACCTCTGCCTGGACCTGTAATGGAGGCCTGAAAACAAACACTCTCCCCTCCCAGGATAAGGCCACAGTACAGTGAATAGAGCCTTCCCTGAATATAGCTGCACGACAAAAGGACAGTGTGGTTGTGAACAGGGAGGACACTGGTGCCACCTTGGCTCTTTATATGGCCCGGCTCTGCCACTTTCTAGCTGGGTGGCCCGGCTGCAACTTAGCTCACTTTTCCGAGCTTTGCGTCCCTCAACTGGAAAATAGGAATGCTAATTGTGCCTGCTTCATAAGGCTGATGGGGGGATGAAGGGAGATGATGTGACTGAAGTGTTTAGAGCAGCGCCTGTCGGGAGGCTGAGAGCTATGGAGGTGTTTGTTGTTATTTTCGCAAGTCATGAAAATGTATACCTACATATACACAATTCAAAACCTTTTTGCAAATGTGATAGATGTGTGTGTGTTCTCTTGTGTATGTTGGGGGTGGGGGTGACCTTATGAATAAGTGATTATTTAAATGGTATGATTTAGAGGAGACTCCCCACACCTCTACCCATAAATGGCATGATTGCCTACAATTCCACCAGTATGGAATATATGATTTGAGTCGTGCAGACCATTTCTCTTCTACAATCCCCCTATTAAAATGCACATCCCCCTTGGGGGTGTTAAGCCTTATCAGCTAACACCTTAGTTGTCAGCTAACACCTTAGTTATCAGCTAACACCTTAGATATCAGTTAACACCTTAGTTGACAGCTAACACCTTAGTTGACAGCTAACACCTTAGTTGACAGCCAGCTGAGAGCAAGACCCGGCAGGACTGGCTTTTGGAAGAAGGAGGGCAAGGAGAGTAGAAATAGAGGGGTTTTGGTGGGGTCAATAGGAAGGAAGCAGGCTGGAACCCTACTAAGTTCTCAAGGCTGCCAACCAACTGGTTCCGCCTTGTGCGGAAGAGAACATCATTTCTTCCAGCTGGTGTCACCAGGTGTGTGTGTCGGGGAGCAAGTCAGGAAGAAAGAGATCTTGCACCAGATGTTTCCCAGAAGTTGAGGAGGGTTGGCACAGCCAGCAGTGGGTGGCAGTCGAGAGCTAAGATCCCTGCCCCCCACCCCCACCCATACCACAGCTCTGGTGAGTGTGCGTGCTCTGTCTAACTCAGCCTGCGTCCCTCCACTCAGCCAGGAGTGACACCGATAGAACCTAGGGTGAGAAAGTACAGGTACGTGGTCTTGGGGACTGTCTCTCAGAAAGCCTAGAGCTGGCCTCTGATTGGGCCCTAAGAGGCTACTTCCCTGCTATTGACCTTAGAGGTCAGCACTGGCAGCTCCTGCTCTGAGCCATCCGTGTCTCTGGCATTTATCATTCCATCCAAAGTCGTTCCTGTTTCCTGCCTGGACCATTCCTGTGTGTAATGAAAGCCATAAGCTCATTAAGTTGGGGTGAAGAAGGACTTCCTTTGATTTGTCCTCAATTTACCTCCCTCCAACTTCAAAGAGGCCTCCCACATCCACAGAGCTAGAGCTTTGATGGCCAGAGTTGAGGCCTCTGGGTTCGCAGTGTTCATAATTTAGAACATTTAAACTCAACTTATTCTAACCCATGTTGAAGACCAAAGAATCTTGGAATTGCTGAGCTGGAAAGACATTCCAGAAAGATCCTCAGAAACCAGAGTATCCCACTACACTCTCCCCATCCCCTGCCCATCATTCAGATAAGGAGGCCGAGGCCCTAAGAGGTTATTAATCCCTTGTATAAGTACACACTGATAATGTGGATAAAAGGCTTTAGCATATATTCCCATAGGGAATCCTCAGAACAATCCTGCAAGTAAGCCATGATTATTATACCCAGTTCTGGGTGTAGAAATTGCTTAAGAACTTTTCTAATTCTCAATAAGGATGGAATAGGTGGATTCCAACCCCAGCCCTCTCTAGATGGTACTTCCAAACAGGACAGAGTGCTTAAGTGCTTTGGAGTCAGATAGAACTGGAGTTGTCCTCGTTACGCATCTTCTTAGCTATGTGCTCTTAGATTGGCAGAAAGCTCGTGCACAGTTTCCTATTGTAAAAACCAAGGACACAGCTACGACTCTTATGGGATGATGTACTGGAAAGGCACTTATCTGGTCAACCCATAAAGATTCAGTGAGCATCTGCTACATGTACGGCACTGTTCTAGTGTCTGAGGGTATAGCAGTGAACAAGACCAGGACCCGCTTCTGCCCTCGTGGAGTTCCCACTGTTGGAGAGTGGAGAAGGAGGCAAAACCTGGAGTGTAATAGAGTATGACCAAGCAGAAGGTGACGCTTTGGTGTGTGTGTGCACGTGCATGCGTGCGTGCGTGAGTGTGTGTGTGTGTGTGTGTGTGTGTGTGTGTGTGTGTGTGGGTTGGTTGGTTTTTACCTTTTGATATATAGCACAGGCTGGCTTTAGCACTCCACTCTCTCTGCCTCCGTCTCCCTAGTGCTATGTTTACAGACCTGCAGCACCAAACCCAGGAGGTGACTTTAGACTGAGATGATATAGCAGGAGATAACTCAGTCAGCGAAGAACTTGCCTTGAATGCATGAAAACTGGAGCCCGTGTAAAAACACCAGACGTGGTGGCGCAGGCCCTGCCATCCCTTCTGTTTGGAGTGGGAGGCAGAAAGATCCCGGAGGCTTGCTGGACAGCCAGTCCAGCCTCATTGATCAGCCTCAGATCTGGGTGAGAGATCTTCTCTCAAAGAAAGAGGGACTGTATTTCTGAGGATGACACCCAAGATTGTTCTCTGGTCTCCACACTTCATGTGCCTGGACACACATGTGCAGAGAGAAAGAGGAGGAATGAGAGAGAATTTTGAGCTGCGAACTAAATGAAGACAATGAGCCTGCCACATGATGTGTGCCCAACAGAGGGTAGAGCAAGTTCAAAGGCCCCAAGGTGAGAACTCGGATACCTTCCACTACATATCTCTTGCCCTGACCATTCAGCTGAGCTCCAGGCAACCTGACACCTCCGCTTAAATATCTAATGGGATCTTGAACTTACCATGGTCAAAACAGCGCTCTCAATTTCCCACCAGGCCTTCCTTCCTGCGGTGTTCCCCATCTCAGTGAATGACACCACTATGTACTCAACTGCTCCAGCCTAGGAACTACCTTTGAATTTTTCCCACTTTCTAGAGCCAATATCCGATCCACCGGACAAGCGCGGCAGCTCTACTTCAGCGCATTTCTGAATCCACTTGCCACCTGCGTCTCCCAGGAAGCCTGTTCCCAATCACCATCCCCACTCATGCAGGCTAGCAAAGGGACTACAGGACAGCCTCCCCTCACCGCCTTCTCTACCATAACTTGTCCTCATCCTGGAGACCTCAGCGAATTTTTATTTGAAAATATGAATCGGCATCCCGGTGATCCCAGCCAAGATATAAGGAGCAGCTTCAGCTACAGAGCAAGTTCAAGACCAGTTTGGTTCATGAGATCTGTAACAAACAAGGCAAATCAGATTCCAGTCATGTTTTTGTTTGTTTGTTTGTTTTGTTTTTTTGGTTTTATAAAAACCCAACAACCACTTGTTTAACTGAATAAAAGCTCAAGTCCAGGACTCAGAGTGGTCTCGTGTTGCCTGCTACTCCTGGGCCCTCTTAGCATGCCCATCTGGATTGCTCAGCACAATCGCACCCACCTCCTCCTTGCCGGAATGTCCAACACAACATAGTTCTCGGCAGACAGTGAGCACTCAGAAGATGGTAGGTGATGAGCAACAGCCAAGGAGAATGGATGGAGGTCAGCGTGGGAGGAGGGGCTATAGGGACTCTGACTGGGTGGTTGGCTGAAGTTGCCACTTATTACTATCTATCGTCTCTCTGTCTGTCCATCCATCATTGGTCTAGCTATCTACTTTGTTTCTTTAGACAGTCTCTCAATGTATCCCAGGTTGCCTCACCAATCCTGTCTCCTTAGGCCTGGGATTGCCAGAGTGAGCCACCATTCTTGCCTTCTGGCCTCTTCTTTCAGCCCTTACCTCTTCCCATAGAAGGAAAGCACAAAATGTCCCCCTCCTGGCCCAGCACGAATGCCCATTCTTCCTGTAGTCTACAAAGGAGCCAAAGTTGTGAGAAGGAGAAAGTTTACCAACCAGCAGTCCAGGAAAGGGAACAGTAGAGATTAGAGGGCAGGCATGAAGATGCCTAGGAAACGGCCGAGTTACAGGAGGACCAGGGGACGCAGAACTGAAGAAACCTAGGAATGAGCCCTGCAAGGAAACGATGGCCATGCACACACGTCCAAACACCAGGTGGTGGTTGTCAAGGCCCGGGCCTGGAAGGGAGGAGATGACCTTCAGTCTTCCAGACATGGCTGCTTCTCACAGTGACAGCAGGGAGTGGGAGGCAGGCCAGGCAGGAGGCAGGGAGTGTAGACACTGGCTGGGGAGGCTTAGCTTAGCCACGGAGGAAGAGATTCTTTCGGATGGAAGAAGCTAGAATGTGTTCACGGGCTGAGGGCAAGGAGCCAGCAGAGGGGAGATGATTACTGGAGCGTGGTCCCTGGGGGATGGGCTAGTTGGACTTGGGAGGAAAAGGCCACTCCATCCTCTGAGGAGGGAGTAAAGAGGACAGTTGAGAGGGGAAAGCAGGAAAGATGGACCACCCTGCTCCTGTGACACCCTTCCCTTCCCAGATGTCTTGCTAACACTCACCTGCAATGTAGTTCTTCCTCGGCTCTGACAGCCACACACGATGCCACAAATGCTACTTCCCCTGACTTGGAGCGTCGGGAAGGGTTGCATGGTGGGACCAAGTGGCAAGGAGGAGAGGATCAGAGCTCACACCGGCGGCGGCTCTACCTGGATTGCTCACAGAGGTGGGTGATGACAGATGTGGATTCTGACTGTAGAAGGTCAGTTTCCCCGCAGCCTCGCTCCCATGCTCTCTTGTCCTTCTGCAGTCTGCTAAAAGACCCTCATTAGATATAGGCCTGGACCTTGGCCTTCTCAGCCTCTGAGACTGGAAGAAGTAGATCTCTTGCTTCTTTATAAGCTTTCAGTCTAATATTCTGTTACAAAAGTACAAATGGATTGAGAAAGGCTGCATGCTGCCCAAGACCCATATACACCAAATCAGGATTTGCACCTATGTGAGCACCCGCTATCAATGCCTTCTAGGACCTTATGAGTGAGACAGTTTTCTTATGCTCTTTCTACAATTGGGTAAACTGAGATTAGAGATATGCCATCAGTTGCCCAAGGCTACCCAGAGCCACCGACAAAGGGAAAAATCTCCTCAGAGATGATCATCTCTAAGTCTTCCATTGTGTGTCCGGAAGCAGCAGTCAGTGCAGAAGGACAAACCCCTTGAGTCTGTCTTAGTTCTGCCTCTCACTGTGTAACTGGGAAAACAGAAAGCTCCACACGGACAATGACATGAGCTGCCTGAAGTCACAGGTGAAGGGAAGTCAGGATCTATGGCTTCCGACTTCCTGGCTATGGTGCTGCTGCCTGACTTAGCGAGGCTTGCAGAAGGAGGATATGTGAAGCTGTAAAGAAGAGCCAAAAAACCCGTGGGTATGGATGGAGCCACATGCTTGGAACTCTATGGAGGCTGAGGCAGAAGGATTATGAATTTAAGACCAGCCTGGGGTATACAGCAAACCCTGTATTGAAATAAATCAAGGATGGGGGTGGGCTTTAGGTCAGTGGAAGAACACTTGACTAGCTGCGTGCAACAGGCCCTGGGCACAGTTCTCAGTACTGCCAACAAACAATCCAGAAGATAAAGAAGAGGAGAAGGGGGAAGCAAGAATGCAGCAGACTTGGTGGTCATGGAGAACAAGGCCATATCTGCCTATTGGTGGTATAAAATTGAGGATCAGGAAATACATGTTAGATGGATGGGTGAAAGAGTAGCTGAAGTAAACACAGTTTGGAGTCTGACCAAGATTCCCCACAGTGGTTCCAAATCCCCTCCCAGGGCCGGGACCTCTGTTCACATTCCAAAGGCCTGGAGGTTGGACCCTGGGTTCCTCCTCAGAGAGGGGTGGGGCTGATGCTCTGCTGTCCCTGATATCTTCCCAAGCTAGAAGAGCATCTAGAAGCTTCTACCCCAGGGGAACCCCCAAAGCCACTCGACCTTGCTGGTGGAGGAGGAGTCCTACCTGTACGCCCTCACACATGCATGAACCCTGCTGTCTGCCCCAGTTGTGCAGGATCTGGAAACAAATCCTTTCTCTGTTCCCTGGGTCCACACAGAAGAGTTAAGTGACTGGAACTGGCCTAGCCAGGGCATCCAAGCCTTTCAGACCCTGGGGCTTGGTTGGTTCTCTGGTGCCTGATGCTTCCTTTCTTCCCATTCTTTCTCGAACACCTTATCTATTCCATCTGTCCTTTAGCATGTGCATGGGGATGGCTCGTGCCTGTTCCCAGCATTGGGCAATAGGAGCATTCATGCACGTTACCCACATCGCTAATCCATCCTTCTGTCTGTCTGTCTGTCTGTCTCTCTCTCTCATACATACAGAGAGACAGAGACAGAGAAACAAAGACACAGAGAAAGATAAAGAGACAGTCACACACACAGGGGAGAGCGAGAGAACACACTCACAAACAGCTCTATGGAAGATACCCCTTTCTGTTAAAACTGGGTACACATATTTCCTGCCAGGGTCAGGCTGAGGTATCTCTCTCATGAACAGACCTGCTGTAGTAGAGGTAGGGAAGATAAGAAAGGGTAGAGTAAATTAATTGCATCTCTCATGCTTAGCTAGGCCCCTGGCTCCAAAGAACAGGATCCTGAGTTAGGAACTGACTCATTTTGACTCCTTCTGAGCTATCTTCTCTGCTGGGCTTCTTCAGGAGGCTTAGCACCTCCCCAGTGTCTAGTCAAGGCTTTCTACCCATGCTGCATCATGAGTGGTCAGGGCTCATCTTACTCTGGTGTGGAGGCAGGCCCCACAGGCCAGAGGTTACCTAGTCCTCTCCTTCCTTGGTAGAAGGAGATCTTCTAGGAAGAGATGGTGGGAGGTATTCCCAAGAGAAAGCCATCTTTCCCTGCCTTCCACCAGTAAGCCCTGTGGAGAGCCTGCCAACCAAGAGGGGGAGGGGACAGAAGAGAAGAGGAGACTAGTCCCGTCAGGGTCAGGGAATCCCAAGACTCCCACTGCCTACCCTATTACTTGTCTCCACCCTGTCTCTCTTCTCTCCCCCATCCCTGCCCTGTTCCTCTCATGAAAAATGGATGGAGTATTTATTAAACTGTTTTCTCTTCAAAGGAGGTTTCAATTTTTAATGTCTCACCAGGGTTGGGGAGACACACTGGCCCAGACAGGCCGTGTGGAGGGGTAGAAAAAGCCTGCCCTGGACTGGAGGGGGGCAGGGAAAGGGAGAGTAAAAAGCATATAGAGCTAAAAAAGATAGACACATCAGAGAAGTATTTAGTTGGGGGGGGGGCGGAATCACTCTAGGGGACTGGAAACAGCCTCTCCCTTCTCCTCTTGCTCTCTTGCCTCACCTGTAAAACCTTCTGTAGCGGGCAGCGAGTGTTTGACAGCTACTGTGTTATGAGACCGGTACTGGCTAGGTGTTTGGTACACAGATGCACACAGCTGGCCATCTCACTGGTGGGAGGTCCTATGATGGAGTACCAAAAAACAAAGACTCTAGGTCCAGCGTGCCCATGCTCATCTGACCTCATTGCTTGCTTCCTGTGGGATACTGGGCATGTCATATAAACTCACTCTTCAGTTTCCTCGTCTGCCGAAGGGGTCTGGGGACCCACTTGGTAAAGTTGCTGTATGATGATGTAATGAGACGTAAGATGTGGTAGCACGAATCTGTCAATTCCAGTGCTTAGGAAGCTGGGGCAGGAAAATTTTGAGTTCAAGGTCAAACTAGGCTGCACAGTGAGGCTCTGTTTTAAAAGAATATGTGATAAGACCAGATGTGTGTCAAAGACACATCGACAGCTGACACGTAGTGTGCCTTCAGTATGGTGATGGCAATGACGTCATCATCAGGGTCCTTATTTGCAGGTGATGCAGCTGTGCCTCCTGAAAGTTAAAGGCTGAGGCCAAAAGTCACAGAGCCATCAAACAGCGGAGCCAAAATTTGGACTCGCTCTTTTCGGCTCACGCCTGTGTGTCTACTGATTTTCAAGTGATGGAATTCTGCCTTAGTGAGCATCTCTTTCAGCTGGTCTGGAGTTGACATGCAGAAAACAGGTGTTGAAGAATTGTTTCTACTCTCTGAAGTTTCGCTGCTCAGTCCCCAAGTTGGTCTCAATTTATTATCTGTGACTTTACACTAATCACTTCCATGTCGATGTCCCCCACCTCCCTCCCTGGGCTTCTTGGCAAACAGTAAGTGTAAGCAGGGAAGGCATGGGAACCCAGTTACTTACCACTTAAGAGAGTAAGACTGGCAACTCATGTCAGGATTCACAAACCCAACCCCAAAGTGCCCGTCAATATACTAGGCTGCTGATTTGGCCTAGCATGCGCGCGCGTGCATGCGTGTGTGTGAGGGAGGGGGTACATTCGTGCCATTGTACTTACAGACAGGGCTAGAGGACAACTTGTAGGAGGTAGGAGCTCTTTCTCTCCTTGTACCATATGGGTTTTGGGAATTGAACTTGGACCATAAGCATTGGTAGCAAGCACCTTTACCATGAACCATCTTGTTATTGGTCCACCTTACCTTTTTTTTTTTTTTTAAAGATTCACTTATTTTTATTTTATGTGCATTGGTGTTTTGCCTGCATGCATGCCTGTGTGAGTTTGTGGGATCCCCTGGAACTGGTGATAAACACAGTTGTGAGCTGCCATGTGGGTGCTGAGAATTAAACCCGGGTCCTCTGGAAGAGCAGCCAGAGCTCTTAGCTGCTGAGCCATCTCTCCAGTCCCCAGTCCACGTTATATTTTGAGACACTAAACCCCAAACTTCCTGGTTCTTCTAGACTGGATGACCAGGAAGCCTCAAGGATCCTCTAGTCTCCATCTTCCCAGGGCTGGGCTTATAGGCCTGTGCCACCATCTCTGGCTTTATATTTTTCTTTTGAGTTCTGGAGATTTGAACTTGAGTCCTAATGCTTGCACAGTAATATTTTAGTGGCTGAGCCACCTGCCCAGCCCTTTGGCTCTGCACTTTGATTATATGCCTTCATACTACTTGCTGTACAGTCATCATGTCCTCCATGTGGCATTTGCCTCACCAACATTTTCAAGCACAGTGCTCAGCCTAAGCTTGTCTCTGAAACCACACATCACTCCAGGAGTGGCCCCTGCCTCTCAGGAAAAGATGCTAAACAAAAGAGTCTTACATCGAAATAGGGTACATATTGACATCGACAAGCATGTGGGCTAAAGTTGAAGTTGGCATCACTGACAAATGTAAAGGCAGCACAGTTGAAGAGCAGATGGCATTGCATTGAAAGGTTTCCCAAACTTCCAGAAGTCAAAGCGAGCAAACAGAAACATTGCTATTTCAATTCACTTGCTTTGGGGGGCAATTGACTTAGAAGCACAGGTAATATTTCAAAGGTCATAACAACATTGCTGAGTAAACATGGCAGGAAGAATGAGTTGGAAATGGATTCCCATATTAATCTCCCTAAAATAGATGACTTCAAATCTAGCAAGGAGATGAATGTTCTCAAAGACTACAGAAAGCTATTTTTCCCCGGTAGTGCAGGGAAATGGCTAGAATGGGGAAAGTACCAACTGGAAATATTAGTTCCACATCACTCTGTGAGTTCCACAAAGCTGCTGCTGTCGCTAATGCTTGACAAAGCTGTTCCTGACATACATCCAAATCCTCAAAGATTTCTCAGTCTTGGGTCCCTGGTGGGATGGTGTGGGGGACAGTAAAGAAATACTGTATCAGGAACCGGGCAGACCCTGTGACCTCATTGCTTCCCTCTCTGAACAACAGTTTTCTCTCCTGTGCACTGGGGACAGGTGACACATTTTGGCCCCTTTCCAGGGCTAACGTGACAATCACAGGAAATCAAAGAATGTAAAGAAAGTGAGCCCAAGAATCAATCAATATGCTGGGCTCTGCCATCTATGACCAGTGTACTTGACCTTTGCCCCCACTTTCACCATCTACAAAATTTAGCCACACCTTCCTCAGTTACATCTTGACACCCCAATTGTGAAACGTCTGGCATTTAGTAAATGTTCAATATATGTTCAATGTCATTTATTATTGGTGCAAAAGCCCGCTTTGGAGAATTGTGAGACATGCCATTATCTTTAAGGTCTGCTCATCATCATCATCACTCATGGTCCCACTAGAAAAGTCAGAGGTGGATGTAATATATAATACCGGTAAATTATCATGTTTAAATTTGTTGAAAGCAGACCTTGGAAGCAAACAGGGCTCACTTATCCCAAACTCCAGCATGCTTTTTCAATGTCTTCCAAAACTCCCTGTCCCGAGGCAAGCTGATCCCCTAATTTTGTAAAAGACATCACAGCAGCTTATGCATAAAATCACCACAGCCTTGAGAATAGCTAGAAGGTAAAGCATTAGCAAATACAGGTTACTGCTGTTTATCCCATCATGTAAACATGCCTGCAGCCAATCAGTGGAAAGACTTCCAGTCAGGTTTTACAGCACAGCCACTTCTTCCCCAGTCACTCTCCGCTGAGGGTTGTAAGCCCCAAACTTGATGGTGGCCCTTTTGCTTGCTCTCTCAATTGAGCTATACCAGTTGCTTGTACTTGATTTAGTGATGATATCTGTCTGTCTGTCTACACGTTACTTGCTGTTTGTTCTTTTATTTTTACTTGCTATCTGTGTAATAAACCCATTCATTAAAAACAGAAAGTAAGGCTATCACAGGTCATTCTCTGAATCCTACCAAAAAAATAAAAAGTACCTTAGCTACATATTTGTCATAGAACAGAGACATAGTGGTCTCCATGAAAAACTTCTTAAGCCCATCTCCCCCATGCATCAAATGGCTAGCTGGATCTATTTATAAGGCCCCAATGAGTCAGATATATTCCTGTATTGTATTCAGTCTGCTATGGTTTGGATATAAAGAGTTGCATAAGAGACCCAAGTATGAAAGGCTTGGACTCTAGCTAGAGTATTGCTTTGGTAGATTCTAAAACTTAAGGAGGTGAAGCCACACTAAAGGAGTTAGGTCACTAGGCTGAGTCCTTGCAGGTGTTTTGTTCTTGACATCTTCCTGTCTGTTTCCTGTCTTCCATGTGAGGTGAGTAGCCTCTGTACATACCCCCAATATCATGAGGGTCTGCCTCTGTATGTACCCAGAATCAATGGACCCAAGGACTTTGGAGTGACCTCTCTAAAACCAAATTAAATCCTTGCTCTCTTACTAGATTGTTTATTGTCAGGTATTTTGTCCCAACAACAGTCCAACCAACGCACAGTCCTGGGAAGTAGGAAAAGGAGAAACAAATCTCTAGTGGGGACATCGTGGACGCACACCTCTGCCACCCAGACTGTGTTCAGCCCAGATTTAACCTTCCGCATTAGAATGTTTGACTGTCGCCAAAAGCTCATGTGGTGAAAATGCAATGCTCAGTTCGCCAGTGCCAGGAGATGGTCATTTGCACTTGGTCCCCATGAGTGGGTTTGTGTCACTGTCACAGAACTAGGTGTGTCTAGATCAGCTTGTTATAACAGCGAGTTCTGCCTCTTCTTGCTCTTTCATTCCTGCCCTTTTGTGCCCTTCTGCCTTTGCCATGAGATGACACAGTGTGAATATGGCCTCTCCAGATGCTAGCACCCTGCTTTTACACTTCCCAGACCCTCAGAAGCATACACTAATTAATTTCTGTCCATTTACAATTATCCACTGTTAAGTGCTCTGCTATAGCAGCAGGAAACAGACCACGATAACCCTGCAGAGTGTGACAGGACGATTCCTAGGCTGGCTTGCAGGAGCCTGGTTTGGCAATCTTCACTCTTCTCTGGAGGTGTTGGAAAACCTCAGGTAAGTACCTGACAGTTTCGGGGTCTTACTGTCCTCTGCAGGTGCTGGATGAGATCAGTACTTCTCAAGCTGAGGGTGCACTCCACAGACCATAGGACAGGAGTTCCACGAGAGCCACCTTCTGAATAGATTTTTTATTGTAAATTACAATCCAGGACAGAGCTGTATGTTGCCACTTGAGAAACACTCTCCAACTGAATGCTACCTATGAAAACGCCTTTCAGTTGCAAACTGTAGTTGTCTTTATATAAGAACAATCACATCTATAACTGAAACAAAAGCACAAAAAGAATCTCATCCTCAAAGAACCTGGGCCCAGTCATGGTGGTACAGGCCTGTAAACTGGGCATTCATGAGTCTGAGGCAAGAGAACTGAACGTTCAAGTTCATTGTGGACTACACAGAGCCAATCTCAGCTCTATGGAAGAAGCCCTTATCTCCAAAACGAAACCAAACAAACAAAAAGGAGGGGGAAGAGGATGGGATTGAGATTGGGGGCAGGGAAGGAACGGAAAAAACTTGTGGCTCCTAGTGATACAGCAGTAGACCCCCCAAGATGCCACAAACCGTAGAGAATCAGTGGACCAAGTGCTTGCCAATATGCTTTGGACAGAAGCCCACTTTAACAATCTGTTAGATATATGTATATTTATATCTGGGGGGCGTAGCTATTCCTTCTCTTCATGTCCCATTTTGTCACTCCCAGACCCTCTGGTGAGCTAGACAAGAGAGTGTCCCAATTTCTCTGCCAGGGATCCCAGAGTAGGCCTGGGCTTGGATTAGAGATAGGCCCAAGTCAGACTAAAGCTCCACCTCTCACCTCCCAGAGGGGCCAGGGTCTTGTGTCCTAGATCAGTCCCAGTAGAGATTCCATAGCTGGCAAAGGAGAGAGAAGGGCCTCTGAGACTAAACCTTCTGCTGCCCCTCTAGGAAATGGCCACTGGGCTCCAAGTGCCCTCCTCCTTCCATGTCACATGTCTCCTTCCATGCCAGGTGAGCTCACCTGGGAAAGAGAGAACTTGTTCTGCAGGTGCTGCTGACAGGAAGGCGAGAGTGTGGGGGAAGGATGTGACGGGCAGGTGAAGGTAGTTACGCATCCTTCTCTTCTCTCTTTCCAGGGGAGCCCTGGCCTAGCTTGGAGTAAAGGGCACAAGGAGGCTATGTGCACCAGAGAAGACTGCCATGCTCAGCCTCAGTCAGGGACTGGCTGTCTTATGACTTCACTGCCAGAGATGTCAGCTCACTCATCGAGAACTAGACAGGAGCTCTATTGCTGAGAGACTTGGAGGAAGTTACAAGTAAAGAGGTCCTTCAGAAATGAGAAAGCCATGTGCCCTGAGCATAAGTGCAAATTCACGGGGAAGCGCACAAACTCCCAGCCCTCTGTGGGACGTCACCCCTGTACCTCTCTGTACCTAGGCTCACATTTGAGCAGGCTTCAGAAGCCTGGAAGGGCTTGCTAAAACAGACTACTAGGCCCTGCCCACATCCCTGACTCAGCAGTACTAGACTGCGACCAAAGAGTGTACGTTTTTCAACATGTTCTTAGCACCTGATGCTGCCGGCCTGGGCCACACAGCTGGGAACCGCTAGCAGCCCCTTCTTCATATGTCTGTTCATGTTCTAGCTCAGGGGCTTTAGCTACTCTTGAACACAGGGAAACAAAGTCTCCCACACAGCCATGCCAGAAAGGACTCGCAGAGAATTTGTCCAATCCCCAAGCAGTTCCAGGGCAGAACCTGAAACAGGATCTGAAAGTCAGGAGTCCTATTGACTCAACCGTCAGCCACGCTCACACACTCAACTGCAGCACACTCTTACACACACGCCCAGCTCACACCTGCATAACCTAGCAGCTAAACACAAAGACACAGGCGCTAAACTGCTGAGATTGATTGGCTTCCCAATCTTCTGATGTGTGTGGCCTTGGACAGGTCACCTAACCCCTCTGACTTTTGGTTTCCTCATCAAGGAAATTAGGGGCAATGATAATACACCGTGGTGTTGCTGAAAGACTTGGTGAGATAACAGAGCTCTGGAAACACAGAGGTCAGCAGTGACTGCAGTTTGGAGCAGTGGGCTGCAAACTCCCAAGCTTTGATAAGGGAAAGGATGAAGTGGGCCCTCTGAATGTTCTAACTTGAGAAAGACTCACTTGTGGGGGACGGGACCGAGAGATCTAGACTCTAATGGCAGGTATGCTTTGGACTCCCTCGCTGTGTTCCTACAGGCTGGTCCTTGGGCTGCCCAGGCCTCAGCAGCTCTGTTTGTTCTATAGGGAACATGCCGCAATGTTTATCAGAGCATTGCCTCACTGTGGGTACATGCCCAGTGGTGCAAGGCGGAGGCAGTGTCCACAGAGGCATAGGTCCAGTACGTGGCCCAGCTTTCTCCTCCCTGAAGCTATAGACCCTGCTCACTCTCTCTTGGGAAGAGGCTGTCAGAGACTTGCCTTCTCTTTCATAGCTCCGCAAAGAGCCCTGGGGCTGCTTGAGTTCTGGGAAGAGATACTGGAGAAGACCAGCAACAAGCACATTAGTCCTTGGCTCTACCTTTCTAGCAGGCACGTAGCATCTTCTCAACACAGCCTGGGGCAGTGGTGAGCACAAGAGAATAATATGGGGGCTCCCAGGGGGTGATTCTTGCCTGAGGTAGCAGAACATGAAATCCCATGTTTCCTGCCAGGGATACAGCCATGTGGGAATAAGACATGAGAAGAGTCCCAACGTGACCTCCACTTTCTTCAAGTTTTTCCTTCAGTACCATCATCTCTATAATACTTCAAGCCAGCCTTTCCTCTCAGTCTTAACTCTCCTGTGCCCAATTTACTTTTCTTTTCTTTTTTTCCTTTTTTGGTAGCTCTTACCACTTTTTCTCAATGTATATAAATTATTACTATATTCATTGTTTATTGTGCATGTATCTCTTTCTGTGGGCTCTCTGTGGGCAGGAAATATATTCCGTATTATTTATTTGAAAGATCAACACATATGATATAGGCTAGGACATGGCAAGAACTCTTGCCTCTGCCCATCACATTGCTGAGTATGAAAGACTCTAAAATGTAAGGTTGACCCACCCCTGCCATGCCCCTCCCAGTAAGCTACAGAATACACTTCAAATGCCTAGACCTCCTCACTCTTCCCTCTTATAGCTTCATCTCTTAAGCCACTAACATACGCCCTGCCCTCTAAGAAGCCTCTCTCATCCTGCTGCCTTTTCTGGTGTAGCTCGGCTCTTTCTGACCTCCAGCCTCTCTGAAGCCTCACAAACCTTTACTCAGCCCCTCCTAGAGATGGCTAACTCCCCTCTTGGAACCCTTTTCCAAAGAGAAGATAACCTCAAGCACTCTCTGCCTCTCTCTGATCTCCCCTGATCCCTACCTGCTCTCAGTGCTTCCCAAACTCCCTAAAGGCACTCTGGCCCAGGGTATCTGCCAATCTTGGTTCAGGGTACCTGCAATCTTTGTACGAATCTTCCTCAGAGAGTCAAAGGCCCCTTGAGGGTGGGGACCCACCACTCCTAGTGACCTTTATGTCTCCAATGCCCAGCCATACTGCAGTTTTATGACAGAGCTGTGGATGAAGGTTTCAATGCATAGGCACTATCATCATCTACGTTAGCAAACGTCCTACGGGAGAAAGTGTTTCCTAATGGCAATATTGTGTGTGCTAGGATACCGGCTTCTTTTGCCTTGGGCTAGAATTCTATCACCTGGACGAGGCCAGTCTCATTATTATCACGTGGAAAACTAGCACATCTTCACCTTGCTGCCTGCCAGCTAGACCTATTGTGCCTGCACGTATCATCTATCTAATCTGTCGCCTGTGTGCATGCACTCCCTAGATACTGCCTCTGTCCTTTCTTCTGTGCCTTTGAGACAGCTCAGAAAGGGATCAACTCAGCCGGCACAGGTGTATTCCCAGACCCACGAGCCACATGGACTGAAGCGGTAACTTAGAGCTTTGGAACCCCAATACCCTCGTCTGTAAAAGGTAGGGGTGGCAATGAGCCCTTCCTCATAGAGTGCTGAGATTAAATCAACCGATTCTCTGTAAGCACGGGTGACAGTGAACATTTGTTGCATGATGGCACTTCTTACAACAGTCATTTGTTCCATGGCATTCGTGAGAAGATTTGAACAGCTGAACGAATGCCATAAAATTGAAAATGATCAAACATGTATTTGAAAAGAAATCGAGATAAAGTAAAATGAGGTTAGGAAAATCATCAACCCGGAGGCATGACAAGATGCCTTCAGCCTTGGCTTGCCTGAAAGTCACACGAGCAAAGGAAATGCCATTGGTGGATAAGCACCAAGACATCTGGAACAGGGACAGAAACCAGGGATGCCTGAGCATGCCTCTCTCTTGGTCCTTCACAAGGAGGACCCTAGGAGGCACTATCACATAGTAGAGCACCAGGCTGACTTTCACATGACGCTCCCTCTAGCCCACCTACTAGAAGGACCTGTGGCAACTCTTCAAGAAAAATGACAAATAATGACAGCCACCACTTACTCTATGCTAGGCATCAAATTTCCCCAAATAAATGCAGGAGGCAAGCACCATTATTATCTTGGCTATACAGAGAACCTAAGGTCTGGGAAGACCCACAGGCAGGAATTAGGAGGAAGTAAACCCAAGTTTCTCTGCTCCTAGAGCCCAGGTTGACAATTACCATCTTCTCCTGCCTCCTGGAAGGTCACGTGTGCTACCACAAGCTCAGTGTGCAACTCTTGGCTAAGATGCCTCATGTTAAGAATAGCAGAAGACTTGAGGACAGAGACTCCACAGCCTGCCTGATAGGCATCAATGCTCAGCACTATTTCTTCAGGCTAAGCGAGCGGTCAGGTCCGGGCATCAGGCACTTCCAGACTGAGTTCTCCAAAGCGATCCTGCACTTTGAGAGTTGTGAGTTGCTCATGCGCAGTAGAATCCTGGGCACCCTTCCGAGCCAGGCTGAAGGGGGCACTTAGAGGGATGTAGAAATCCAAGGGGAGAAGCTCCCAGAGGACTGGAGGATAATCCTAGACAGGGCATTTCCCCACGGAAAACAGTCTGCAAAGCCTCCAATGTGCTAAATTCCCCACCATCGAGCCAGGCCTGCAGCTATTTCTGTCTGGAATGCTTTCAAAGCAGGCGTTACCAATTGCCACTGTGGCCATTTAAAAACTCTCAATAAAACACCCCTAGAACATCTAATTTAGGCAATATAGCTTCCCGGTGAACCCTCCAAGATGAATTAGTTGCAAATTGCACCCGCAGGTAACTGAATGATTTGACCTGCTGTATTAAATTGCTGGAGAAAAACCAATTGAATGCTGGGGGCCGTCTGCCAACGCTGATGATCTCGGGTTTCGGGTAGTTGATCTTAAGTCCTGCTTTCTGACAATAATTGGGCAGTAGGATCAATTGTCTGTTACAGTCAATCCTAGAGCATGACAATAAAGCCATATTAACAGCAGAGAGGAAAATACTGATCTTTCTCTTTTCCCTTGCAGGGTGCCCAGCACAAGCATCTAGTCTGCCCAGAAGTCACATGGAGTCATTCAAACTCAAGTTCAGAAGAAAAAGGGGGGCAGTGGTGGCAAAATCTATATACCTCTTAAATATGGTATCTGATTTCCCAGGAGCCCAGCCTTTCCTGCTAGCCCTGATTTATAGTTTTAAATGTAGATCGTTTGGTAGACAAGCGTCTGCAAAACCCTGGCCTCTGGGTCACAAACAGAAGAAGAGTTGAGAGGGATAATCCCAAAGGGCAGGACTAGGTGCCCAAATGGTTAAGGGCCTTTGAACCAGGCCAACTCTTAGGTCCCATCCGGCTTCACAGGGATGATCACACTTTAATGACCCTCCCTATGCCACCTCCCGAGACTTGTCACAGGTACACTGCTTCTCTAAGTGCTGGCTTGACCCCAACCGCTTTAAGATGTAAGAGAAACACGCATGTGGACGGGTAGCAGGGAGTCATTCTATGTGGTAGGAGCTTCTGGCAAATGCCTTGAAGGCAAACAAATCACTTGGGTTCCAGAAGCCCTCAGTCACTTTGTGCATTGCAGTATGAGAAACAAGGGGGAAGGGGGAACCTTTGGTGGCCACTTAGGGAATTTAGACTTTATGCTGGAGCTGCTGAGGAGCCAGAGCTTTCTAAGGGAGGCTAAAAACGACAGTGTGGTGGAGAGGCCAAATGCAGAGTCAGACGACGTGGCTTTGACGCTTGCCCTGCAGGTCGGTAGCAAGGTGAACCGTGGCACATTACCTAATATCTCTGAACCTCAGACAATCATCTGCAAAATGAGACGGCAGCCGTGATAGCATGGAAAGCTGTTGTGCAGTTTGTGTGAACTACTCACATGGCATGCTTAGAAGAGCACCTGGCGCAGTCACCACTCCCTCAGTGTTGGCCTGTTTCCTGATGAGTCTTACTTGGTGACACTGAGCACTTGTGCTGCTTCGAGCCTGGCTCTTGAATGCTTTCTGTTCATTCTCAGAAATTCATGAGCTGGGTGTGACTTCTTTCCCATTTCATAGATGAGCAAATTAAGGCCCAGAGAGCTTAAGCAACTCACTGGAATGTGAGGTAGTAGAAAGTAAGCAGAGCTTCCGTGTGCAGGAGAGTACTCAGAGTAGGGTGAGCCAGGGGGACAGGCAAAGCAGAGGCTGTGGGGAGCTGGACAAAGAGCAACAGCAGCAAGAAAGAAAAATAGGACAAACGGGGGTGTGGCCTGGGCTTCTGCTCCTCTAGGCAGAGCTGGAGTTCCTAAAGGCCCACCTTGGCCTCCGCCAGCATTGAGAGAGTTATGCCTTCTGCAGGAGGTAAAAGAGCGCTCTCTGCTTAGCAGGCACAAGGCCCTGGGTTTGAGTGCTAGCAATGACAGGAAAGAAGACACTTGTTGGGAACACTTGGAGACAGAGGACAGCTTAGGCTGTAGTGAGACCATGTCTTGGCAAACAACAATCAGTGGGACACAGGCCTTGTCAAGAGGCTAGATATAAGTGGGGACTAGGTAGCATTATGTTCAAGCTATGGCCAAGACAGCACCAATCAGGAGATGAGGCATAGGTGTGGCATGGCTGGAGTCAGTGGCCACTGCCTTAGTCCAATGGCCTAGGCCCCTCGCCCTCAGCCCTCACTTTATCTTGCTGTGAGTTAAAGAGACAGCCCTCTGGTGTTTCTGACTAGAGTCGAGCGTGAAAGCATGGCAAGCGGGGGCAGAAGCAAGGTGAAAGTGCCAGGTGGAGATGGCCTCAGCCAACCAAACTTCTGTCTTCCTGTCACTGACACAGCCTACACGGTGTTGCCAGCTGCCCACCCCAGGATCACTGTGACCCTGAAACAGGGACTGCCTTCCTCTCTCCCACAGAGATTCATGGCATGTTGGGGCTGAGTACCAAAGGCTAGGGTTGGCTGAAGGAGAATTCTTTGTGGCCACCACCAGCAGCCGCAACTTCTTGCTCGCTGTCCCCACCCCCACCCGCGCAAGCTCCCGAGTGAAGACTGAATAAGCACAGGCAGCTGGGCCCTGTCTGGTGTTTGGGGTAGGCCAATGGAGAGCATGCTGGCAGCCCTTTGCTTGCAGGTGCGATGGGAAACCCTGTGCACACATCATCCACGTGACAGCAAATGGAAGTAGCACATCTAAGTGGCAGCAGATCTAGGGCCGAGTCTCAAGTCACCGTTTCCCTTCTAGTGTGGAATCTGGCAAGTCTTTTCTCCTCTCTAGGATGTGGGATTCCACCCAAAGTTGTTGGCTCACTGCTTCCCAAAATCCCAGCTAGGGTGCACTTGGAAGCATGAGAGAGTGGCTGTCCTGGCCCTGGGTCTGTGCGATGTCCATAGGTCTTGTTTTTATCTGGACATCCACAGACAAATGCCATTCTCAGTAAAGCAGGGTGGGCTTTGGAAGCAGAAAGGCCCAGGTCAGACACTCCAGCTCTGTCACTAAATGACTGTGAATCCTGTGCTTTCTCAGCCACTGTAGTCCCCCTCAATAACCAGGGAGAATACTACATTCCTTGCAGGTTTAGGGAGACTGGATGAGAGTGTGCTTAAAGGACCCTAAGTCATTTACCCCTATTTTCTTTAGCTGGGGGTGCTGCCACATCAAAGAGCAGTCAAAGAAGGGGACAAGAGTGACTGCAATGGGACCTCCAGGACCTCTACTTCAGCAGAAGGTGAGGAGCATAGTGAGGACCTTGGATTGGATGCAAGTGGAGAGAGTTAGACACAAGCCTGAAGAAGGGGAGGTAGAGGGAAAAAGGACCTTGGAATGGAAAGGAAAGAATAGGGGGGGAAGGAGAAAGGAAGTTTATTATTCTTCTTGTGGACCAATCACAGGGCTCCTGGAGTGTCGAATTCTAACTCCTGCAGCCAGATGTGACCTGTTCCTGTTATCATGGAATATTAATCAGAGGGGCCCTTGGGTAATTGGGGAGTTTTGATTAGAGAACTAGCCCTTACAATAATAAGCAGGCAGGAGCCTGGGGACAGGCACCCCACCCCTGGCCGCCCACCTCTTAGGCTCCATGCTTTTGAAGCCCAGAACCCCAGACTACAGTGTCAGAATGCAGAAAGGGGCATGGCCCCATTGCTGGTGTAGGGACCAGGATTGGATGGGGGTGATGGAGGCTTCAGGGAGAGTTGGCTACAAGTTGGAGTTCTGAGGGCCTGGGGCTGGCCTGGCTCCACTCACCTCCCCATCAATCATCACATTAGCTGTTCTCTGGGCTTCCCCTCTCCAGGCCCCTTCCCAGCCAGCCCTCTGCCAGTGCTGCTGCCTCAGGCTCGGGCCCTACTGGGACCCCAGTTCTGTTGCAGGCTGCACATGGCCTCTGGGTTCTGTATATTTAGATGGTTAATGAATCTTCCTGTTTGGCTGGGCCAGGCTAGAGCCCAGGCTAGAGGGGATGAGGGTAAAAAATGGGGAGGGTGCAGCCTAATTGGCCCAACCTTGGACACCTTCTCATCATAGGGACCCCAGACTAAAGATGAGAAAGAGTCAAGGATATCTGGCTCTAGGAATCTAGTAGGTTGCTCCTCACATGACACCTGCTGCCCCAGAAGATCACAGTGGAAGGACAGAGACCCAAGTTCCAGTCCCAACTCTTCTTCCCTCCCAGACTTTGGAGGTCTTTTCTCTACACTGAAGGCATCAGATGAAGTTTATTCTCTGAGCAAACTCACTCAGCACTTATCATGGTACCATGCTCAGTACTGGCCAGTGGAGCACCAAACAAGAAAAATAGAGTGTGGTTCCTACACTTCGAGAAAGCATGGCTTAATGACAAGAAACAGATGCATGGTCATCCATCTCGTGTTGTGATTGTAGCTGCAATAGTAATATTTAACAGTTACGTGCCCAGCACTCTGTAAGGGCTTGCATCTTCTTGCATCTCCAGGGCATCTTCTAGCATCTCCATACCAGAAGCTGAGTTACGGAGAGGACCTTCTATTTACAAGCCAATGTGAGTCACGTGGCATGCAAGCTCCGGAGGGGAACCAGGGAAGACTTTTAGAGGTGGAAATTATTATATGCGCATACCTTTAATCCCAGCACTCGGGAGGCAGAGGCAGATGGATCTCTGTGAGTTCGAGATCAGCCTGGTCTACAAAGCGAGTTACAGGACAGCCAGAGCTGTTACACAGGGAAACCCTGTCTCAAAATGCCGAAAAAAAGTCACTAGAGGTATGTATAGACATACACACATATACTTTTGTGCGTATGCATATGTGTGTACCCTAGCCTGTTTTATATGTATGTGTGTTCGTGTATATATGTCAATTATGAAAAGCATTTGGAATAATTAGGGGAGGTGTCTTTCAAGGAGTGTGCCAACTTTTTGATATTAGAATGCCACTTTCAAATACATAGTTGTGACTAGCATTCCCATATACATGGTCTTCTCTGGTGCTGGTGCTCACTAAGTAGCCTTCAGAAGGGCCTCATGGGCTCAAACTTCATCGGTATGACAGTATAGAAAGGAGCCAGCTACTGTAGTGACATTCCACCAAACAGAACCTGGAACTCCAGTGGGCCTACAGAGGATGGGAAAGAAACACTCTCCGAGTCCTGAATACAACAACACATCCCTTTTGCCCTCTGAGAAGAATTCTAGGCCACTCCGGGAGCCAATGAGCCTGCTTCAGAACTGATCTTCTGGCTGTAAGAGGCTGGCTAAGCAGGGAGTAGATTGTAGATGGAGAACATATTGGCTTACTCACTATCAACCAGCCTTTTCTGAGGCCCAGGCCCACTGCTCCAGAGGTACAGACATTCTAGCAGGAAGCAATGGCTCCTCACATGGATGTGCGCTTTCTGCTTGCTATGAAGGAGTTCTGCTAACCTCATCCTATTCAGGCTCAGCAGATGTTCAAAAGCAAACCCAAGGGCCGGGCGGTGGTGGCGCACGCCTTTAATCCCATCACTCGGGAAGCAGAGGCAGGCGGATCTCTGTGAGTTCGAGACCAGCCTGGTCTACAAGAGCGAGTTCCAGGACAGGCTCCAAAGCTACAGAGAAACCCTGTCTCGAAAAACCAAAAAAAAGAGCAAACCCAAGAGAAGAGATGACACTTGGGTATCTGCTGCAGAGCACATCTAGAAACAAAGTCTCTGGATCCTGACTCCAAGCTCTTGCAAGGGGCACAGTAACCTGGGAGTCACATCCAATCCTGCTAAGCTGGGACCTGGAAGAGCTTGCAGCCCACCACTTCCACCCTTGTTAAATCTCACGGTAGTCTGTGAGGCAGCAGCTTCTCTAGGTCCTATCTGCCAGATGGAAAAACAAAAGTCCAGTAGGGTTTCAATGACTCGATTGAGAATTCTTCACTAGAACATGCCAAAGCCTGGTGTGTGAAATATGGTAGCCTCATCCAGACATTGGACTCTTAACTACCACGCCACACTGCTTCTGATTTCATATGGCCACCATCGAGCCTAGCCCCCATCCAGCTGCTAACGGCATTTTGCCTCGCCAGTCTAATAGCCGAACTCTGGATTCACGTCTTGCGGGTTGAAACCCATGCTATAACTTTCTAGCCATGTTCCTGAGAGCAGGGTACTTTCCCTCTCTGACTCTCCATTTCCTCAACCATAAAACGGTCTAATCATAGTCCTGTCTCAGATAGGGACCTCGGTGAGACATCAGTACAACAGGAGGTGTCAATGAAGAAATACACAAGCAGGGTTGAGCAAGGTGCCTGGCCCATCGTAGGTATTCAATGTCAGTGTTTATTGCAGGGTAATATAATGGGACACTGCATCCCTGGATTGGCTGGACAGTAATGTGAGCAGTGGAGGGCAAGAACAGAGCCCGGGGATGACTGTCCCAGCCCAGCCAAGCCCTTTCAATTGAATCAATATTTCAAAGGTTTATTGACATTGCCTTTGTGCTAAGCTGTATGCTGAGTATCCCTCAAGGTGAGAAGAAGTAATAGACAGGTCCTGCCCTCTAGAAGCTCACCATCTAGTAGAAGTAGATAGAGGTGCTGGCGGCATCAGCCGAAGTGCGGGGGAAAGCTGGGAAGACCAGCTTGGCTCCTGTTAGGGTCGGACATGTCCCTGAAAGACCAGTAGAAACTTGTCAGGCCAAGGGCCAGGGATTTCTGGCAGATGGAAAGGCATGTGGAAAGCATGGAGGGAGGCTTAAGACTGTCTCCCCTGGTTAGGTGCCATGAAGAGGTTGGTGGTGTTGGGAACCCAGCTTAAACAGCTGTGTGTATGTAGGGAGGCATGGAGGGTGGAGGTGAGATGCTAAAGACATGGAAAGGTCCAGGTCACCAGAGCCCTGGAAACCATGCTGGGGAGTGGAGGAGTGACTGACAACTGGAAGGTACGCGGAGATGGACCAGGACCTTCCTCTCTTCTCCTCCTTTGCTGTTTATTTTAATTCCCTTGTAAAGTTCATTTCAGAAAATTCCTCCACCTTGTTCAGCTAAACTGAAGGAAAGGGAGGGCTTTTTTTTTTTCCATACCCCAGCTGGGCCCAGAGTTCTCAGGCCCTCGGAGGGCCCAGGCTTTGCTGGGAGAAGCTCACTGGAGCGGTGAGAATGCACACACCTGGGGAGGCCAGAGAGACCTTGGACTGGAGCAGGCTTTTTGGGGCTCAGCAAGCCTTCCAGGCTAGGGGAGGGGTAGTTTGGCCTGGATGAGGGAATAGGAGGCAACGAGACCAGCTAGCAAAGGCTCCTGTTGCCTGTTTCAGAGGAGAATGGTTCCCTTCCCTGGGCGATGCCCTAAGTCACAGACACCTCTGGCCCTTTCTTTCCAGATTTCACACTCCCAGGCCCCACGGAGGGGCGCCTAGAAGAAATCATAGTGTCAGAGAGAGGGATTCCTGCGCCCATAGTAAGCAAGCCAGATGGGAGGGGGACTGGTGAGTGTTGAAGAGGCTATGGACTGGAAGTCGGGAGACCTGGGTGCGGGCCAGTCCGGTGAACTCTCTGCGTGACTTGGGCAGTTCCTGCCCCCCTCTCCAGGACTCAGTTTTCCCATCCATCTAACAAGGGGGCTAGGCTCCAAGGCCTCAAAACGCACTAACAGCTTGAAAGATTCCATTCTCTTCTCTGAATCTGCCCAGGGGGAGGCCTTGGGGGCTGGGGCACCGGCAGGGGCTGAGAATTCCATAGCAATTTGCATGTGAAAGCATGTTACTGCCATGGCTATTAGTGTGTGCAGGGGGACCGAAGACAGGGCAGGGACAGCAAACTGTCAGGCTGGCCAGAAAGGCCCAGGCGGCCTGGTAGGGGGATGGAGGGAGCCTGCCCTGAGGTGTGCCCCGCGAGGTTGGACAGTAGTGCTCAGCATCCTGGGAAGCGGGAGGCCACGGGATCTTTAAGCCTCTGCTTAGCCTGGGATTGCCCAATTCAGAGTCCACCACAAACCAGTGGGTCGAAGGCCCTTACAGATGTTGTCAAGCTGTTATGCTGATGAATGGCTTTGGAGCTGTGTGAGGTGCCCCAGAAGAGCGGCCCCCAGGGAGAAAACACCTTAAATGCTTAAGCCTAGGACTTTAAGATCTGGGGTTGACTGTGGGGGGGGGTCAACAAGCTCAAGGGAGCTTCGCCTTCAAGTTCTACAAAGCCTGTCCTTTCGGGGGGAGCAAAAGCCTGGGTAGCACCTGCTCAGTTTGGTTTCATAGGTCACTTGGGTTCTGCTTGCGGAGGAAGCCAGGCAGCCCCACCTTCACCTGGGAAGCATCCTCTATCCGACTCACTGGGAGCTCGGGCCCAGCTGGGACAGAAAGGAGAGTAGAGGGTGGGGCTGCTTTGGAGCATTCCCACTGGAAGAGCGCCCCTCCTGCTTCCAGCTAACTAGGCCTGGTGCTTCCCTGACCATACAAGAGGCCCACAAGAAAGACAAGAGGCAAATGGGGGCATGGTGGGTACTGGAGTCATAGGCCGCTTCGCTCTCAGGGAGCTTCTATGTGTCCTTATGCCCCTCTTCATCAGGTGGACACCTTTGGGAAAGTTACAAGCACCTTGAAGGCTTTCAGTTCCCTCTGGAAAATACGAGGCAAATCATTTCTTTCCCTGCCACCTTCACAGAGCATCTCTGCAGCTCAGAGAGATGGACTATGTTAGATATTTGACAAAAGTGCCAGGTGGGATCCTGGTGAGCATACTATACCATATGGTGCACTAAGGAGTACCAGCTACAGCACTCATGGCAGGAAACAAGCTTCCTGGGATTGGGTAGACTGCCCAGACTTTGCTTGGTCTTCTCCTACTAATTTTTCTTTATATCCCCACATCTTACTCCAGCGTTGTAGTCTCCACCACCACCAACCCCCCCCCCCCGCCCCACCCCATCATGACTGAGGCAAAGGCAGATTAGGGGACCACTAAAGGGCACTTTATTGGGGAAGTATAGGTAAGGTTCAACTTGATCTGAGGTCAGTCAGATGCTAATTTGTCCAAAGCTAGCCCTGACAGAGACCCTGGCCCAAGCTGGGCCCCACTCTGGGCAAGCAGTCAAATAGCAGAGGCCTGATCTGATCCAAGCACTTCCTTTGGTTAATGAGAAACCAAATAAACAGACTCTGCCCCAGCTGGCTCCAGCAGCACCCCAGGCTGGCCCAGCCCTATTCTAGCCCAGCCTCTTTTCCCTCCTCTCCCTCCCTTTTCTGTGCACTCCCCACTTCGCCATGAGATGGGTTTGTTCTGTGCCTGCTCCCCTAGGCTTCCTGCTCTGCATCCCTTCCTCACCCTCCTCTTCCTTCCTCCTCCTCTCCTCTATCACCTTCTTACCCATTTTTAGCTGGTGGGATCTCACTTGTCCTCCTCCCCTGATATCTGTCTTAGCCACTGCCAGAGGCAATCCCTTGACAGGGCCTGCAGGATGCTCTGGGCCCTGCCAGTCTGTACCTCCTGCCATCGGATGGAGGCCAAACCCTGTTTAGGGCCCTACCACACTCTGACCTGACCAAGTTGGTTACTCATCGGCCTGTGGAAGGGAGCCCGAGCACTCAGGGCTGCTCTAGCTTCAGGGCCTTCACTTCCAGCCAGAAGCCATCAAGTATACCATGGTGGCGCCTCTGGTGTGGCTCCATTGTGAATACAGGAAAAGGAGGCTAGTTCTTACTGAGAGGCAAAATGGGCAGTCTGAAGTCACCCTAGTGCCCAGTGGGCCATCTTCTGATGCCATTTCTCTCCAGCTCCAGGCATCTTGGGGCAGGACAAGGCTGGGCCTGCCAGCAGGTTCCACATTTAGTCTCAACCAGCTGGTGGCAGTACCTGCAGACACACCCAGGTTCCCCATGGAAACACCCCCTCCCCATCAACCCTTTCTGGTGGAGCCTGGTGCCAGACTGGGCAGATGCCTATGGCCTGTGCCACTGAGGTGACAGGATAGACAGGGTGGAGGGATGGACCCAGGCACCATGACAGCGGAACAAGGAAGCAGGGACACTCAGGAGGTGGAAAGTGGCAGGAAGAGCATGGGCGCTTGAAGCAGCTTGCTTCTCAGGACAGCCAGCTGCCCTGCCTGCGGTTCGGCAAAGGCAATCTCTCACACGAAAGTGCAGGCAAATGTACAGACACACTATCACACTTCATTCCCTGACAGTATGACACTAGTTCACACTCATTTCTCCATGTGGTTAATTTTTTTTTAGTTCTCATTTTTTTCTAAGAAAAAAGCAACAAGAAAATAATTCAGAGTTTATACAAAACATTTTTACATTATTTCTTCCAAAAAGACTAGTATTTACACAAATGGCAACAGAAACAAAAACAAAAATCCCTTCCGACTGCCACCTGGAAGGGGCTGGCTGTTTTCATCCCTCTCCCACCTGGCACTGGGGTGGGCAGCTGGCCAGGAGGCAGTGTGGAGGTGGGTGGTGTAAGGCCCAGCTCCTTCCATGGCAGCCCTGGGAGTGCCTGCAAGGTGCGCTTGTGTGGCAGTCTGTTAGCAGCCGGGCTGGCAAGGAGCTGGGGTCAAAGTGCACTGCAGGCTGGCCCAGCCCCAAGCAGCCTCTTCCTCTTTCCAGGCCCCAGCTCAAAACTAGGGGGGCGTCGGTGGGAGCCAAACTGAGTGAGTGGGGTGTGTGTGTGCTTACTCATACTACAGCCCAGAGAAGGAGCAGGCCACGCGGCCTTACACCCGCTTAGATCTCCTCTACCTTGGACCTCTGTTTCCCCACAGAACCAAAGATGCCAAAGGCGAGGAGAGAACAGGGTGGTGGGGGGAAACTCCCAGCTCTGCAGGGCAAATAGCCACCTGGGCACCTCACCTCCCTCCACCCCCCATGAGGTCATCTGCCTGCAGCAGCTCTCCTGTTCCCCAGGCAACAGCCAATTAAGACATTAATTACCGTGAGAGTGAAGGAGGCAGGAGATGCCCAAGAATCCCACAAGGAAGGGATTTTTTTTTTTTTGGTAGAAGGGTGGTAGTCACTACCCCACTGCTAGGAACAGTATTGTATTATGAGGGTCAGAGAAGGAGGGTGGGACACCTAGCCCAGTGGCTCTCTCCTTTTCCCTCACAGGCAGAACTAGCGCTGGCGTGCCCTCCCCCACTCCCCTGAAATACTGAGGAGTCTATAAAAGAATTGCCGCCCTATGCTTCCTGGCTGGCCACATCCTGCCCCAGGCCCTCTTCTACTGGGTCAGGCCAGGCTCAGAGAACCTGGGCAGGGGCTGCCTTGCACATTTTTCCATTTTTTTTTCAAAAAACAGATGAAAATGAGTTGACAGCTAAAAAAATGAACACAAAAGCATTAAAAACAGTGATGATAGTGGACAAGCGGTCCTGGGAATGGGTAAAGGGGATGAGGAGGGGGCAGGACCAGGGGGCTGCCTCCCTGCGTGCAGTCCATCAGTGTCCAACCCTGCCCTCCAAGAAAGGGCGCCCCCACAGAGCCCAGAGGCCTGGCCAGAGGGGGAAGGCACAAGAGCATGGGGATTGGGGGCACAAGCACCCCCCTCCGAAGCCCAGGGGGCAGGAAAACTGGGGGATTATAAAAGCCAAGAAACTACAAAACTAAATACAAAGGTGGGCACAGCTGGCAAGGGGAGGGGCGTGGGGGAGAAAAGAGAGGCCAGTCCAGGCCATGTGTCCTGTGGAGCCTGAGGCCATGCTGGGCCTTCAGACCTTGTAGTAGATGTTCGCCGGGCTCTGAGGTGGCATCTCCTGGACGATGTAGACAGGATGCCCGTAGTCCCCACTCACCTTCTCATAGTGGGGGCAGTAGTTGTTCTCTGTAGTCCGTAAGGGGATGATGATGTCGCTGGGCTCAGTGCCTGCTGTACCACTACCCCCCTTGGGGCTGGCTAGGGTACTGAGCGAGAGGGCAGCCGCCCGCTGCTGGGTATGCTTGCGATGGCGCTTGCGGAGCTTGAGGAGTAGGACTGTCAGGAAGATGATGATGAGCAGGAAGATGACACAGCCAGCGCCCACAGCTGCGAACAATGCTACCTTGGAGTTAAAGAAGCTGTCGGAATCTCCGCTGCCACCGCCACTTGCACCTGGGCCACTCTTCTCTTCCTGGTTCACAGTCTCTGAGGAAAGGGAAGGGAATAAGCCGTCAGCCAGTAGTAGATGATGCAGTCAACAGAATGGCCGCAAACAATACCGGAGCTGAAGAAACTCTCAGTGTCCCTGTGCTACCCACATTGACCAGAGATAGATGGCAAGTCTCGGGGAGGGGACGGGCAGCAGGAACTACTTCTTCAAACACGAGACTGAGAGGGTGCGCGAGCAATGCCCTCTGCAGAGTACCTGTATATGCTTACCATGCTTGCCGTCAGAGTCACCCTGGGATCCCCGACCAGGGGCCTGCGTGGCTGTCTTGACAGTGTTGTCTGACTCCTTGCTTGGCCGACTGGTAGTCAGCTGCTCCGGTGTCACGGCATTTGGATCTGCAGGTGGAGAAGGTATAGATATATGAGGAGGATTGCTGGCATGGATGCCCTCAGGTACCTTGAGGGGTTAAGACCCACCTGAATATTAGATCTGTTCCTCCAGCCCAACCACTTGCCCACTACCCAACATGCCCCAACCAGCTGCCAATACCAAAGGCCTAACTGGGCACTCACCTTGCCCAACCTTCATAATGATCTTCATGGTACGTGTACGGCACACACCTCCCTCCCGGTTCTCCAGCCCTTCCAGGCTCCCATTGGATGTTGCTGCAGGAAAAGGCCAGAGAAATCAGAAACTGGAATTTTCAGTGTATCTTGTCCCCCCCCCCCTTTTTTTGGACAGGATCATCAAGAGAGAGCCAGAGAGCCAAAAACAGCCACTAGGAGTGGACCATGGCAAACAGTTCTTACCTACCCAGCCAAACCCTTCTACTTCCTTCCCAATAGGATGTAAGTCAGTCTTGCTAGGTCCATAAGCCCCTCTGGTAAGGGCATCACTCCTTGTGGCCAGGCCTACGTTGTGGGGGCAACACTAAGATGCCCAGACCAAAATAAATGGAATTGGTACCACTAGAGGGATTTTTCCTAGCTAGGAAGGAATCCTACCTAGGTAAGTGTGAGGAGAGCCAGGCTAGAGTCTCCATCTTATCCCATCAATTCCTTGCACGATATGAGGCAAGGTGACAATGCACCTCTTTGTGGGGTCAGAGGAGGAGGCCACTGGCTAAAGATTGAGTCACATGCTAGCCATGTGACATGCTAGTCATATATTGCCACTGAGCTACATCCTCAACCCTATGCACCTCTTGGGGCCCTAGTGCCACCCCTTAAAGGCAGAACAGCTGGCTGATCTCAAAGGATTCTGCCAACTCTGCCATTCCCAAGAAAGAAAGAGAGAGCAACATGGGTAGAAGTCTTTGCATCTTGGCCCTGAAGCTGAGGCAAGCTGCCGTGCACTGAATGTTGGGGCCAGAATTTCAAGGCCAGGCTTGCAGGAGGGCATGCTAGTGTCTTCAAAGGGGATCAGATCGGGCAGCGCTGTAAATGTATGCATGTGGCATTCCTGTCCCACTCAGAAGCTGCCACTGCTACCCCATAGGCAAGGAGGCTGCAGGAAGGCAGAGCAAAGCCTAGTAAGAGACACAGCGACAGGTGGGTGGGGACTCACACGTAATGTAGTAATCTTTATACTTTTTGAACTCCAGGCCCATGTAGTTGGGGCTGAACTCCTGGAACTTAATGGTAAAGCGAATCTCCTGCTGGGGCTTGTTGCAAGTGACCAGTACGTTGGGATCAAGCACAGTGCTGCAAGCAGCTGCCTGCTCTGGCCGCACCAGGTACAGCTTGTAGTACTCGTAGGGCCGCCCTGCTTCTGCGCGGGGGCAGATGATGTCCAGCTTGTCTCCAATCTTCGGGTAGATCACCAAGCCCTTCCCACTTAGGAACCTGCCCAGAAGAAAGAAAATGGTCAACCTCAAGGTTGGGATCTCTGGCTACCCCAAAACCACGGGTTACGACAATGAAAGCCAGACTAGTCCTACTGGGTGGAGATATCAAATCAGCCTTCTGCCCTTCCTCTATCCTTAGGCTGGGGGGGATGGGGAGAGAGAACCACACTGCCAGCAGGGTGTGGAAGGGGTGGCCCATAGGCAAGGCTGCCAGGCTTTCAGTGCTTAGAAGGGTGGGGCAATGCCTGGCTAGGGGAGCCCTTTGTCCTAATGGGGCATTTCCGTAGGGGGGCTGACGTGGCCAAATGGGACAGGTACCAATGTGTCAGGCCCAGGCTCCCTGGAGGTGGTGCCCTGTTCCCCATACTTCCCAACACACTCACATTCCTTCAAAGGCCACTACTACTATTTACACACACACACACACACACACACACACACACACGGCAGGGGGGACGGGGGAGAGGGAGAGAGCAAGCCCACACATGTCTTAGCCACCACCCCCGCAGCTCCCAGCCAAAGGCTAGAGGAGCTCAACCTGCCTGGAACCTGCCCCCCCCCATCTTACTAATCTTGAGCATGATGGGGAGATAGGAACAAGCAATGAAGCCAGGATCTGATGGCCACCATCTCTGGTTAGGAGCAGCTCTATAATATTATTCTGATGATGCACCCCCATCCCAAAAGCGTAACTCCCCAAACTTGACCAGTCTCTCACTTTTAAGATGACTAAGGGAAGTTTAAAAAAAAAAAGGGTACTTCTACCAAAGACAGCAGGTATAAGACAGGATCGCCTACATACCTGTCATCTAACCTCTTCCTTCCACACTGCAGCTACTCTAGATCCCAAGAGGAGATGACTAAATGCCTTGGACCAGGCTTCACTGTCTAATCTGGAAAGCACAGTAAAGAAATGAAGCTCTGTTGGCCATTTCTCAGCTTGTTCAGGCAGAAGCCGGGAACAAAGAGAAAGAACACATGTTGGAACCAAATTCCAAAGCTAGGCCCTTAGTAGCTCCATAGTCTTGGACGAGCTGGACAGTCTCTTTGAACTTGTTTCACTTATAAATTAGGGCCCCTAACTCCTAGGATTAGGGGTGGCTGAGAACCTAGAATGCAGTAGGTACTCAATAACATTGAATCTATCTTTGAAACAGTCCGCCAAGAGGCAGGAGATCAGATACCAACATTAAGTTCTGTGGTTTCTCAGGCAAGATCTAGGAAGAGAAGATACACCTTGACTCTCATGGACTTGATTATCTGGTTTGGTTCCAAAAAGTAAACAGCCCACACTCTAGCCATAGACAGCTCTAGGCTAGCTACAGGTTACATGTGAAGATGGCGCTTCACATACCCAGGGTGGGAGGCATCAAGAAGAAGAGAACATCTCATCTGACCATAACACTGCAATGCTCTGAGAAGGTTTCATACAAAGATCAGGAGGAAGGTGGGCACTAGATAAATGATAAGACGTCAGTACATAGCAACAGTGGACAGCAATGGCGGAGACAAAACCCAGGCCTGCTGATGACACATACAGCCTGCACAGGAAAGAGTAGAGAGCATCAAAAGAGGTGGAAAAGTTATCTGGAGCTAGATGAAATTCCTCAAGGGTCATGGCAAGGAGTGTGGGTTTCATCCCCTCGGTGACAGTACTCTAGCAGAAAGGACAATGGAGGCCTTAAAGGCATACAAAGAAGAGTGTCATTGGGGTGTTGGTGCAGAACCCCAGTTCACAGGTTACTACAATGTGGTTCCGATGATGAGAGCCACAACACAGTGAAGATAAGTGTACTGAGCTCTGGGCAGATGTCTTCACATTGTCAAACATGTGCCCTTGTCCTGACACCTCACTAGGCAGGGAGGGGATTTGACTAAGTGGCTGAAGTAGATGGAAAAATAAACCAAACCCAGCTCTCCATGTCCTCTGATGTTCTACAAAGCTAAGAGGTGCCATCTTGATGTACAGAAGGGTCAGTGCTAGAATGGGACACTTCATCCTTTTGGTCTCTACCTCTCTAGTTCTTTGGCGGCCAGAGAGTAAGCAAGCAGGACATGGAGGCCCAAGGAAACATTTGAGACGGAATACTCCATCCATGCGCTGTACAAAGCCCACAAGTTTCACCAAAGCCTCTACTTCTCAAGGCATTTTCCTGGTTCTCCCCAGGCGGCAAGAACAGACCATTTTTAACATTTCAGAGCTCAAAGGAACCCTAAAGACCCAGCCTAGACTCTTAATATGAAGAAATAAATGATCAGAGAGATGTTCCTATTCAGGAAAGTTGCTGAAATCCCTAGGGTTCTAACAGGACTCAACAGTGTCTGATCCTTATACAGCTGCACTGCAGCACGACATATAAGTGTAGCTACGCAGATGACACGGAGGCCAGCTCACTTCCTAAGCACTGGGCCCCAGCTTTCTCACCAGAGAAATGTGTCTTCTCTAGTACACTCTTTCATTGCTACCCACCCAGACTCCAGAGCCCCAGGACTCAGCAGGGCTTTTTAGCTACTTGGGGTTCTACTTTGAACCCAGACACATTGAGGAAACAGATGTCTGCCTGGTGGGAGGAGGGGGAGAAGAAAGGACTATTGCCCCCAACACCCCTCAGAGTGTCTCCAACCTCAGTGAACAGACTTCATAAATATTCATCAGCTCATTTACATAGCAGCCGGCAGAAGAAAACTCACCTTCTCCTAAAGTGTAGAAGGAAAAGGAGTCTAATGAGGCCTGCATCCCTGACCCTTATCCCACACTTTCTTAGCATCTTCTTCTAACTGGACAAATTTCACTTAGGCCCCTGAGAAGTCCAAGACAGTTCATGGGGTCACGATGAGGGTTGAGTGAATAGCCAATGAAAGTGAAGTCCAGTGAGCCAGACAGTGTTTGTGATACTTTATAGAGACACCTTACCTATCTTCCCCCTTTCTCACCAAGTTAGGAGTGGGAGAAGAGGAAGAAGAAAAGGCCCCTAACATAAACAAACTCTTTAGGTACCACCTTTCAGAAAGGACTGTCCCCCCATCATCAAGCCAAGCTTTCCGGCCTGGGGCCACCCCCAGACAAAGCCCTTTTCTAGAAAAATAAGGGGATTGACATAGCCCTGCAGGAAACCTAAAGCAGGTTGTCATGGCAACCTGAGGCCGTCCCTGCCTACCCTCTGATAGCCCTGGGACCCCAGAGAGCCACCCCAGGGAGTAAAAGGACTTTAGGAAGGCAGTTGGAACTATTTCAGCTCCAGTCCTGAGGCTGCCCTCTCCCTAGCCCAAGTCTCTCCCTCATCCATTCTGATTGGAAATGCCACTGAAAACTACTGAAATCCCGAGCTATGGAAATTCCACGGGCTCTGGGGACAGTAGCCTCCGAGGCCCTGAAATCATGAGACACTAATAGCCCTCACAGCTGTACCTTTAGCTCAGATGAGCTCCTCTCTACGTTTCTGTATGTCACCTATACTACAGGGGACGAGCTCGCAGCTGGGACATGTCTGCCTATAAAGCTATTTTTTTCCCTACCAGGCCTGTCTTTCTTCCCTCAACCTCTTCCTCAGACTCTCCCAGAGAGGTTTCAGCGGGAGCCCAGTTCTCAGTCCTGCAAGTCTAAATGTGGTAGAAGACTCCCGCCACAATTTTGGTTTGGTGACCCCGCCACTACTAGGTTTGCTCTCACCCCAGGATAGTAATACTGATGAGGGACAGACCCCAAGCCAGAACTCAAGTCTGCTCTCATCCCAGCTAGGGTGGGGAGCCCCCAAATTAAAGGCTCCTCTTTCACTCCCCCTGCTCCACCCAGCCCCCGAGGCAGCAGGAGCAGGCCTGGCGTGTCCCAGCAGTGCCCGCCCAGGCGTGGGTGGGCAGGAACAGCAGCTGGGCCCTGGCACACACACAACTCTGTCGGAGGCAGGCAAGCCAGAGAGTCCTGAAGGAAGTCACTCTCCCCACCTACATGAACTATGCCCGCCTCTTTGTCCCACCTGACCAAAGCTGGTCCACTGGGGTTTAGTCCACCTCCTGCCATGTTTTCCACTCCCCAACTCACCTCCCAAAGTTCCTAAGAGGAAGAGATTCCTGGCCCAGAGAGAAACCAAAGGAACTACTCAGATCTGGGAGGGGCAGCGTGCCGGTTGGTGAGTTGGGCTAGGTCACCTGTGCAGGGTGCCCTCAGAGGTAAGCCTAGGGAAGGTACATGAAGAGGCTGGAACACTACTTACCCTACAGAGGCAGGGCCTGAGTCATACACAGAACAGATGCAGGCCCACCTGGGAGGTGAGAGGGGAGAACCCAGGGGCAGCAGAGGTCTCTTTCCAACCCTGCTTTGAATTCCTATTCCCTGCAGCAGGCCAGCCTGGAAAGAATGGCACACAGCATAGCTTTCCCAGATTCAACAAGTCAGTTCCCCTTTCTGGGCATATACCTCCTTCTCTGGAAAATGGGGCCAATGCCGACTTCCTAGGGCTGTTGGGAGCACCCGATGAGATCATATGTGAGGATACATTGTAAGAAGCAAGGTACCGCCTGCCTATTACTTAGCATGCCAACAACAGTAGCGTTCAGAAGAAGCAAGATGAAAATGCTCACACCTCTGGTTTGCTGGCACCCTGACCCCAAACCACCACCACAGAAACATCCCAGGGAGAAGGGTCTTTCATAGTCTCAAAATGCTGCTGGCAAGCAGCCTCCACTTCAGATCCCCTTTTAACCACAGAGTGAGCTAGCCCTCAAACCTGGTATTCCCATGGCAACCGGCAGCCTTCTGGTTGGCCCACTGACCCCATACATAGCCCTGATCCCAGAAAGTGCTGTACTGAGCCAGCAGTGCCCAGGGCCCAGCCATCCCCATGCACTCAAGTTGGAAAGGCAATGGAGGGCCCCAAGAGCCCAAGAGAAGAAAGGGAACCCCCAACTCAGGCCTCACCCCAGCTTCTTCATAGGCCCTTGTCTAGCTTCCCTGGGTGGGGTCAGGGGGACAGGAAGCCTTAGGAACTGCTGGGTTCCCAGAACTCTCACCTGTGGCCAATCAGACATAAAATAGAATACCTGACTATTCCGAGCCACTATCCCTTGGGCTGGCCTCCCCAGGACTATGAGCTGGAACAGCTGTGAGGTGGCTGGGGCCAACACTTTAGCTTGGAGAAAGCAAGCATGAGTTGGGGTCTGCAGCTGCCCCACCCATGCTGGATGGAGTCAAGGGTCCTGGATGCCAAATTGAGCCCCCCTACCCTACCCCCATTGTGGGAAGGTTTGTAATGTGATCTCAAACACATTCCCAGTCCTTGGATGTGGGGGGACCTGAACAGGGTCAAAATGGGACCAAAAGACTGAACTGCAGCAGCTGGACTTGGCCGAGGACTCAAGTGTGAGGCTTACCGGCTGCCCCAAGTTCCCGAGGGGAAGCAGCTGGGGGAGGTGGCTTCCTTGAGACCTTTTAGGCCATGCCCCCAGGCCGCGAACATACTTGCTCCAGTTTCCACCAACCCCCAGTGGAATCAAACCCATCTTCTCACCCTGAACTCTTGGGGCAAATCTGCCAGGAGGGGCCCAGGTGGCAGAAGCTCCCATCACCTAGGGACTACCACCCTGACAGTCCCTAGCAGCAGTTCAAGAGACAGATAGGCTGGGAGCCTTCAAAGGGCTCTTGCAGCTCCCCAGGGCCAGGGCTGCGTGTGCCCTGGAACCTAGAAGCAGACCCCATCACTTCTTTATTTTGATTTTTTTTCTCAAGGAGGAAGCAATTAAGCAGGGTTTATAGGCACTGCGAGATATTTAGAGGGAGGGGTGCCAGCTCCTGACAGGGCTGAGGAGAGGGACCAAAAAGCTAGGAGAGGAAGAGGGGAGGGATAAGAGAAAATGAGCCTGCGAGGGAAAGCACGGGCATGTGCGAGAAACAAAAGGACTTGAGAAAAAGAGGCAGAGAGTGACTAAGAGTGAGAGGGAGTGTGAGAAAGAGGGAGAGCAGGCAAGCCTAGCTGGAGAGGGTGGAGAGGGCAACAATGCAGGCCTGAGAGGGAGAACTCAGGTAGGATCCAAGAAAGCAGTACGACAGACAGGGTTTATTAGAAAAGCTGTGGCGGCCCAAGGGTTGGGTGCGGTGGCACAGGCAGGCCTCGGAGCTGAGGGCAGTGCCTGGGTCCTGTCCTCCTGCCCTGCACCTGGTGCCAACAAACGCGGTTACAGACTGCATTCCAGACCCCTGAGCATAGATGAAACGGGGTGGGGGACCACCAGAATCAGTCCAAAACTGTTCCCAGAATCTGCTCACTACAGGACACAATCCAGGCAGGTTCTACTGAGTCCAAAGTCAGTCCTATCCCCACCCCAGGAAGCCTGTCCTCAGCTTGAGCTGGGCAGGATGAGAGCAGAGGGGAGACAACCTTCTCTAGCTGGTTAACTGCTCTGGAGCTCTAAAGGCAGAGAACACATAAAGAGGGACGCTCCCGGAGATCTTGTTTCTCCCAGCAGCCCCAACTCTGCAGGAGGGCTCCTCTCCAGCTGTGGAGTTGCATGGTATCTCAACCCAAGAGAGCAATTAGGTCACTCCCATGAGCCCCTAGGATGGGCTACCCTAGGGGGATTGCAATTCTCCTCGCTAAGGAGCATTTCCAGCCTCCACCCTTACAGAGAAGAACTGGGCACTTCACAAGCTCTCCCCCATGGGCTTAATAGCCTAGAGGGGTCCCCAGAACCATTTGAGCCCCAGCAGTTAAGGCACAGTGACCAAACTGGCTTCTAAGCAAGGTAGAAATCCTTGCCAGTCCCTTTCCTTGTAAGGAGGCAGAATCCTTCACCCTGATCCCCCTTTAGCAATGGGACCCTATCTTAACCCAAGGAGAAAACAAGAAGCCCTCTTCTCTCACTTTTGGGGTGAGAGATAAGCCATCCCTGGGACTCAAGAGGCCAAGGCAGGCAAGAACCTTGGAAGTTAGCAGGGAGCCCACAAGAGTGGACAGGAGGAAATTCCAGAAACAGAAATATGGGAACATGGAACGAACAGTCACCCCCCTCCCCCAAGTTTTCCACTAACTGCGTCGTCCACACACTCCCCAGACTTCCAGAAAATGGGCAGAGCAATTATGACCCTGAGTTCCAATCTGAGTCCTAGATGCCAAAAGAGAAAAGGGTCCAGAGGTCACAACAGCCCAGAAACCACTGAGCCACCGCCCTGAAAGGTGTGTTGTTTAGAGATGGGAGGGGGCAGAGTTAGGAAGGGGAAGGAGAAGAAAGAAAAGGCCCTTCTTTATATCACTGCCCTCACCACCACTGGAGAAATCTAAGCAAGGCTCTCCAATCTTGAGGGGGGGGCGACTAGGACCTGCCTGGACAGGAATCACACGTTCCCCACCCACCTCCCTCTCTGGTTCCACTACCATTCTCAGCCCTGGCTGGCTTTCGAAGAAGCTCTGCTGCCTGGTTCAATTGGACCCCCGACGGGCGCTGGATGGAGCCCCCTCCTCAAACAAACCCTCTTCCACTCCGCCCTTCTCCACCCGCCGCCTTTGTGAGCAGGGAAGCAGCGCCCGCCTTTCTACCTCCCCGGCAGAGAGAAATGGGGGGGGGGTGCTGCAAGAAGAGACGGCAAAGAGAAAGACAGGGAGGCAAACAGACAGGAAAGAAAGACAAATGAAAATGGGAGAAGCCGGAGAAGCGATACAGATGCTACCACTCGCTCTGGGCGCTAGGTCCCAAGCCTCCCTGACACCTAAGCAAAGAGGAACCTGTGTTCTGGCCTGATCCCTCGTTCAGGTCGATCTCACCCCTGGAGTGGCTGTGAGTGAAAACCACCACGTTCCCAGGGGCCCCGGAGTGGGCTGCTTACTCGCCCCCACCCAGCTCTCTGGTGCGCTCTCGAGCGCCCAGACATCCTAATCTGCCTAGTGTGACCATCGCGACTTGATCTGGGACTCGAGGAAGCTAGGGCCAAACCGAAGGGTCACAACACAGTCAAGTGCCCCCACCCCACCCTCTGCCCCTGCCCCGACTGCCCGCAAGAAAACATTTGGAAAGGCCAGACATAAAACAGGGCGCCAGACCGCCTATGGACACCCTCCTCGCGCACTTGGGGGTTCACGACCTCACCCCGAAGGAGTGCCTCCCACCCTCAGGGACCAGAACCGATAAGTTACTCACTTAGGGTTAAGAGAGCTCCAGGACACGGGCTCCAGGTTCTTGGCCAGCGGTGTGGCCAGCCGGCACAGCGTTAGCACGACCATCGCCACAAGCCACTTGCTGAGCCAACGCTGCCCAGGCCGGGCCATTTTCCCGGGGGCAGGATGCACTTCAGGATCCCCTGGCGCCTCCTCAGTAAAGCTCGCCTCGCCTGCCGGTGCCGCGCAGCGCTCGGAGCCACTCAGGCGCCCATCCTCCGCAGCCACCGGCCTTGAAGTACTCCCCTCCCGCCGGCCTCGGGGTCGCTCTCCCGCGCCCGGCTGGCCAGGAGGACTCACTGGGCAGGCGTTCCCAACACGGGCATGGGCTGCGGCCTCCGAGGACTCTCTCCCCTGGCCTCTCCGCCGCACGAGGCGCGACGGGGGCTCGCCGCCCCCGAGTGATCCCGCCGGATTCCGCTCAGCTCCCCCAGACTGTTCGAGACCGCGAGTCCTTTCCCCGACGGGTTCTCCCCGCCGAGCGCTCAGTGGTTGCCCCGATGCCTCGACGGTCCTGGGATTGTCGCCTCTGGGAAGAAGAGGGGGGGTATCTCCCAACAACGCAGGCTTGGTCCCCAGGCTCCCGATGGAGTGAGTCCCCCTAGCACGGACTCCGTTCCTCCGGGCCACAGTGGGACTCTGCGCCGCGCGTCCCACGACAGCTTCTACTTTAGCACCGGCCCCTCTCAGTGTACTTAAAAGACTAGCACGACCCTGCTGAGCAAACCAGTCCCACCAATTTGCGCCTCTGAAGCCTCGGCCGGGTAGCCCGGCAGCCCGGTCGCCAAGTCCTTAATCCCCGGCGATTGAGCCCGAGCGTCTGCAGTCAGTGCGAATCTCACACACCCCCACTGCTGTCCAGCGCGCATAGACTCCCTCCGCTGCCGCTGAGCTTTCTACTCTCCAGCTCAGGCGAGCACAAGGCCAACCCTGCTCCTTCGAACCAATAGAAAGCTCCGTGATGGGGTCCTTGCCCCATACCACGCCCACAGAGCAGGAAGGGGCGGGGCTTTAGGAGCTCTTAAGGACGCTGCACTCTCGATGGCATTAATCTGAACGTGCGGCTCTTGCGGTTATGCTAGTGCCTCGCTTAGTCTGGTTCCCAGGGCGTTCTTGGGAAGCTGGCGCTTTTCAAAAACTGCTGGCCTGCTCTCTTTTACTCACACCTGGTCACCATCCGGCCCACTGACCTAGACCAGACAAGCCCTGTCCCAAGAATCTCCAGAAAGCATAGTTCTTGCATTCTTTTTCACGCTCGCGAGCGCGCACCCCCCCACACATATGCATACACATACTCGCGTACCAGCCGCAGAATCCCACTCTGTGCCCACTTCTGTGGCCAAATCAGTCTGCCTGTTCCTAGTCCCGTACCCACACTCTGCTGAGACTTCTTTCCGCCCCCAAATGCACTCCTTCCTTTCACTGACCACAACAAAAGTGTCAGCTCTGGGTGCTGGAGACTCGGAAAAAGTGCTGTGTCCAAAGGGCAACGGGAGTTTATTTGCATGTAGAGACCAAGCCTTTAAGAATCTCATCTTTGACAGTGAGCCTGTGAGACCATCCCCCATCCCCCCCCCCCCCATACACAGATTTATTCAGTCTTGTCTGAAGGCACACGAAAGGGCCTGGGGTAGGCGAATAGGGACAAAAGGTCAGGGCTATACAGAAAGCTCGAGGGTAGAGAGGAAAAGGAGCAGAGCAGAAGCCTTTTTGAAAGAGCATAAGCGGGCATCTGGGCCCTGAGATTCCGGACTCCAGCCTTTCCCGGCCTCGGCCTCACCATCTGGGGCTTTGTCTCCCAGCCCTGGCCCATTCTCTCCGCCCCTCCTTGTCTCTTTGCTTATAATTTGGCTCAATCCCATAGCTCAGACCCTCCCGATCTGACCTACTCGCCTTCCTCAGGTCCCAGCGGACGTACCCACGTGCCAATGTCTCCTCCTGCTGGCCTTCTGTAGACTTGCAAGCTCCCGGGACAAGCCAAGGCCTCCTACCCTGCAAGCCTGGCACTTGAATTTGAGCACACAAACAGGGACAGGCGTGGCTTTAGCAAGAGGCGCCACTCGTGCAAGAAAGACTGTAAAGATCTAGGGGAAAGATCTGGATTTGGGACTTGGTTTGGGGGTTGCCAAGGATAGAACGACTTCCCACTTATGCTCCTCTATCCCCCTCCTTACATGCCTCTTCCTCTCCGTTTTTCTTTCTCTTTATAATGAGTTCTGGCTCTAACTTAGGGCCTCAGACCTACCAGGTAAGGGCTCTATAAGAGATTGAATTCTAGTTCCTTCTTGCCACTTTTCTATGGGGATAATTGATTGAGCACCTTTCTTTAAAAGTGCTCTGCCATTTATAAGAGTTCCATGTCCACCATTTCCCTTGATGGGAGCTGGAGCTACCAAGTCTCCCTGCGCCATCTCTGTAGTTGTTTGTAGTGGGGCCATCTATGTTGGGCAGGGTAGAAAGGAAGAAGCTAAGTTCCTCCTACCTTTGGAAATGGAAACCTTGGACCACCAGGTGGCTCTGGGTCTCTGTGTTCCCAACTGGACCCTGCACTGGGATGTAAGCAGAGCAAAGGGAGATGAGAAAGGTAGAAAGATGGGCCAGCAGTCCACCTGAGAGCCACACCATCAAGAGGAATCAAGCGTGAGGCTAAAAGGCAGCCAGTGGCTTGTGGCAGGCCGTTTGCTTTCTCCACCCTTTGAGATCAGATCTGCTGTCCCAGTTTTTACTTCAGAGGGAAACTAAGGCTCAGGGTTGAAGAAGTGACTCTTCCCTGGGGGAAGAGGCTTCAGTTTCTGGTGTCTCTATCCCCAGTCTCATGTACTTTGGCACTCCTGTGGACAAGAACATCTCCTGGCCAGTCTCTGCACAGCCCAGATGGACACACTGCAGCCTTCCACGCTTGCTTGCTCTCTTGGTTCATTGACAGTCACAGGCTGGACGGGGACCTGGACAGCAGCTGTCTTCAGACAGTGGCTCCTCACTCACGGGTCTCAGAAGGTCACCAGGCCTGGGGAAGGCCATTGATTTTTGTCCCCAGGCTAAAGTTCTTCTCAGACAGGATCATTAGTGCTAAGCCCAGATTGGCCCCAGAATCTTCTGCTCCATGGCCGCCATGTCCTGTGCCCCTTCTGACGACAGCCCCAAATTAAGTGGGAGCTGCAGGAATGTGATTTTTGTTCCCAGACTTGGGAAACCTGTGAAGATAGTAGCTTTTGAGTGTGCCGACCTCTAATTCGGGAGGAGGGGACAGTGGAGGAAATGAGGAGAGGATGCTTAGGTCCAGACCTGCTCCACACACTGCCCACCTCTGGTCATAGCATGACCTTTCTTCCTCAGCCTGCCCATGCTAGCTAGTTACAGGGACTTCAGGGACATGGCCAGATCCACTCTCTGCCTCGGCCAGAGCTGGCCGCTGAAAGTTCCCACCCCTGCCAGACCCTGGCAGGTCCTCAGTTTGTAATGATCCAGGTGCGTGACTGAGGGAAACAATTATTCCCTCCAGGAGCCTGAGAGTTTCTGTGGGGAATGCTATTCTCTTATTCAAGCCTTTACAGTCACCAGACTGTCAGCGCCCACAACTCCCTGGTCGCTGTGTCAGCATACACACATGCACGCCAGGATTCAAGACCTCTTGGTTTCCTAAGTGCCGGCCAGGCTAGTGAGCTGAGCAAGCCTTGTCCACAGGAATGCCAAGCATTGTGGGCCTCTGGGCCCAGGTGTGTAAGAAAACATATGGTAGCAGCAGGAAGCCTCAGGCAATGGGCAGCATGTGCGCATGCGCCCCCCACCCCCACAATGGAGCTGTGCCTTCTGGTCCCAGCTGCCCACGCCCATAGGAGGGAAGGGGGGGGCTAACTTTCAATTCTATCCCCTTGGGAAAATCACCTCACATCTTGGAGCCTGTTACTGTTCTTGGCCTGGAGAAATTTTACTAAATGAGATAAGGTGCAGACAAGGTTTGGTTAGTGTCTCCCCTGGCCTACCGGGGGCTTACTAAATGGAAACTTCATTCTTCTACAGAGCCTCCCATGGAGCCGCTTTATCCCTAGTGACACACCTTTGCTCCAGTCCACACATGCTTTGTGTGCCACGTGCATATTTTCCAGTTCCCCTCTAGTCTTACACACACATCCACGTTCCCATCCAAACTCTCCTTGTTTACTGGGCCGCAGCTGGTGGGGCGAGGTCCTACCTTTCCAGCACCTAGAGTCTAGTCCTCTGTCTCTCTCCTGTTGGTGCAAAGGTGCTTTCCTCTGGCTGCAGATCTCGTCCTTGACCTCTCTCCCTGCCCAGAGCAGGGAAGCTAGTCACCCAAGGCCACACCGCCTGAAAGGACAGAAGGCAGGCCACCTGGACAAACTCTCTAATCACAGCTCTCTGTCACCACCCCAGGGCTCTGGGCTGGGGAGTGGCGTTTAGAGGAGCCACCGGGACCAGGCAGAGGCAACACCTGGAAAAGCAAGTGAAGGGGCAAGGGGCAAGTTTCCTGACTCTAGATGCCCGTGCCAATTGGCGAGCCCAATGGGGCTTGCCACCCTCTGATCTCAGCAGGCATCTCTGGCACCCCTGTGTCTCTTGTTTGTCCCCTTAAAAATATGCTGCATCTGCCTGTACCCTCCTACAGTTATACACACCCATGCCCCCCAGGCAAAGAAGAGCCACTTCTGTTAGAGCCCCAGGCCAGCAACGGCAGGTGACTGCTTTCACCTGGTGCCACAACACCTCGGTTTAGTCTTGCAACATCCCTGACATTGCGCCTTGCCCTGTTTGAAACAGAAAGCCTGAGGCCCCAAGTTCAGTGTGGCTGCATCCTGTCCTCTGCTCTGCCATCTTGAGTCCGCAAGCAGCTCAGCCCCAGTCCTGCTTCCAACCACCTCCACTTGCCTCCTAGCTAAGGGCAGCTCATCTCCAGACTGGGCCCAAGCTAATTTCCCTCCTCCGGAGGATTTTCTGGCTTGTCCCAGGTGACTCTCCGAGCCACCCTCATCTTCTTCCATCATCTGTCCCAGGACCCTAGAACTAGACCACCCAGAGCCAGTCCTGGGCAACTTGCTCAGGAAGTACGCTTCGCAACAGGGGCCGGGAACTGTCAGGGTGATCCCAGGGGCCAAAGGTTCGACCATTCTTTACCCCAGCCCCTCCCTGTTCCCACTCCTGCTGTGTGCCTGGTTTATGGGTGTTTGCACTGAGGTCACCTTGATCTGTCAGGTGACTATCTGGCTCTGGTCAGGCTGCTAGGGGGTTGATACCAGGAAAGAGAAGAGCCCCCACCAGGTCTGGTCCCTCACCCTCCTTTGTCTCTCTGCCCCACCCAGTCACATCCCTTAGTTCTAGTCACCTGATCCATGTCTTCAGGTTCCATTTAGGCAGATGGTCTGCCTTACACCCAAAAGAGCTTGGAAAGGGCATAGGAGAGCCAGTGCCTAGCATGTGGGTGAGGCTCTGGCCTGCAGCTAGGGGTCAGGGTTTCTCTGAGATGTCACCCCTGGCATCTCAGCCCTCTTGGGTTTCACTGAGCTGATCTCAGCTTCTTTTACAAGGTCCTCTGTCCTGCCTGCTTTCTGGTGCAAGAAGAGGTGGCCCAGGTTGGGGGGGAGCCTGGAGCACTGTGGCCCGGGCCACCTGTTGCTTCCTCACTCTGGTTACCTGGGGAATGTATAAGGAGGGGCTAGGCCATTCATCACTGTCTAGGGCTCAGGCATTCAGAGGAAGGGAACAGCAGCTGTCCCTACTTGTCACTGACCCAAGCCTGGCTCCCTATCTTAGAGGGGGAGGACAATGGTGCCTGGAGAAACAACACCTTTGCCCAGACTGAAGAAAACAGCGGACCCAGCAGGCTCTGTGGAGAAACAACCCAGGTTGAGCAAGCGATGGAACAGTCTGAGGGGTGGCAGCTGCCTGGAAGAGCTAAGCCTGCATAAGCCTGTGCACTCGCTTCTTGCCTCATACCTTGGCAAACAAGCTAAAGGGTCAGATTCTAGGGTTTCTTCACTGATAACCCCAGGCCTGTGGGAGACAGGTCACGAGTTCCAAGGGACTTCCTTGGACAGATAAAGGCCTGAATCCACCTTGCCAGATTAACTCCTGGCAGATATGCGACACTTAGGCCTGTGGCCCTCCTACTGTTCTTGAGTCAATTCAGACAACATGGCTGACCCTGAAACCTCCCTTTCCTGTGCACGACTTAGCCAAGGTGGGGTTTATACCCTTTTCCCACCTCCATCTACTTCCCACAAGAGCCCAATTTCTTTTGAGACCTTTAAACTCCCCGCTATGTCCGCACACCCAGGCCTCTACCTCCCCGAAGCTGCCTGCTGAGGTAGGGGAGGCTGAGGTGCTGATCTCAATGAACACACCACCTAGGGGCTTCCCCACAGAACGCTGACACTCACGCTTCCCAGGCCTGGCTGGTCATTCACAGCCCTTCTTCAGGACATAGAGCAAAGCATATGAGAGCCTCTGCCTTGTGACAAGGCCGTGTGAACTTTCTTCCAGGAATTTGTCCTAGGCTAGCCGTGTCAAGGTAGGAAGACTAGAAGCCCATGAAAGGAGAGTGACTGAAGGTATAAGAACTACAAAGACAGGAGGCAGAAGGAGGGAAGAGGTGGGTATCAAAGGTAAGAAAAGTAGGTTTTTTGACAGGTCATGAAATCAAGGAGACTGAGTCCTTGAGGAAAATACTTCCCTTGCCCCAGCAGCTCCCCTATTCTTCAAACTCTGTCTCCCTCCAGTGGCCTGTTTGAGAATTGCACTCTCAAAGCTCACCCAGCCGTGAGTCTGATGCCCAACAATTCAAACAACAGCTCAGGAGTCTGCCAATTTACAGTGCTGGCTGGGTGAAGCCAGGAATGCACCCCCTTTCTCCCTAACCTCCGTCCTAAAATTAAGTTACCAAGTCTTATGCATTCACTTTTGGGTATCCTTCTTAGAAGACACTAGACTCACAGCACTGTCTGAAATTGCCATTTTTGGACCCAGGTTATTAATGTGCATCTTACCTATCCCATTAAACACTAACCTGAAACAGAATCTTCTGACTGTTTCTCCTTTATCCGGTGTGCCAAGTCCAAGTACAAGGGCGGACACACAGGGGCACTAATTGCCAATAGTGATGATGGCGGCTCCGACCGTGAAAGCTATAATTTACTGAGCACCTGGACTCAAACAGAATGTATTTTATATACAGACAAGGAAGTCAGGGCTCTCAGAAGTCAAAGAGCTTAAACAGTATCTCTCGTCCAAGGGTCCTTGTGTCAGAACCCGAGGTTTGACACAGGTCTTTCTGGCTCTTAGGTACAGGTATCGCCATCTTCTATGCGACAGATACTTCCTTTATCCTTGAAAGGGAGAGGAGGATGGCTACAAGTCAGTTCCTAACAACATAGCTGATGTAGTCCTCAGTGAGTCTTGTGTGGTGCTCAGCACATGGACTGCCTTGCTGTATTAACTTCCTTCTATCTCCCATCCCCAAGGTGACTCTGTTCTACTTTGATCAATTGGCTGATGGATCAATATCAGCTGAGATGCTCGGTCTCCCTGATCTGCCAAACAAGGAGGCTGTCTGTGGTCTAGCCAAAGACCCCTCCAGTCAGCAGACTCAGGGAAATGTCTAGACTCCAGGGCCAAGGAAAGTGATTTCATGAGAAGTTTGTTCAGTCTCCTAGGGATCAGTATGGGTCAGTCCAGTTCACAAACACTGCTGGCCTTTCCATGGGAGCCTACAATATTCTGAGGCCTGAAACCTAACGAGAGAGATGAGAACCAAATTTGGCAATACAGGCTAGTAATCACAGCAGTTGAGCTATGAAAACAGTGGAATCACAGGTTCAAGGTCATGCCCAGCCACATAATGACATTGAGGCTAATCTAAGCTATGTGAGGTGCTGTCAGAGAGAGAAAGAGAGAGAGAGATAGAGACAGACAGAGAGTTGTATGTCTTTCCTTCCTTGATGTTAGCTAACATTCTCAAACCAGCAAGTACCATACAAAAGAGGCCCCTACCAATCAGACCTTTATTCTTTTTAAATCTCTATTTTATGTACATGGGTGCCTTAACTAAGTATTCCTGTGGAACATATGTGTGCCTGGTACCCATCGAGGTCAGAAGAGGACATGAGGTTCCCTAGAACTGGAATTAGGCATGATGCAAGCCACCACATGAGTGTTAGGAACAAAATCCAGGACTTCTGCAAGAGCAGCAAGTGTTCTCAACACTTGCTCAGCCATGTCTCCAGGGCCCTGAACTTTACTCTCGTCTAGCCTTGCTTGAGACATTTTATTTGTAAGCAGCTTGATAACCCTGGAGGAAGCTGAGATAGGTCACTCTCACCCAACAAAGCCCCTCCACGAGGATCTCTTTGGGAGCTCAGTTGTTGGTAGAGCTGGTCCAGGAGAGTGCCTGCTTTGGCTTGAGCCAACTGTGAGGTGGGGAGGTGGGTGCCACCCTCCCTCTTTTTTCCTGCCTCCCCACTGACTTGGCCACAGTCAGGCATTAAGGCCCAGGACTTGGTAAACTGTGATCACCCCCCTTTCTGCTTCATTTGGTGAAGAGCACACTGATTACTGTAGAGAATCTTGGCTGTATCCCCAGGGCCTCCCAGTGCCTGCTGGTGACACTTTTGGAAGGGACAGGCCATCCTTAGCAACTCAACTTCCACCAGTGACTGACAGGCTCTCTTCCAGCCTTGCTGATTGCTAAGACTGAAAACACTTGCCTGCCACTCCAAAAATCGACACTCCAGGTACTCACTCATTAGAGAAGATGGGCCTGCTGCTGCCGCCAGCACATAACGGAACCTCCAGGAGAAACACAGCTAGCGCCTACACAAAGGGCATTAAGGTCAGCAAGCCTTCCTCACACACTCATCCACGCCCTGATGAAATCAGGCCGCTGGAGTCAGTGGGGCCCAGGTGGGCACTGTGGGAGCACATGTTACCCTACTCAGCTCATCAAGGGTTGGACAGGGAGGGTTGTCACCCAGGCTTCATCGTGAGGGAGTAGGAGCCTGCCTCACAGTCATTGCAAGAACTGAATGACCTGTGAAAAGCATTTATCTGCCGAATACCATAGAAAAAGGTTAGGCCGTCTTGGCTGTTTTTGAGCGCTTCAAATATTTGCTCACCATTTATATCTCATTCCTGCTTTTCTCTTTTATTGAAACTGGGGTTGGGAGTCTATGTTACTTTGACCGTGTCACTGATTTTTCAGGTTTGCCCTTATGTCATGACAGCTTGACAGAGAGCGAATGTGTATGCCATAAAAGCTCCTCCTTTAAAGTGTCCGTCCAGAGCCGAGGGAGAGGGCGAGGCCGTGCCTCACCAGCGGACTGTTTGCCTGCCATGTTAAAGGCCCTGGGCTTCTCTCCCAGTACCACGAAAATCAGCCAGTTGACCAACCAATCAATCAGCAGTACTTAGCTCTGTGCATCTTAATGCACTTGGATTGCTCGGTAAATATCACCATAGACTAGTTTCAAAAGATTTCACTACCACCTTGGTAAATCTATATCCGTTGTCAGGCACTACCCATCTCATCCTCCTCCCTCACTCCAGCTCCAGACTACTCTTTTTCTCCTCCTCAGTAGATTTGCCTATCCTGACTATGTCATATAAATGCACACACTATGTGGCCTTTGGTGGCTTTCGATGTGGGATTTATTTTAGAGGTTCATCCATGTTGGATGATATCATTACATGATCTTCTACTGTATGGACCAAGGATGCAAGTTTACCCCTTTCTCACTTCATGAACATTGGGATTGTTTCTCCTTCTGCCTATTAAGAATCGCATTGTAGGGCTGGAGAGATTGCCCAGTGGTTAGAGACAATGGCTGCTCTTACAAAGGATCTGGGATTGACTCCAGCACTCACATGGTGGCTCATAACTATAACTCCAGTTCCAGGTAATGTGATGCCTCTTCTGGGGACACATACACACACACACATACACACACACACACACACACACACACACACACACACACACACACATGCACTCCCTTCCAGCTGAGGTTTGGGAGCTCAACCAAGGATGAACATTCAAGAATAGATGGGAAAGGATTTGGGAAGTGAGTGGCCAGTGGATTGTAGGGAATTGCTTTTATCTTACAAATAAAGTCAATAGAAGTCATAAAAAAAGAACCCATCAAAATCTGCAAAGCTAACATCTCAGTTTGAGTTCTGAACCAGAAAGAGCCAGTGTTCCCAATGAAGACGGCCGGGAAGATGCTGTTGCCTAGGCAACGACCAGGCAGCCCTTTGTTCTCTTCAGCAGACCTTCAAGTGATTGGATAAATCTCATCCACTTTAGGAAGGGCAATCTGCTTTACTCATTATACCCACTTAAATGTTAATGTTGGAGCTCAAGGGTTAAGAGCTCCTGCTGCTCTTGCAAAGGATCAGTATTGGGTTACCAGACCAACATGATGGCTATAGTCATCTGCATGTAACCTCAGATCCAGGGGATCCAATGCCCTCTTCTGGCCTCTGCAAGCACATGGCATGCACATGGCAAACAGACACATGTGTGAACACTCATACATAGAAAAAAATGGATTCTAATATAATCCAAAATCCCTCCCATAGAAATTTACAGAATAATCATTTGGGTTTAGTGGTGTGGTTATCATTAGTCGGTTTCCTTTTGTCAGTGAACTTCGGAGCTTTATTATACACTGATGGAGGGACTTGCGCCTTTGGTCACCTACTCCAAAAACTTTAATTCACTGCTACTCTGAGATTCCCAGTTACCTCTCATGATCTCCATGTGGACTTTTGAAGACAATGAAGAAAGTTTATGTTTTCTGATACCATCATTCGCTGAATTGATGTTTGCATAGATGTTGAAAATCATATTAGAGTTTATCACTAAGTTGACTTTATTTTGTCCTTCTTAAACCTCTTCACTAATTGTCTCCACTGTCTCATTGATTTCTTGCTCTTCATTTCTTGATGAACACACCATCTATGTCTTTTTTTTTATTTTCTGTACTGTTCCTGTCCAAGGAGACCATAAAGACTTTCCAGGAGATGCAGCTGCAGAATGATGGAGACAAACTCCAGATGATGGAAACAAGCTCCAGATGATGAAAACAAGTTCCAGATGATGGAGACAAATTCCAGATGATGGAGACAAGTTCCAGATGATGGAGACAAGTTCCAGATGATGAGGACGAGCTCCAGATGGTGAAGACGAGCACCAGATGATGAAGACGAGCTGCAGATCATGGAGACCAGCTCCAGATCATGGAGACAAGCTCCAGATCATGGATACAAGAAGCCTATTTCTAGGGTCAAAGTCAGTGGAAAAGAACATGCTTGATATTTGGAGGACTGATTGAGAACCCCCAGCTCATGTGGCAGAGGAGAAAACAAGCGAGAAAGATATGGACATTCCACCAAAGGTTAAGGAAAAGAAAGCAGTCCCTAGGAACACAAACCTTAGGTGTCTAAGATCAAGAAATACTGGAGCAGAGCCCAGAGGAAATAATGTGGATTTTTAAGACAAGATATTTCTATGGAGCCAGGTTGTCCTTGAACGCTTGATTCTCCAGCTCAATCTCTTGAGTACTCAGATTATAGACACTATGTCCACCTCCCAGAATAATGTTGGATCAAGTATCTGCATACTACTTGGTCCATTCAAATTAATATGCAAAATTGACCATTAAAAAGACCATCTCTTATTAAGTTGGCACTAATACACATCTCCTTAAACCTGCTTTAACCTTCAAAGACAGTATAAAGAGGCATAATGCCACCCAAAATGATACAACTATCCTGTGCGCAGCCCAAAATGCACTAAGCCCTTCCCCAGAAACTAGGATAAGGGCTTGGAATGCTGCTATCTTCTCCAGGCATCTTGTAACTTAAATATATTATAAAGGTAACAATACTCAGATACTGTGACGATAAAATCAGATAGCCCCTGCCTTTCTTTCATGGGGACACTTGTCATTGGATTATTTACTAAGATAACCCAGACAGATCCCTTCATCCCAAGATCCTTAACTTAGTCACGTCTACCAAAAATGCTTTTGGAAATAAGATAAGACCACAGGTCCAGGATTTAGGACATATCTTTTGATATACATCATTCCCTCTCCAGGGCAGACATTGGGATAAAGAGGATGAAGTGAAGAGCAGGGACAGAGACAGTGCAGCACTGATGTGTTTGTCTCGTAGTGCCACCAGCTCATAGACATTCCCTGAGAGGTTACTATGTACCAAGCTCCATCCTACTTCCTTTATGTACATTACTCCCTTGAAGTGGCTCAACCCTCCGAGTTCTCACTGTTATTACTGCCATTGCTCATCAAGGAGGTGAGAATATGGAAAGGTTAAGTAACTTGCCCGCCTTCCCACAGTTAGGAAATGCTGCTGTCTGATTACTAGCTGTGTGACTTCAAACCCAAACCTCCTCACTGGTGTCCTCAGCTTCCCCTGCAGACAAGCGGAGGAACTGGGCATCAAGGAGCACAGTGGTTTCATTTGTGTCTTAATATAGCTGATGAGAAGCTGGACTCTGAGGTCAAATTGATTTGGGTTTCAATTCCACCTCTGACCCTTATGAACCATGATGTGACCATTTTGAGTAGAGACTAAGGCTAATGTACACAGCTCTCTAGCGTGTACCACATTGTTTAAAAAAAGAAGACACACATGTGGTGTGTGTCTGTGTGTGTGTGTGTGTGTGTGTGTGTGTGTGTGGTGTGGTGTGTAGAGAGTTGGATAACATAGCCTGAGTCAAGTATAGGAAAGTCCAACTAGGGACACCTTGGGTCATACATGACCCTAGTACTCATGTTAAGATAATGAAAAGTAAAGAAACAAAACCTCATGCCTCTCTATGAGGCATATGGACACGTGCAAATGGCAGCTGGACATCTCTAGTGGGCCTTCAGCCAACAGGGGAGATGCCATGGGCATAGGAGCAGTTGAGGGCATTCGTGGCAAAGTTAGAAGCTCAGTTTCATTCAAAATTGTGTGTCGTCTAGGACTTACTAGGGTAGTAAGTGAGGAAGGATAGGAATGAGCACAGCAACATCATCCTGCTGTCACCCTTGTGTCTCAGCCCTTCGACACAGCAATGAGCACACCAGAGATGCCCTAGTGCTCAGATGCTCTAGATGGTCCTTACACTCCAGGGAGAGGAGAAAACAAGGAGCGAGGTGGGGACCAAGACGCTTGCAGAGTCATCAATCATCTAGTGAGGAGACAGTAGGAGTATGGGACAGAAAAGGCTAGAACTGGTGAGTACAGACCCATCAGAGACAGGCATAGTGGTACCCTTGGGAAGTTCTTGTGTGAAGTGGGATCGGGACAATTAAAGGAGCCTTGCACTATCGCTACAGTTCCCTACACTGCAGGGCTGCCTATGAGCTCTCACTGCAGCCCAAGCTGGCATGAAACTCACAGCAATCCTCCTTCCTCAGGCTCCCTAGTGTTGGAATTACAAGCATGTAGCACTGTTCTTGACCTTGACTGGTGACTTTACTGTGAGTGTTCCTTCTTTAGGTCTCTGCTGGCTTTGCTTGCCCCTCTGCCATGCTATGATGAAGGAAGAAGGGGCCCTCAGACACAGACTTTCAATCTTTCCTCATTTATTTCTTTTCATTTGCTTGCATCTTGTTTGGTTTCCTGTCAATGGGATACAACTAGGTCATCTGGAGAGAACCTAAATGGAGGAGACAACACCATCATATTGGTATTTTCTTTGATCAATGATTGATAGAGTTTGGCTTCACTTAGAATGAGTTCAAGGCTCATCTGTATCTTGGTATATATCAACATTTCAGTTTTTTATGGTCAAATATAATATCCTGTTGCTGGATACACTATATTCCACTAGCTCGTTTTTCAGTAGGCAGACATTTGGATTGTTTTCTTCTACCTGTTATGAATAATTCTGCTGTGAACATTTGTGTCTAAGTCTTTGTGTCAACACATATTTTCATTTCCCTTAAGGACTGGATTTTCAATGTCATATGGTAAATGTGTTTAATATTTTGAAGGATAGCTTCTATTTCTTTTCTTCTTTCTTTTTTCTTTTCTTTTCTTTTTTTTATGACAGGGTTTCTCTGTGTATCCCGGACTGTCCTGGAACTCACTCTGTAGACCAGGATGACCTCGAACTCAGAGATTCACTTGTCTCTCTCTCTCTTCTGAGTGCTGGGATTAAAGGTGTGTGCCACCATTTAACCCGGCTTAACCTCTATTTCTTTCTTCGTGGCTCTAGTGATGCTGTCACACAGTCCACTGCATTGGTTTCCTGAAACATTCTTGTTTTCCCAGATTCTTGGTGAGAACCATTTTTGAAACATGCCTCTCAAACATTGTAATCAGCTCAATATTGCATGTTCTAGGTCTTGGGCACAGAAATCAGAATAAAGATATGCCATAAAATACAGAGGGAAGCTAGACACAGCTGGGTAAATTCCATGTGACCTGAGCTACCACAGAAAGATAGGCCAAATGCTGAGAAAGCACAAAGAAAAAGAATCAAATTTCCTGTGGCGTGCTAAGGAGAGCTTCTGAAGGAAGGCAGCACAGACTGAGCCTGACAGGATGAGTGTGGACCTATGAAAGACATGGAGGAGAGGGGATGTGCATCAGGCAGAGGCAAAAAGATGAGCAATCTGTGTGTGGCGCATGCCTTTAATCCCAGCATTCAAGAGGCAGAGGCAGGTGGATCTCTGTGAGTTTAAGGCCAGTACGGTTTACATAGTGACTTCTGGGACAGCCACGGCCTCTGTCCAAATAAAACAGGAATGACAACATTAAAGACTTGCAAAAGCATGGAGAACTGAAGAAAATGGTTTCCAAGATGCTGCAAATAGATTGGCGGCATGGCCAGGGTCCTAAGTCCTTTCAGAAAGAGTCAGTTATGACATTGGCAATGTGAGCTGAGATGAAGCTGTGAGGGGATCAAAGTGATACATGAAGGACTCACAGTGTAACCTGCTTAGCTTTAGTAAGAATACGGTCAGGAGTAACACGGTTGGCTTTGCAGAATTGATGACATCTTTTAAAAGAAAACTAATGTGTTCGTGGTTAAAAATCAAAGAGCAAGCATTGTTTATGATGACAATCAACAGTCGCGTTTGCCCTCTCATCCCCCCCCCCCCCCCCCCCCCCCCCCCCCCCCCGCATACCTTCCCTTCTCTCAGCCATTTCTCTTGGTAATGAGTTCCTTTGTTTATTCCTACGAATAAGCTTAAGCTGTTGCCTCCTAATGTGTCAGCTGAAGATAGAATCTCCGCTGCTGCTATCTTCTCAGTGCACACCTTATCCTCCCTTCCTTCACTGCTTTTATGTGTAGCTTTAGATAGTATGCTCCGGCCCATATTTCTTGTTCTGCCAACCCTAGACAGTATCTCTTGACTCCCCCATCCTATGAGATAAGGATGCTCGGCAGGCTGGCTGAACCTCAGCTCTTCTCTTCTTCTCTGCAACTCATCTTCAGTTACATGCACATTTAATTTCACATCGTTGACACTGTATTTCTGCAAATGTAGCTAAATCACCCATGGCTTCTCTGTAGGCTGAGTTTAGAAGCTAGGAAGAAGGAGACAAATATAGAGCCCAGACGGTAAGCTCATTTGTTGCTCTTGCAGGGGATCAGAGGACCAGGGTTCAACTCCCAACACCCACACTGTGGCTCACATCCATCTGCAACTCCAGTTCCAGGGGATCCAACATAGTCTTCTGACTCCTGTGGGCACCAGGCTCACACGCAGTGCACATACATACATTCAGGCAAAACACTCATACATGCAAAATAAAATGAACAAATCTTTCAAAACTGAAAATAAACAGTAGCTACATGATTGAGGCTATATATTTGGTCCACTCATAGCCCAGCTGTATATTATGCAACCATTTCTGTTTCTTACACAGTGGCTTTGTTTTCCTAGATTTTTCTTTCTTTTCATTTAAAAAATGTACTGTGTTAACAGCATTTTTCCTTGATTGTCTTGTTTTTGTTTTTGACATGGCCCCAATATATAGTCCAGACTGGCCTGGAATTTCTCACTGTGGCTCAGACTGGCCTCTAGTTAAGGCCGTCCCACCTCAGCTTTCAAGGGTTGCTTTAAAGAGTGCAGGCGCCACCACACTAGTCTTGGCTGGAGAGTATTATTTAATATAGACATGAAATACTCGGATTATCCCATTCATCCGTAATGGACATATTGTCATTTCTACTATTTTGCTAGTATGAATAATGGTGTTATAAAGATTTGTAAACAAACATTTGAACATGGGCTTTGTTCCCTTTAGCCACAGAAGAAGTGGGATTTCTAGGTCAAATAGTAATTCTAGGTTTAACTTACTAAGTAGCTGTCAATTACTTTCACGTTAGCTGCCTCATTTTACATTGCAGCGACTACATAGTTCCCAGTATTTCCACATCTTCACCAACCCATGTAGGTGTGTGTCCTTGGTACACGCACATGTGTGTATACATATGTGTTTGTATGCTTGTATAAGTATACGTGTATGTAAATGGAACATGGTAACTTTTAGGGCCATTCCTCTATAAAGCCACCCATTTTGTTTATTTAGTTTTGGAGTCTTTCACTGGCCTGGAATTCATCAGGTAGGCTTGGCTAGGTGGCCAGCAAACCCTGAGGATCTGTTTATCTCCATATCCCTTGCGCTAGGATTATAAGGGTACCCATCACCCCCGGCATTCATTCACGTGTATTCTAGGGATCAAACTCAAGTCTTGATGCTTGCAAGGCAAATACTTTAACTGACTGTCTTCCCAGTCCACTTTTTGTTGCTTTTGGTTTTGAAAATGGTGACCAATCTAGACGTGGTGAAATAATAGCTCTTGCAATGCCCAAGTCCCACAGTCAATCCTCTCACTAGTCTTGGTCAAAACCTATCCCTGGTCTTGTGTGTGTGTGTTTTCAGAGCGTTCATCACAGTTTATATTTAGGGATTATTCTGAAGAATTGCTTGCCTGATGTCTGTCTCTCCTAGCAGGCCAAAGTTCCATAAAGCAGAATGTTAAATGCTCAGTCTTTACCATGGTGCTTGGCACATAGCAGGCTCTATAAATGTTTATAAAATACAAGGAAAAATAATGATTAAGAAAACAAAGGCCTGACTCTAATTTCTTTTTCTTTTCACTAGCCCATTCTGCTTTCATGCTGGCAATCAGGTAGAGCTCAAAAAAAGTTTCTTCTCTCTCTCTCTCACCTGAATATCCTTCACCCTCTCACCCTCCATCCCTACTTCCTCCCCACCCCTCCATTTCCATTGCTAACCAGTTTTCCAGGAAACTTCTGCCTGTAAGTGTTGGCAGATGCCAAACCATAGTAGGTCTGCCTCAAGTGTCCAAGACCCATAACTCACCTTGCAACCAGGGCCAGGGTAGAGAACTCACGTACATGAGGCAAGCATGGAATACAACAGGGATATCAAGAGCTTTCTTTGACATTCCTCACTAGCCCCAAATGAAACCTAGTTAAAGTTGCTGGAGAACCGAGCCCCACTGTCCATCCATAGGAAACCCACATGGAGGATGCTCCAGAAAACAGCTAGACAGAATCTCTAAGCTCCAGTTCTAAATCAGGAAAGAACACAGACGTGTCTAGTTCTCTTCTGTGTCACCAACCTCTGACACTCAAGTCACTCCACACAACCCTAGCAACAACTCTCAGAATGTAGGGAAGTCACTGCTCCTAAAGAGAACTATAGTAAGCCCCTCTCATGTCATTTGGGCAGTCTTTCTCTCCATACTATGCTATTGAAGTTCAGACCCCATCTCCAAGGAATGACACTGGTTCTGCAGAATGACCTGTGCCTCAGTGGACCCATCTGAGTCAGAGGATATAAAGGTTTGAAGAACTCAGTGCCTACATATCTATATTTATATTTAAATCTATATCTATGTCTGTATCTGTCACTATAACTGTATCTGTCTATATCTAATATGGAAATTAAATACACTAAAATGTTAGCAATGATTAGACTGGGTGCAGGGGGGTTATTTGTGATTTTTTTCTCGCTAACTGTTGTACATTAAATCTATGAGATAAGAAAGCAGTGGCCTGCGATATACTACGACTGGACCTTAGTGGCATTGTACTTACCGGAAGAAACTAGTCACAGAAAGGGATCTATTATAAGATCCATTTATAAGCCAGGTGGTGGTGGCGCATGCCTGTAATCCCAGCACTCGGGAGGCAGAGGCAGGCGGATCTTTGTGAGTTCGAGGCCAGCCTGGTCTACAAGAGCTAGTCCCAGTGCAGGCTCCAAAGCCACAGAGAAACCTTGTCTCAAAAAACCAAAAAAAAAAAAATCCATTTATAGGAAGTTTCCAGAGTCGACTCTATAGTTGGCAAACAGATCAGAATTATCTAAAGACAGCAGTTATGTGGGGCTAGAGGAACTATCTAAAGGGTGTGAATTTTTCAGGAAATGAAAACATCCTTGACTGCTGTGCTGGTTGGTTTTTGTCAACTTGACACAAGCCTAGACATACCTAAAAAGAGGGAACTGAGAAAATGCCTGTGGCAGTTTGAATGACAATGACCTCCACAGGCTCATTTGTTTGAACACTTGGTCCTGGTGAGTGGAACTATTGGGGGGGTGGGGGATTAGGTGGTGTGACATTCTTGGGAGAGGTGAGTAGCTAGGGTGGACTTTGAGGCCCACACCATTCCTGGTTATCTCTCTCTTTCTCTCTGCATTATGAATATGAAGCAGATGTAAGTTCCCAGCCACTGCTCCAGCATCATTCCTGATTGCCAGCTGCCATGCTCCCTGCCATGATGCTCATGACTCTAACCCTCTAAAGCCATGAGCCCTAAATTCAACCTTTTCGGTTATAAGTTGCCTTGGTTGGGGTGTTATGTCATGACAATAGAAAAGTGAGCAACTAGAACAGTGTTCCATCATATTGGCCTGGAGACAAGTTTAGGGGCCATTTTCCTGATTAACAATTGATGCAGGAAGGCCCATCCCTCTGGAGGCAGTGATACTCTGTGCTGTTTGTCCTGGGTGCTCTAAAAAAGCAGGCTGAGCACGCCAGCAAGCAGCTCTTATCCACGGCTTCTGCTTTAGTTCCTGCCTTCTGGTTCCTAGCCTGCTTTTGTTCCTGCCCTAACTTTCCTTCCACAGACTGTGGCCTGGGATGTGTAAGCCAAACCAACCCTTTCCTCTCTATGTTGCTTTTGGTTGTCTTTCTCAAAGCCATAGAAAGCAAGCTCTGATCATTGTGACACTAAACCATGAATCTGTGTACCTTCAGTTTACAAAGCATGCGCTGTATGATATGGGGAGAAGATCTGAAATAACTTGCTACTTAAAAAAGGATGATGAACCTAGCTTTTAAAATACGTGTTGCTTTTAGAACCTGAGAGAGTGTACTGGCAAGTTAGTTTGTCATTTTCATTGTATAACTTGTTTTTCAAGAAGAAAAGGTGAGCGTGGAGAATAAAGGCAAGAAACAACCAAGCAGGTGTGGGAGGAGCGAGGCCAGCAAGAGGCTGCCTTGCCCAGGTGGTCCTGTCATCTGATAGCCAGATTTCACAGGTCAAGACAGGAAGTCTGCACCCCTCATGGCTCTTCGGCTGTCCTGCCCTGCCGCTCCCAGGCCGAGAGAGCCTTAGTCTGCCTAACCAGGCCTCACTCCCAAGATGCCTCTTCATGCCCTTCCAGTGTGTGTTCTACTCCCAGTCCTGTCTTGTGTGACCTCTGAACGCGAGTCCGTCTCTTCGCCTGGCAAGTAGGCATATTCAAAACAGTTTGGTAGTACTCTGGAGAAGGGAATCGGGTATGAAGTAGGAGAAAACACTTCCAACTGTTTGATTCTCTGGAGGGGGTTGAGGTAGAGATTATATGCATATATACACAGCTATATGTATATTGTTTATATACAAACGCTGGTGTTTATTATTTTAAAAAAAAACAGATGACTTACCACTGTGCTTGATTCCCAAGTGCCCAGGCTATCTGAAGCTTTTCAGAAGATAAGAGAAACACGCTGAAGAGTTCACTGCTCTGGAAGCAGACCTGGTGAGCAGAGGAGGCCAGTGAGAAAATATTCCAGATATGCAAACACGCACAAGGCCACACATACAGTATCTGAAAGATATCAGATAACACATAGGAAGCCCTTTTCTTTGCTTGGTTCCTCATTCTCTTTCTGACTGCCACAGGTTGGAACAAAGCTGCGGTTCTGGGAAGGTGTAAAATATAAATTATATGTAGATTATCTTTGAATTATGTAATCAGAGACATGGATATATAGTCAAGAAAGTGCCACCAGACCTGGCAAGCTTCCATGTCAAGTGTTTGTGTTTACATTATATTCTTGTTTGTATGTATGCAGAGGATTTAGAATTCTCAGTTATGATGAGGAGATGATGACACTGCCCCACAGGGTAGCTGTTAAGTCACCAACAAGAAAGTACTCAGTCAGGCATGGTAGAAACTGTCCAATCAGGCATGGCAGCTATGCCTGTGATCTCAGCACTTGGGAGATTGAGGCAGGAGGATTGCCACAACTTGAAGCTGAGGCTGGGCTATTTAGTGAGGAGTTTCAGCCCAGTTTGGACTACAGTGTGAGACCCTGTCACAAGCATATGATGAAGAACAACAGGAGAGGAGAGGCAAGAAGAGAGAGGCAAGAAGAGAGAGAATGGGGAAAAAGAAGGAGGAAGGAGAGCAGGAGAGCGGGAGAGAAAGGAGGAGGGAGGGGAAGAGGAGGGAGAAAGAGGAAAGGGAAAGGAGAGGAGAGGAGAAGAGAGGAAAGGAGAGAGAGAGAGAGAGAGAGAGAGAGAGAGAGAGAGAGAGAGAGAGAGAGATCCAGGGCTGCAGGGAGCCACCAATATGTGACTGCTTCCCTTCCCTACTTTAGAGGCAGGACATCCAAGGGCCCTGGCCTTGCCATTTCACAGCCTGTTTAAAGAGGAAAGAGCAGTGATTGTAAGGGGACACCAACAAATCCCAATTAACTCTCAGTGAAGCCATTCTGTTTCCGGGGCTGAAGACATTCGATTCATTGTCTTCCTAAATGTCTCCACGAGCCTTGAAGGAAGATGTGATCTTGGAGGAAGAGTCTAACGTTGGTGTGAACCAGAAATCATCAGTAAGGTGAGGTGCCTGGCCCAAGTTACAGGGCCAGCAAGTGGTAGAGACAGCTTCTGCAAGGTCTTGATGTCGCATGATTGACACAATAAAGTTGAGGCTCACAGAGTATGAAGTAAGACTTGGGGCTCAAAGCAGTATGGAAAGGGCCGATCGGGACAGTCTTCAGCAGTAACCAGGGATGATTGCCTTTGAAGATGAGGGGACAAAAATCTCAATTAGAGAAGACAATGGAAAGCGAAGCAGCAAAACAACCCAAAGATGTGTGTAATGGTCAGTAGAGCCCGTGTGTAATGGTCAGTAGAGCCCCAGGGAAGCACTAGCCGGGAATCAATGCTACCACATTTACCCTTAATGCTTACTGTCACTATGCAGAGTTTCTCTTCCTTGGGCCTCAGTTTCTCCATCTGCAAAGGGGAGGAGGTTAAAGAAGGTCCCTTGCAGAGCCCTTAAGGGAATTTGGCTAGAAAATTCAGGTATAGCTCCTGAAATACTGTTCATCAATTCGTATTTCTTCACAGAGGTCAGGCAGGCGAGCCAAGGATGCAGGTCACAGTCACAGGTGTCCTGGGAATTTTTTTCCTGAAGAGAACAGAGAGCTTGATGATTTGTGAACCTGGGAGTGTCTCTTTCCACAGCTGTGTTCTACAAAGATCAGATTAGTGGAGTCATAATAGAGACTCTCCTGCAGCCGTCAAGGAATTCCGACATTTCTTTGATGTGTTGGCTACAATGAAAACATTTTGTACTTGTCAATGGGATAGAGAGAAAGCAATGGCAACTTGACTACCCAAAGCATTTGCTCTGGAATGTGGTGTCTTAGCCAGACAGCCAGGGACAGAGTCTTCTGTGTTTTCCTGAGACCTAACCTGCTACAACTTCCTGGCAATCAGAAACTCAGGCGCACTCATCTTTAAGTGATGAGGCCTCATTATAGTTTTTCTCTGGGTCTGACACAATGAGAGAGACTTGCTGAGGATATGGGAGGCCGAGACATCCGAGGGAGTGGGGCTGAATGGGAATAACCCATCACAAAGTGGCAGGAGAGAGAGGAGGGAAAACAGGCGGCTAATTGTGTATGTCACTCTCACAGTAACGAACTACGCCTGAAATAGTGACAGCAATCCACTGATGGGGTCTTAATGCTCATGACCTAGTCACCTCCCCTGGGACTTCACCAGGCAATCATGTTGTGCTGGAGTCTAGCCTCCAGTACCCGAACACAGGGCAGACTCCTTACTATAGCAGATAAGCTGTTTAAAATGTCGTAATGTAACTCTAAGCCCCAGTCTCTTCAAGGGTCCAACAAAGACCTATGGGTCTTGCTTCTTCACAAATCTGGTCCAGGTGGGGCTACATCAGCCTGCACACCACCTGCTGCAGTCCAAACAGACAGAATGTGGAAGTCTCTCTCTTCTACCATCTCCCTTTGTTCTTCTGCTTCTACTTGTTCCTGATGGCCCTTGGCCTTTCCTGGACAGCAAAGGAGGAAACTTGCAAACAAACAAACAAAGCAAAAAGCAGTTAGCCTCTGGCTTTTTAAGCAGAGGGTGGGCTTGCAGTGCACCATTTAGGGGCACAGGGTTGTAGACACAGGTATGATGGGTCTTCTGCCCAGAAGGTTCCCTAATTGTCCCAGAGTAGGGCAATTACAAGGATGGCCCAGAGGAAGAGGGTGAGCGTCAACTTCCAATGATTTAGTGAGACAGATGAGGAGGAGAGGGCAAGCCCCTGGAAGGACCAAACAATCCACCAGCATTCTCTATGTGGCCTCTGATGTCCCATGCTGGCTGACAGGGTAGAGGGAGTCCCAGGCCGGCCCTGATGCTTCAGCGAAGCAGGGGTGGCAAAGAGGCTGGGAGCTCGGGTGCAGTTCCACATCGATGCCCCTCCCTCTGTGGCTTGAGACCTTCTTTGCAGGTTGTAATGGGCAGAGTAACCCAGCTAGGTGTGGTACAGCCATGTAGCCAGCCAGCCTCATCCCCGAGGGTAGGCTTCCAGAGATGCTCACATGTACTAGGCACCCACACTTCTGATAGGACTTGTGACCACATGGAGCACTGAACCTGAGAACATGCATTTCTGGCAAGCTCCGGGATGGTGCCAGGATGCTGGCTCTCCCGTGCTCATTCGGTGCCCTCTGATCCATGAGTCCTGGAGGGTAATACTAATGACACAAGTTCCTATGAAAGTGCATCCAAAGCTGGTGACTGAACTCCCTCTCAGGCCCATGCACAGCCTCTGAGGGCCAGAGGTGGGACATGGAAACCTCAACATGGTCACCCAGTTCTAGCCACGTGACTTATTTACCTAACTCACAGAGCCTGTGTGTTCTCCTCTGCACACGGAGAGGACACAGCCACATGCTCAGGTCATAGCAGTCAGCTGCTTGCCCAGCGCCCACCAGTGTTCTGTCCCTTGCTGTCGGTTTGTTCTGATGCTACCTCACGTCTTCCTTTCTTACTCGGCTTAGGTTGTGAGCTGAACTGTAGCGGGAAGGACTTTAAAAGAGGAGGAATGGGTGCCCGTTCTGGGTGCCCTAGTGTCACCCCACACTGTATCATCACCCTTCACCCACTCACCCTTCAGGGACCCTCTTTGGGTGGCCTTCCTTGACATTCATTTCACCGAGGCCATTCTTTCCCTTTTAGGAAAACTGCATGAGCCTTCAAGTAAAATTCCTATAGGATTCTGGCAGGTAGCCTGGGACGGTAAGTGCCGGCAAAGGACCAGACTGCCAGAGAGGGCATTTCCACCAAGGAGGACAGAGCTTACGCCTTCCCCAGCTCACATGCCCAGGTGGGAACATGGGTGCAGAGGCATAGAGCCACGGCTTTGAGGGTTCTCGGGGAATCTAGACACCCAGTCACGGACATGAAATCTACCTATTAGTAAATGGTTCAATGAACTAGATGAGAAATTTAAGTTCAGGGTAACAGCTAGTCAGTCACACAAGTATGCTTGCACGGAGGCATGCACGCCCCCAGGTTGCATACTCAGTCACTGGACCGCTGTTGTAAAATGGTGTGGCAGTCCTCCAGAGCAGTGGTTCCCCACCTTCCTAATGCTGCGACAGTTTCACACAGTCCCTCATGCTGTGGTGAACCCCAACCACATAATTATTTTCCTTGCTACTTCGAAAGTGCAATTTTGCTACTGTTATGATTTGTAGCGCAACTATCTGACATACGGGATAGCTGATACGTGACCCCTGTGAAAAGGTCATTCGTTGACAAACACTGCTCTACAGTCAAGGCTAGGCACCCATCTCTCTTGGGGCCAGGTCATGCCTGGTGTCACCAGCCACTCAGTGCTGCCCATAGTTCACAGCACTGCACATACTGGATTGGCCCTGAGCTTGGGTGCCCAGAAAGCAGCTGTGCACACGCACTGTGGGAAGTGGCCTAGGTGGGTGGCACAGGCAGTACACAGACACTGGTGGAAAGCCGCTGACACAAAAAGGAGGACATGCTTCCTGGGCTGCCCTTGCAGCTGCCCCCGTGATAGAAGCAGCTGAGCGGCTACCTGGAGTAAGCAGGTCTGTGAGAGCTGGTCTGCTGGGTGGAGGGGAAGCCGCAGCCTGGAGCCAGCTAGACTTGGTATAGTCCACAAGAGGGCAGTGGTACTCCATGGGGAATGCGGCCCACAGGAGCCAGGAAGCTGCTGCAAGTAAAGCTCACCCTCCAGCTACTGCCTCCTAGGCATTTCAGGCTTCTCTGGTCTCTAGGCCTTACCCTTTCCAACTGGATCCCAACCTTGTTCCTTCCCCTGCCCACTCAATTCTCCCTAAGCCCTTAAAATAAAGAGGCCTCCTTTCATGGGGGCCGGTAACTGCTCCAACAAATATTTACTGAGTGTTTAATATGTGACAGCCCCTGTTGTCACCACCAGGTATAGACCAGGGACCAATGTCAGTAAGAACCCTGCACTTGCTGAACAAGCATTCTAAAGCAGGAACAAATATAGTAAGTCATCAAAATAGTGAGTATGCTTGAACGTGACCTCTTCCTTGGCAAACAGTAAAGCATGAAAGAGACAGGCAACAGAGGCTTCCAGTGATTTATCTATCTGTCTGTC
>JAQHUG010000094.1:4350574-4370708 GCA_028555095.1 Dicrostonyx torquatus | reverse complement strand
AAAGGTCATGAGTTCAATTCCCAGCAGCCACATGGTGGCTCACAACTATCTGTAATGAGGTCTGGTGCCTCTTCTGGCCTGCAGGCATACACACAGACAGAATATTGTATACATAATAAATAAATAAATATTATTTTTAAAAAATACCAGTAAGGAGCACTCATCTATGGCCTCTGCATCAACTTCTGCCTCCTGGTTCCTGACCAGTTTGAGCTACTGTTCTCACTTCTGTAATGTGCAGAAGCAGAAGCCAAATAAATCCTTTCTTCCCCGACTTGCTTTTTGGTCATGGTGTTTCAGCACAGCAATAGAAAACCTAAGACACCACCCATTCAATCATCATCCATCTATCCATTCACCCATCCAACACTCCATCCATCATCCATCCATCCATCCATCCACACACCCACCAATTCAGTCGTTCATTTATCTACCCTGCTTTCTCTTCTGCCCATTCCCACCTGTACTGCTTCTGCTTCAAGCAGTTAGGTGTTTAGTGCTGTCTCGGGCATTTCTGCCCTCTAACCATCATTTCCTCCTCTTTCTTCCAACTGACCACCAAGCTGCCTTTTGGGACCCCACAATGTAGACCTTCCTGCCCACCACAATCCTCTGTTTCCTTTTCATCTGTTCGCTTGCCATGTATCAGGCACAGGTGGAGGTAGGGTTTGTATTTAAGTCAGAGGGTCCAGTGCTCAAGGCTCAGCTTGGTCACTTTATAACTATGGGAGTCTGGGAAAATTATCCTTTCAGAGACTCAGTTTCATCAGACATTGGGGAAGGCTCACAAGTAAGCTAAACAGTGTGTTGTGTTTTGCATAATGCTATCAGCCTGTCCACAGCTAACTATACATTTAAATATTTTATATGTTAATTTGTGCCTATTATAGTTTTTTGACAAGGTCCTACATATCTTAGGTTTGCTTTGAACTGTGTATAAGATGACCTTTAATATTGGATTATTCTGCTTTCATCTTCCTGATGCTATGATTACAAACATATAGAATACTATATCCGGCTTTATGTGGTGCAGGGGATCAAACCCAGACTCTAGAGCACACTAGGCAAGCACTCCACCAACTAAATCCTAATGGAAATAAAGAGGTTACTGAATCTTAAGACCTCCTCAAACTTCACCCATCTGGTGACACTCAGCTCAAACATGTCAATACCTTGAAGTCGTCCTTTAAGCTTCAGAAAATGGGATTACTCCTTTCTCTGAATAACCATAGCAATCTTCATCTTTAGCCAGGTCTCCATCTTCCTTGTGTTCTTACTCCCTCTTAGGATTCTTGAGGTACCAGTTACTTGATCACATGTACTTAATCATATTAACACTTAACATTCACTGGCATTCAATACATTCACATTGCAACTAATCTTTCTCTTTAATTTCAAAACCTTTCCTTTCCTTTTTGTGTGAAAAATTAAAAAAAACAAAAATGAAAAATACACCCATGTCCTTTAAGCAATCGCCATACATACCCTTTTCAATGGCAATCATTTAAGCACTTCCTATATCTAGGATTTGCCTGTTCTAGATATTTCATATGAATGAATCAAAAATATTGTTTGATTACTTTTTAAAAGTGGTTTCTTTTACTCTTTGTTCTTTGGGGGGCCCATCACCCAGCTCCCAAATAAATACACTGAAACTTAGTCTTACTTATGAATACCCGGCCTTAACTTGGTTTGTTTCCAGTCAGCTTTTCTTAAATTATCCACTCCACCTTTTCTCTGGGCTTTTGTCCTTCTCTATATGTCTTTCTTTCCTTCTTATTCCATGTGTGGCTGTTTGGCTGTGTGGCTGTTTGGCTGTGTGGCTGTGTGGCTGTGTGGCTGCATGGGTGGCCCCTGGCATCCTCATCTCCTTTTTCTTTTTTCACTCCTCTTTATCTTTTCTCCTTCTATTTATTCTTTCTGCCAGGCAGCCCCGCCTATCCCTCTCCTGACTATCTATTGGCTGTTCAGCTCTTTATTAGACCAATCAAGTGTTTTAGGCAGGCAAAGTAACGCAGCTTCACAGAGTTAAACAAATGCAACATAAAAGAATACAACACATCTTTGTAGCATTAAACAAATATTCAACAGCAAAAACAAATATAGCACATCTTTAGCTAATAATCCACAGAAAATATGAGATTGTTAGTCCTCTTTCACTGAGATTGTTTTTGTGCTCCACCCAAGTGATAACATGTATTTATGTACGTATTGATTTATTTCTGAATCCTGTCTCTTTTTTTGTGAATAATGCCACTACAAACACTTGTGACCTGATATTTGAGTGTCTCCTTTAAATTTTTAACCTAGAAGTAAAAATCTGTGTTAAAACACAAATAATCTCTGTTTAAGAGTTTAAGTAACCACCAAGGTGTTTTCTGCAGTGGCTGCACCATTTCGCATCCTCAGATCTCCTATTTCTCCACATTCTCCATTTTTATAGTCATCAGAGAGGGTATGAAATTGTACCTCCTTATGCCTTTTTTTCATGTATTTGTTAGCTACTTGTGTATTTTCTTTTAAGAAATGTCTATTCACATCATTTGTCTAGTTTTGAATTGTGTTGTTTGTTTAACTGTAAAATTTTCTCCTTTGTTCTGACCACTGTCTTTATTAGATATATAAAGCATAGATATTTTTCCAAATTATAGGTTGTTAACTTATGTGATACTGTCCTTTAAAGCATCAAAATTTAAAATTATAATGAACTCCAATTTATATTTTTTCCTTTGGTTGTTCATGCTTTCTAGTTTTAAATGTAAGAGGTTTTAAAATCAGAGCAAATGTGTTGATAGGTACCTGTAATCCCAGCACTTCAGAAACTGAGAGGCAGGAAGACAGATTTTTCTAGGTCAGCCTGGGCTATGAAGAAGTCATCCTTTAAGCTGGCCAACCTTCTTCCCTTCTGAGACAGAAGTCCCCATTTTAGATGAAAAGAAAAATTATTTACGATATCCGAAATCATGAAGATTTACTGTTGTTTTCTGCTAATGGTTTTAGCTCTGATATTTCATTTTTATTAGGTACAAAGGAAACTCCAGTTCTCAAACTCCTAAAGGCAGTCCAAATATCCAGAAAAGGGCTCAACCTGGATTGTAGAGGATTTCTGGTGGAACTTGAGAAGAAGCCAGTTCTCCTCTACCAAAAGGAGTCCTTTTCCTTATCACAACAACAAATGGCAGCCCGTGGTGCTTGTTAGCATACCAAAGTGATGCTGGCCTCCCTGCTCCCTTAGTATCACAAGTACCTGTTAGACATTTCAGAGTCCAGCCTAGTCCTTCTTACCTCCTCTCCTGTCCTAAACTCCCTCCAGCTCACAAGGTTCCCTTAGAATCCTCACCCCCTCCCTCCCTATGCCCCTGCTTCTCTTACTATGCTTTCTCTATTCTTTATCCCCTACAGCTCTCCCCTCTCTCACAGACAGCTCTGTCCATGTCCAGTCTGTTGGCCATGTTCCGTCTACTTCTTTCTCTCCCTGCTCTGGAATCGTCCAGATACCTCTGGCTGTACTCTTCCTCAAATCCACAATAAAAACCTTCCCACCGAGTGGTCTATACAACAGCGTGGTCATGTCATCTGTTTAAATAACTTTAAGTTTTTTTTTTTTTTTTTTTAGAATTTGGAATGAGTTAGTAATTCTATTTCTTTTTCTGCCTGTGGTCACTGTATTCCTAAAACATTTGCTGAAGAAACACTTGTGATTTATTAACACATCGAGCCCGGTTGGGTTTTACATGCGCTATTCCTGTTCTAGCTGTGTGGCCTCAGCTGAAGCTTGCCACCTGTTTGAGTCTCACTTGCCTCATCCGGAGAGAGGAGTGGCCAACAGTGTATCTCCCAGGATTGATGTGAGAATTCTGGAGTGCTAGAGAAACCCAGAAATGGCCCCCTCTTTCTTTTTGGTTCATCATGAGCATATCAGCTCATCTCTTGTTTCTTGGAAAACCCAGGAACAAACTCCAGGGACCACCAGCATGAAAATTTCTTCTATTTCTGTCTGTGACTCCCTCCCTCCTGGAGTTAAGGGAGTAAGTTAGGCATACAGGCTACATGCTGTCCCCTCCCTAAGGGTTAAAGGGATTGTCAGCAGCGAAAAAGAGTTGTCTCCTCACAGAAACAAGCCTTTCAGGTTGATCTGATGCTTCATTTAGACTTTGATGTGCCAGACTAAGGTGCTTTTCAGAGGAAATGCTGGAAGTCTGGAGGGCCAAGAGTGCTGTCAATTATCATCTTCCCAGTTCATGCACTACTGAACCTTTTACAACTTGAAGGTTTTTACAGTGAGATGCCCAGCAGATAAAGGCACTTTCCAGACAAGCCTGAAATCTTAGGTTGGATCCCCTGCATGCAGTAAAAGTGGAAGGCGAGCACCGACTCCACAAAGCTGGCCTCTGACCTCTATATGCCTCCAATAATGCAATGCATACAAAGTAAGAATTAAAATGAATTTCTGAAAAAAATTGGACTTGATGGCTCTGATTGTTGGGTGTGTGTGTGTGTGTGTGTGTGTGTGTGTGTGTGTGTGTGTGTGTGTAGGAAGGAACCTAAACTAGCTGCCAGAGTTAGTTACCCTATTATATGCCTGGTTATCTGTGTTTATTGTGAGTTATTCACAGTGCCCAAGATATTGAACAAACCAAGATGTGTGTGTGTGTGTGTGTGTGTGTGTGTGTGTGTGTGAGAGAGAGAGAGAGAGAGAGAGAGAGAGAGAGAGAGAGAGGATGAGAAAAAGTGGGAGGGGGAAAGAACTTTATTCAGTTCTAAAGAGCAGAATTATGTCACTTTACAGGTAAAATAAATGGGATTAGAGATCATAAAATGAAATACTTCAGATTTGGGAAGACAGATGTTTCATGTTTTCTTTTTTAAAAATATTTATTTATTTACTATGTATACAATATTCTGTCTGTGTGTATGTCTGCAGGCCAGAAGAGGGCACAAGATCTCATTACAGATGGTTGTGAGTCATCATGTGGTTGCTGGGAATTGAACTCAGGACCTTTGGAAGAGCAGGCAATGCTCTTACCCTCTGAGCCATTTCTCCAGCCCCTCATGTTTTCTTTTATATGAGAATCTAACTCATAAAAAGAGTAGTGAAAATACAAGAAATACTATTTTGGAGGAGGAAGGGAGGAAGATCAGTGGGAAGGGGGTGGGGACAGTAATGAGGGGGTGATATGATCAGAGTACATGTATGAAAGTGTCACAATGAATCCCATGAACTTTTACAATTAGCATAGGCTAAAAAGAGTCCTGGTGGTTCTAGAAAGGGACAGTGATGTAGGCAAGCTCATGGTACTAGCAAGTGGGAAATACAACTGGCGATGAGTTGACTCTAAGCCTCCTGCAGCCTTCCCTTCAACACTGCCTTCTCCAAGAGGCTTTCCCATTTCAGCTGCTGGTGCTTTCTCCTCAGCAGCAGCAGCAGCAGCAGCAATCTCTATGTCTGGGAATTTTGGGGAGTACTTTTATCCCTGCTTGAAAATTGAAATCGCTTGGAACTTACTTCCTCCCTCCCTCCCTCCTTTCCTTCCTTCCTCCCTCTTTCCTTTCCTCCCTCCCCCTGTCCCTTCCTTTCTTCCTTCCTCTCTTCACTGTGTTTCTAAGACAAGTCCTCATTATGCAGTTCAAGCTGGCCTTGAATGCAATATGCTCCTGTTTCAATTCCTCCAATGATGGATGAATCCTTTTTAATATAGATGTCTGGGTGTCACCCCCAGAGAATGAGGTCATTGGACACATGGGGGTTTCAGAGCTCCCAGGGTGATTCTGATATGGTGTCAGGCTTAAGGACCACTGATCCAGTGTTTCTCTGACATTGCTGATGGTTGCAATTACCTGGGCTCTGCCTCATGCCCACCAGTCCCCTAACTTGGACAGCTGTATATTTGCTAAGCATCCGGAGGGATGTTGAGATCAAAGGCTTTTCTCATATGCATCTTCTGTCAGTTTCACCATAACCTGGGAGGAAACAGGTCAGAGTTTAGCAGTTCCATTTGTCAGCTAAAGCTCTGGAAGTCTAGCAATTTATCCATAGATATCCAATGAGTGCAAGAGCTAGGGCCAGAATCCAAAGCGCCTGACTCTGACACACCACGTGTCCTGAGCTAGTCTTCACTATCTCGGCATTGGAAGACAACATTGTATTTTTCCCCCCTCAGTCTTGCAAGCTGCATCTTAGAGAAATGCTGACCTTCAAGGAAAGCTTGTGATTCTTTCATCCTCCCTGATCCTCACCAAGCTGCAAAGGTCAGAAGGACCATGTCATCTGGGACCGATGGGGATCATGGGGAATCTTACCTACCCATTCTTTATCATCGGCTAACCCAGCCACTCTAGGAGCTTCTGGTGACCACTCTGTCCCATGCTGACCAACATGTTGAACTCCTGGCTTTAAAACCTCAGTCCCTTAGTTGCTCCCAGGCACTGGACCTATTGACTGAAAAATAGATCCCTATTCTTTCTCCCATTCTCTCTCCAGAAGCTCTCAGCAGTGACACATCTGAGCTGTGAGGGTTCATATACTTAGTCCAGTGTTATTCTAGTGTGTAGGGGAAAGTAATTTTGGATGAGATTAATATGTATTAGTAAACTGAGTAACAGACTAGCCTCATCCAACCAGGAGGAAGCCTGACTAACCAGCAGCAGGCTCCTGAGACAAGGAGAATGCTTCCAGCTGAACTGTGAAGCTGGCCATTAGTCTTCTCCAGCCTTTGAATGTGAGGTTTTCTTGGGTATTGAGTCAGCTGGCTCTCCTAGGTCTCAGTCCTTCGCACTAGGATCGGAACTCACCTAGCCTAGGCTTCCAGACAGCAACTACAGAACTGGAGTCGCCTCAGCCTCTGTCATCACACAAGCCAATCCTTCCTAACAAATCCCCTTCTTCCTGTTTGCTTGTCCTATTTGTTCTGTTATTCTGAAGCTCCTGGGGCATATGCCAAGCCACCCATTTCCTTCAAGACCTAACACCTTTGCTGCTTTAGCAGTTTCAGGATTTAGAATCAGGGGATCATATTCTGGTTCTATCACTACCTTACTGTGCTGCCTCTGGCTTCAGGAGATACATCTAAAAAGATAAAATCAACAGCACCTGACCTCCTATCCTGCTGGACAATTGCAGGCAGCCATGTGACAATGGCGCACTCCCAGCAAATAGAAATTTCCACCTCTCTACCCCCACCTTTCCATCGAAAGACAGAACCCTTCCCCCCACACCACATTTTTTTTTTTAAATTTCCTGGCAGAGCAGAAAACAGTCTTGAAGCTGGAGGGGCTCTGGAATGCCTTCGTCCTGTCTTAGAAGGTGGCTGTGGGCTAGGGCTTTTGTCCTCTGGGTCTCAGTTTCCTGGGATTACAATAAGGAGAGCGGCCCAACAGAACTGGGACACAGAATCAGAGATAATCATCTCCCAGAGACTTGGGCCCAGATGTCTTCAAGCTCCAACTCCCAGGAGTGGTTCAACTTTGAGTTTGGCAGGTGATTCTGACCCTATTACTCAAATCAAATCTACCTAGCACCCTCACCCCTTTCGAGAACAGTTATGAATGTACCTGGCAGTTCAGCTGTTTGACTCATAACCCTGTGCATGGAAAGTATTTCTAGATAGCTTACTTACCTTTTGCAGGGTTGCCATTATCTTCTAACTGCCAAGAATTCTTTCGTGGATGTTTCTTACTAAAGAGAGATATTGGTTAAACATACAACAAGGTTGTTTGTGGGTCCTCCTTATCGTCTTCTCCTTTTTGTCTTCTGCCCTTTGTAAAATACCAAAGTGTATGATGTCTTCAATAATAGTACTCTTATAATATAGTACTATATATAAGAGGAATGACAATAATTTGTATTGTTTGGGGGGTGCCTCTGGGACCTCCATGACCAACACCTCATGAGGAGGTGTCATAGTATAAACCATGCCAGATCCCCCAGCTCTTACCTTAAAGTTACCTCTCCTCATCTAGGGGTCCTCACAGAGATCTCATTTTCCATTCTGTGTTTACTTAACTCCCCATCTCTCCTCAAGGCCCCACAAGAGAAGCCTGACTTAATTTGTATTGGAGATGAGGGTGGCAGTGAGGAATGCTTCCCAGATGTGCAATTGATCACATGGACACTTTGGTTAAGACATCAGAATGAATTTCCTGACAGCCAGAGCTGTAAAAGACAAATAGAGAGGGTCAATCTGCCTGAGGATGGGGGGGGGAGTCTTCCCTCTCCCCATCTCTCTCTCCTTTCTCTTCTCTTCTCTTCTCTTCTCTTCTCTTCTCTTCTCTTCTCTTCTCTTCTCTCTCTCTCTCTCTCTCTCTCTCTCTCTCTCTCTCTCTCTCGCTCTCTTTCTCTCTGTTTCCTCCTTCCCTCCTTTATTTGGTGGGAGCTCATCAATCAGGAGTACAGCAAATGCCTTCAGATATGGAGCACTGGTAATCACCAGTAGGGGCAGGGAGGAGGCCTGAGAGGCGTCCTCTGACTTCTGCATCTTTGCTATTCTGTGGCCTCACAGAATTAGGCTTTTTCCACTCTGGATGCAACACTGGAGACAGACTCATGACTGTTCCATCCAGTGCCTCAGAACTGTCCCTCAGGTTTCAGAAAATATGGCAGTTCTGTGAGTACCTGGCTTCTGCATGGTTCACGGGCTATAGCAGACAGCTGAAGAGGAGCTACCAACATCTCTGAAGGGATGAAGCTGAAAAAGCCAATGGTCAATCAAGAGTTGAAAAGTACCTTCAGTAAGTAGTTGGGGGCAGCGTTACACTCCCCCAAAAATGAGAAAAGATTCCAGCTGGACCAGTACAATGTCTCTGTGTGTTTCAAGATGCAGAGAAGACTCATTTCCCCAGCTGCAGGGCAGCTTGGCCTGTGGGTGCTGCTGGGTACCTGTGAAGGAGAGAGGCTGGAGGAGGGTCTTGAGCTCAGAAAAACAAGTACCCTCCCCACATATCTGGTCAGCCTATTCTTAAGAAGAAGAGAATACCCACCCTCATCCCCAGGCCCTGTATTCCTATTTAGAAGGCAGGTGGGATCATTACTCATTGCTGTCTGGGGACTGCTGTCCCGTGTCCTGCTCTTGCTCCAGCAGCCAACACCCTGCAGAGTTGAATTCAGAGCCAAGCCTCCTACCCCAACAGGTTACCTCTTTCCCTATAGGACAAGGATTCAAGGAAAGAAAGTCCCTGCACCAGGGCCACGAGGTCTATTTATTACCTTGTCACATATATGTTCCTTTGTTTCTATTCGTGACACTGATGACACTTTGATTCAACTCTGAATGAGGGTCAGTGAGTAGCGAGTAGCCGGGCCCCCAAGTTGCAGCACTAGCTCTCCTTCCTGCATCTGAGCTCTGAGCACAGTCAGCCCCAGCACCATCTAGGCAGGCAGATCTTCCTGCCACATGCGATGCTGGAAGAGCTGTACCACTTCCCTTACCTCAGGACTCCCATTCCCTCCTCTCTGGGGGACTCCAGCAGAGGCGAGTCTTTCAGCTCCCACAAGCCAAGGTCACTCCCCCAGTCAACCAGACGGTGAAGGTCAATGGGATTGTGCGTCCATGTGTGCCTCAGTGCCAGGGGTTTCTCTGGGATGTTGTGTGAACACATGTTGGTGTGGCATGTATATCCTTGCACAAGCATTCTCCATCACATTGTCACACCAAGAACACTTTGGGGACCATGCTGCCGTCAACACTGAACATTCGCCAGATGGCCTTATTTTTATTGTCAGGTGCTGTGCTCTTCTGCAAGCCCCAAACAGGCGTACTGATTCCTCAATTCCTCTATCAAGCCCTATCAGGGCGAAGGTCATCAACAGAATGAGGTTAAGTGGTGAGATGGAAATGTCCTTTTCAAATAGTGCTGGATAATAATGCTTGTTTTGAAGCTGAAACTTTAATGGTTTAATTTTAGGCCTTATAAAAATCTCTTTGTGTGAAAGCCATCTCATCAAAGCCGTCAGAACACAATGTTCCTTGTGTCTAAATGGATGCATCAAAGCAGTCAGGTCAAAATGCCATGTACTCTCTCTCTCTCTCTCTCTCTCTCTCTCTCTCTCTCTCTCTCTCTCTCTCTCTTTCTGTGTGTGTGTGTGTGTGTGTTACTGCATGTGCCTGCTTCCAAGCATATGAGGGAACCATGGAGTCCTTTTTATGGACATTTGGAACAGCCCAGATCTCTGCTGTATGCCTGGGGAGTTTTGTTCAGCTTACACCGTATATATGCGTGGAGAGAGCTATGTGCCAGCCTTGCCTATAGAAATAGTCTGGCGGAGGGGTGTCGCTCTATAACTTGACTCTACACTTTATTGTGGCAAGGAAAGGAGGCTAATGCACTGGAACAAGAGTCGCTATTTGCCTTTCATTCAAGTCCAGACACATCTTCACAGTTCATCATTTCAGGGCCGTCATGCAACCAGCCAGGCTTTCCAGCAAATTCCCTCTAATGGGAAGCCATCAAATGCTTCATAAAAGAGAATGCTTGAAGCCCCATTAGGAAGAAATTAATTGTCGACTGTGGGTTTCATGGGACCCCCCCATCCTTTTAAGGTTTCAGGTTGGAAAAAGGCCAAAAACACAGCACCGCTGCCATGTCACCACACAGTTGTCTTAGACAGCCTGGGAGGGATCAACTGAGGAGACTGGAATGAGGCTGGGACCAAGCCCAGGGTGGCACAAATCTATGGGAGTAACCAACCAATATCTGATTTGACTTAATGCACACTCCTCGAAATGGAACCCATACCCAACACTACTTCGGTGACCAAGAACCTGAGACTAGATAGTCTAGGGACCTAGGGTAAAAGCAAATACTGCTGTTCTTAAAAAAGCAAAGCAAAATAATAGCAAAAAAAATCCTAATAAAATGACTCCTGCTGATATGCTGCTATACTCATAGACCAGTGCCTGATTCAGCCATCATCAGAGAAGCTTCCTCCTGCAGCAGATGGGAGCAAATACAGAGAGACCCACAGCCAGACGTTGTGTAGAAAGCGAGAGACTTTGGAGCACTCAGCCCTAAATCAGATGACGTCTTATTCAAATCCCTCCCCTCAGAGCTCAGGAAATTCCCAGAAGAAGAGGCAAAAGGAGTAAGAGCCAAAGGGGATGGATGACACCAAGAAAATCAGGGCCTCTAAATCAAATTGACCAAAGCTCATACGAACTCACTGGGGCAGCACGCACAGGTCCCGCACAGGTCTGCGCTAGGTCCTTTGCGTATATATTATGGCTTCCAGTTAGTGCTTCTATGGGATTCCTGAGTCTGCAGACAAGCAGTTCTCTGTTTCTGGTGCCTTCTCTTGGGCTGATTTCCTTCTGTTTGTTTTGTCCAATTCTGATGTGTTGGTTTTTGCTTTGTCTTATTTATTTTAATTTATTATTATCTCTTAGGAGCTTGTTTATTTTCTAATGAGAAACAGAAAAGAGCACATCCAGCTGGGAGGAGAGGTGGGGAGGAACTGGGAGGCACACGGAAAGGAGAAACCATAATCAGGATGTATTGTGTGAGAAAAGAATTCTATTTTCAATAAAAGGAAAAAATAGCTTTAAACCTTTCTCAGTACATTATTCAAATCATGGATTATAAAGTTCCTCATTAAATCCAAGTAGCAATAATATAAATAATATTTTTTTCAAAAAAAGAGAAAAGGACTTAGCAAGTATCTGTGCTATTGTAATGAAATACCACAGAGTGCATAATTCACAAATAATAGAAATTTATTTCTCACATTTCTGAAGATTTGGAAGTTCAAGGGCAAGGCATAAGCAGGGTCAGTGGCTGGTGAGAACTGATCTCTACTTCCTAGAAAGCACCTACTTTCTTCATCCTCCAGACTTGTGTTCTCAAGTAGCAGAAAGGATGGAGAGGCAAAAGAGCACACCTTACATATTCAAGTCCCACCCCTTTTTGTAAAGATCTGTTCCTTCATGAGGATAGAGGCCTTAAACTCAAGGATAGCACCTCTTAGCATTCTTGCACTGAAGATGAAGTTTCAGCCTGAATTCTGGAGGGAACATTGCCCATTCAATCTACAGCAGTGAGCAATAGGGTTACAGGTATTTGTGCTGGGATGCTGGATTGCTATGTGGGTGCTGGGATATAAATTATAGTCCTCATGATTGCACAGCAAGTGCTTTTAACTGCTGAGCCATCTCTCCAGGCCCTTTAGACTGATTTGGTTAGTATGAATAATTTAAGAGCATTAAGCCTTCCAGTCCTTGGGCAAGGAGTATCTTTCCATTTGTGTCTTCTCTAATTACCTTCATCAGTTTAGTGCAGCTTTCAGTGGGGGGATGTATTTTGGCTCCTTGTTCATTTCCAAATGCTTTGTTATATTTGATGGTACTTTAAATTAGGTTTTCCTTATTTACCGTTTGATAGTTCATTGTTAGTCTACAGAAATAGAACTGAATCCTGAATGTTGACACTTTTTTCTGGAAATTAATTTATCAGTTCTAGTATCTTTGTTTGAGGGGGTTTTTGATATTTTCTATATATAAGATCATGTTAAGTGTGAACAGAGGCAATTTTATTTCTTCCTTTACAATTTGAATGTCATTTCTTTTGTTTGCTTACCTAATTGTTCTGGCTATAGCTGCCAGTTGTATGTTGACTGGAAGTCATGAGGGTATGTACCTTTGCCCTGTTCGATAATTTAGAGAAAGTTTTCAGTTTTCACTGAATGTGATGACAGCTGTGGGCCTGTTGTATGTGACCTTTATTATAACGAAGTACATTTTATTCCTAACCTTTTGAGAATTTTTGTCCGTTAAAGAAATTGAATTTTGTCATGAAAAAATTATTTATTTAATTTTCGAAATTAAAATATAATTATATCATTTCTTACCTTCCCTTTCTTCTCTCTACCTCCTTCTGAGTCCCCCCACACCCTCTCCAATTCATGGTCTTTTTTCTTTGTGATATGTGTGCGTGTCCATAAACATATATGCGTGAAAATATAAATACAACTCAATCCGTATAATGTTTTTTCAGGACTGGGCAGTTGCTACTGAATAACCAAGTGGGGGAGGCCTATCCCTTAGATAGTTATTTCTCCCACTCTCAGCAATCCTTAGTAGCCTGCAGTTCTTTGTGTAAGGTAGAGGGGACCTAAGCCTCGAGATTTCCCCATTACATGTTAGTATGTCTAATAATGTTGTACTTCTTCAGTTTTATTGATTTTACTATTGTTTTCCTAACAAGCTTGTATGTGTGCATGTTCACAAGCATGCAGGCGTGTGAGTGTGTGTGTGTGTGTTGCTGGGAATGAAACCTGGGGCTTTAATGCATGATATGCAAATAATCTGCCACAGATTTCATCGCCAGATCTCTATTGGGTCAGTCACTGTGGCACAGGCATGTAACTCCAGCTGCTTGGGAGATTGAAACAGAAGAGCCACAAGTTTAAAACCCTGCTGCAGCCTACAACTTAGATTTCAACTTAGTGCACACATGTCTCCATTTTGTTGTTGTTAAAGGACTGGGGAGATAATTTATGTGTAGCATGCTTACCTAGTATGTGAGAGGTCTGAGTTCAATTCCAAGCATCACCTAAACTGAGAGAGGGGTGGGAAGGAGGGAGGAAAGAAGGGAGGGAAGGAGAGATTATTGTTTTACTACTGCACTACTGCTTTTATTGTATCCTGTAAGTATACAGAATATATATTGTATACTACTGCTTTTATTATATACTGCATATTGTATTTTCTTTTTCATTTCATATTTTCCTAATTTCTCCTTTGATTTTTTTTCCTTTGGTCTGTTGGTTATTGGAGAGCATGAGGTTAGGCCAGCCAGATGGCTCAGCAGTAGAGGTACTTGCTGCCTGATGATGAAAGCCTTAATGATTTGAGCTTGAGCCCCCAAACACACATAAAGGTAGGAGAAGAGAACTGACACCATAAAGTTGTCCTCTGCCTTCCACATGAACACCGTCAACATGCATGTGTAGGAGGAAGGAGCCACTTGTTGGTTCCTGGCCGCCTGGCTAGCTTACATTCAATAATAATTACACAAAAACTGTATTCATTAAGTCACTCACTGTTTGGCCCATTATCACTAGCTTCTTATTGGCTAACTGTTACATCTTAATTTAACCCATCTCTATTAATCTGTATATCACCATGAGGTCGTGGTCTACCTGCAAAGTCTCAGCACATATACCTCTGGTGGCAGATCCATGGCGTCTCTCTGACTCTTTCCTTCTCCCAGCATTCAGTTCTGTCTTCTCCACCTACATAAGTTCTGCCCTATCAACAGGTCAAGGCAGTTTCTTTATTCATTAACCAATGAAAGCAACACACAAACAGAAGGAACTCCTGCACCATGTGTGCCACCCTCTCCCATGGGGAAAGCACAGGCACACAAATAATAACTTTAACTTCAAAAAGATTATTAGATTAGTTAGCACGTTAATTGGGTTTTCTGGCTTTCCTTCTACTGTTGATATGGAGTTTCAGTCTATTGTGGTAAGGAAGGAGGAAAAGGAGGAGAAGGAGGAGAAGGAGGAAGAGGAGGAGAAGCCTCAGCAGCAGCAACAGCTATTTGGAATCACTAGTCTTCTTCAACTTGCTAGCAGTTATCTTGTGACCTACTGTGCAATCTGTCATCTAGTGAATGATCCGTATTTCCTAAGGGGAATGTGTATTCTGTTGCTGAGTGATGTGCTCTGAGTATATCTGTTAAGTCCATTTATTTTCCATCATTGTAAAGCAGAGATATCTTACTGTTTTTGGTGGTTCTGTTGTTGCTGCTGCTGCTGCAAGTGGCCGCTGAAATGTACCTTTATGTGCTGCTATTTCTCCCAAAGTCTGTGAAAGTTTGCTTCTTGTATTTCAGTGCTTTGATATTAAGTGCAAACAATTATTATATGTGTTTGGAGAATTAACTCTTTTATCTTCATATCATGCCCTTTGTCTTTTGTGGCCTTTTGTTACTTAAAGCTTATTTTATTCAATATACTTACCCCTGCTTTATGGCTTACTATGCTCATGAAATAATTTATTCCATAATTTACTGTCAGATTGTATGTATACTTAAACATAGAATGAGTTCCTTGTAAGTAGCATTTAGTTAGGTGTTGACTTATTTAATCGATTAACTAAGTCCAAGTTTGTTGATTAGGGAGTTTGATGCATTTACATTTAAGACAGTGACTGAGAATTAAAGATTTAGTATCACCTGTTGTTTTCTGTCATATAGTTCTTCTTCCCTCCCCTTTCCCTCTTCTACTGTATTCTTATATTATTGATGTCAGAATGGATATCCTTTGCATTGTGTGCTCATTAATACCTGGCTATAGTTGCAAATTTCTTAATATTTTGTTTTTAAGCTTCCATTCTGTAGTTAATGGATGACTTCTACAGTGCTATTATAGCCTTGGAGTGTGCTGTGCTTGTCTCTATATTAATCTTTATGTAATTTGACAGTTCTATATGCTTTCATTTTGCTGTCTAGCAGCTTCTCATTTTAACTTCAAGAACTCCCTTTAGCAATTCTTGCAAATCTGGCAAGTGGAGACAATCTCCTTTAGTTTTGGTTGATGAAGGAATGTCCTTATCATTCACGTACTTGGAAAGGACAGTTATGCTGGCTCTGGAGCTGTGGGTTGACTCTGTTTTTCTTTCAGGACTTTGTATGCCCCATTCCTTCCCAGCCTATAAGGTGACTGCTCCTCTTCAGTGCTTTCACATTCTTTATTTGTCTTTGAACTTTAAAAACCAAATAAAAAGGTCCTGGAAGTGGTAGGGGCATTTTGCTGGTGGTGGCAGGAATGGGAGAGGGTAAGATTGTGAACAGAATACATTATTTACATGCATAACATTGCCAAAGTATAAAATTTAAATCTATTTACTTGAAAAAGATATAGCATTAGTGTATCTAAATATATTTTTTTTCTATTTCATGAATCTGAATGCCAACATTCCCATCCACTTTTGGCAAGTTTCGAACATTAATCTTTTTTAAGATTTATTTATTTATTCATTTATGTACACAGTGTTATGACTGCATATATGCTTGCAGGCCAGAAGAGGGCAACAGATCTCATTACTGATGGTTGTGAGCCACCATGTGGTTGCTGGGAATCGAACTCAGCCATCTCTCCAGCCCCATGCATTAATTTTTAATATAATCCTTTTGCCCCCTTTTTTCTCTTCCTTTTATTTCTTGATTTCTATGATGTATACATTGGTTCACTTTATGGTATCCCATAAGTCTTATAGAAGCCCTTGCATTCTGGGTAATTTCAAATGAACTATTTTCATGGTCTCTATTTTCTCTCTTCTGCTTATCAAGTTTGATGTGTAAGCTCTGCATAACTTTTTTAGATCAGTTATTCTTTAGTTCAAGAATTTGTTTTGTTCATAGTTTCAATCTCTTTGCTAATATTCGCATTCTATTCAAGTTTCACTTCCTGTTTTAATTTAGTTAGCAATCTGTTTACCCTTGTAACTCACGGCACTGCTTTCATTTGATAATTTTAAATTTATTTTCATGAGACAATTCATAGATTTTTCATTCATTTCTTTTTTATGTGGCTTCTCTCTCATCTTCACAAGACTGCCTCTGTCCTTTTCAGTTGGACTCACTCTTCTAGCTCTCTCTTAGTGTTACCTTGTTATGCCTCCTCTATTCCAGTTCTTTCTGCTGAATTCCTGTCATCTTCTAAACATGCCCGCTCCCTGGTGTCTCTACCGTGCGTGAGACATTGCTGATAATTTCATGACTGTGTTCTATTTTCTGCTGGATTTTCCTAGTGTTTCTAATGCTCACAATCCTGCATGATCCTAATCTTTTTTTTTTTTTTTTTTTTTTGGCTTTGGACTTTACCAGACCAATCATCAAATCTGGGCTTCCTCATTTGCTACCGCTGCAACTGACCTAAGGAGGCCTTCTTCACTTCTCTGGGTTTCAGCTTTTCTCACCTACAAAACGGGGTCACTAGTAACAGAATTGCTACAAAAGCCCATGCAGATTAGGTTCTCAGCACAGTACCCAGCATCATTAAAAAAAAAAAAAGGTTTGTAAATGTGGAGGCAATGCTTGGCATATTGTCGGCATTAAATGTTAACTGCTCTGATGCCACTTACCTTTTGGAAAGAAGTCAGGTGTGTTTTTACAGGTAGTACAGAGATGGAGCTGACTCCCAAGATGGGTGAAGACAAGAGAAAAGGCACTTTCTGTCTCACCCACCCTCAGTCCAGTTGCTTCATCATTGACTAATTTCCCACCTATCCAATACTTTGAAGTCACCCAGACAGTATTTGTCCAAATACAGCTTCACCACTAACAAAATATAACTAAGTATAAAGGGCAGGCTTTGTTTTCCCGCTTTCTCTGGAACCTGATTCTAAGATGAGGATTAAAAGGGATTGCAATTATCTAATGAGAAAACAAGTGGGGAGGTTATGTTAACCATACTGGAGAGTGCTGTTCGGTTTTTCTTTTTCAATTTCTGAGATGCCACCCTCTTTTCCTGAGCCCTGAAACTTGTGACCTTTGTCACCCCCTGACTTCCACCTCACATTCTGCCATCTTCCCTGTTGCCCTCCTCATAAAGTTGTCACAGGTCACGACACAGCCATTTCCTGTACTTGTTTATGTTTCTGTTTTTCAACGACCTGGACAGTGTGTCCCAGTCCATGGACAGCCTGAAACTGCCACCGATTCAGATGTCCCCTGGCTCTGAAGGTAATTGGAAGGAAACCAGCCTCAAGTTGGGTGCATCTTTTTCCCCATCCCTCAGAAGGGAGAAGGCTGGGAGCCATAGGGTTCTCCCTGAAGTTTCCTCATGCCTTGTTTCATCCCTTCCCACTCAGGTGCCATAAATTGCTCTCAGCTGACAGCAAGAAGCTTGCCCAAGATCATTGGAGACAGCGAGAGGCCCTGACAGGAATCTGCTTGCACAGCCTCTGGACTACAGTTGAGAAATGAGGAGACTACTCCAAACATGCCTGCTCTTGTCTGATCTTGGAACCTAAACAGAGTGGGGTCTGGTTAAGACTTGGAAGGGAGAAATGAGAAGGAGTGTCTATACTCTAGTGAGGGACGCAGAGAATGCTGAAAGAGCCCGTGTGCTTCCTGTCCCCTGAGTGTGGAGACAGACATGTAGCTGTCCTGGTGTATGTCCTTCTGTCCACTAAGCAGCACGCCTTAGTCATGCATAGCCTCTGGGTGAGCTTTGCCAGGTAAAGTTACCACTGAACACGGTCCAGCACAAGAATGTTTTAGGGTTAATTTATACAAACATCAGGAAAAAATCATGTGGAAATAATCAAGGCAGAACGATTGATGCTGGCTGGATAACACTTACTTTGTAACAATGCAGTTTTAAAGTGCATGTTAATACTATTGATGAATGAAGGGAGCATGAAAGTAAAATGATCTAGAGCCTGGGAAAGTTCATCTGTGACCACTGGACTGTGTGGCAATCCCAGGTCCATTACTTTCTGCTTATTTTTGGAGGTATTGCGGCAGCCCCAGACCAGCTTAGGGCCCTTCTTGACAATAGCTAGAATCCAAGAGGCAAGGTAGCAAAGGCCATCTCCAGAGAGCTTCTCGGATGGCCTGTGAAGAAGGACTGCAGCCTTGATGGGGCACAGCAGTGTGCACGCAGCAGCCCTGTCCCAATTTCGTGCTGTCTCTATTTCCTGCAGCCAGCTAGTTTCTGGCACCCTTGGTAAGATATAGTTCCCCAATGTTCAATAGCTCTCACGGACCACTTTTTGTTCACCTGCTCTTACACCCCAATTTTAGAATATTCAAGCAGAAGGTCATAGACTCCTCCCCACCTCTTGCATGGGGCTGCCATGGAAAGAAAGCAGGCTAGAGTGGTGGGTCCCAGGTCTCTGTGGCCCATACTCTTAGACAAAGTGAAGGCTAACACTTCACAATTGAACTTCAAGGTTGGCAGGGCACTCTCAGAGAAAGAGCAGGGCATGGAGCCTGGCACACAGCAGTTCTTAGTGTCCATGCATTCCCTCCTGTGCCACAGAAGTGTGGATGCCACCCTCACCCAGCATTCCCTAGGCTTGTTTAAGTCCTGTTTTCTGCTTCCAGATGATAGCTCCTAGCTCCTGTTGGGCTACAACTCTTTGACTCCCTCGAGTCTGAGCGCATGCAACCTGCCACAAGCACCCTTAGCAGACTCCACAAGACCTTGTGCTTGTCATGCCCAGATGAGACAACACTTCCCGGTGCTTATCCTTGATGCCCATAGCCCAAGACAGAGCATGACATTAGAGTACCAAGGGATCAGGGGAGAGTTCACCAAGGAAGTTGTCTAAGGCTTCAAGTGAGTGGACCCTACAGAGGGTGAAGGAGGCTGTGTGAATTATGCCAGAGACTTTGTAGAGCAAGACCCTACAGTGAACGAGGCAGCACAGTCAACAGGGATTAAATGCATGCTTTATGCCAGGATCATATTGGGCAACCTGTTAGGTGTCCGTGCGTTTTATGGAGTCTTGCCAACACCCTAAAAGTCATGTACTCCTCTGCCCGTTTATAGATGAGAGAACTAAGCTACGGAGAACAATGCAGTCTAGACAAGTTCTGACTGGTAAGAAGTGGCAGAAGCAGAATGTAAACACATTTCAAAGTGGCTCCAAATGCAATTGGTTGGGCTTCCTACCTCATTGCACTGGATAGGGTAGAAGATTTGGGATTGAACACTTAATAGTGCCTGATTCCAGATGCTCCCAGGCTATAAGAAGGGTGGTCATGAGTTGTGTGGGGTTTTCCCCAGCATTGAAAATCCTTTCTCAGAGGGAGATAAGTGGCTCCTGAAGTCTCAGGAAGTAAGTGAAACTTACAAGGCTCAGGAAGTAAACAAACCTCACAAATCTCAGGAAGTTCCAGAAGGTTTCAGATTACACAAGCCCCTCCCCCTCCAAAGTTTATATAAGAAAAAATATCTGCTTGGGAGAGGAGATATTCTGACCAGCAAAACTGCCTGTTACAAAGTAAAAGAAGGCCCAGTGGTGCAGCTTTTTGTTGACTTCCTGGATGAGAATCCTGGTAATGCAGCTGCCTTTGAGTCGTCCATGCTCCTATAAGTACAAGTAATCCATATTCTTTTTTTATTGTTAAAAGAAAAATTAACTCCCCTTGTCCCAGGCCCTCCCACTCCCCCACTCCCCCACCGCCC
>JAQHUG010000094.1:4306578-4346742 GCA_028555095.1 Dicrostonyx torquatus | reverse complement strand
TCAGGTTGTTGGAGGAACTCCTGGCTTGGTGCCTGCCCATCTTTTCCCCTCCTATTGGATCAACTGGTACTCGACAAGGGCCACTTGCTTGGTCTGGATGGATCTGGATCAGGGGCCTTCGCTGGCCCAAGAACCTGCAGAGCTCCTCAGATCCAGATGGGTCTGGGTCAAAAGCCCTCGAAAAGGGCCTGTTGCAGACAAAAAGGCGGGCTTCTCTGCTCCGTGCAGCACACAAAGCCCTGTGGCTTTGTACATGCCCCCTTTTCCCTCAAGGCCTCAGCCCAGAAACAGGCTGAGTTCCTTTTGGGAACCGAGGACCCTGCCACTGATGGGGGACTGATGCTTGGGTGTAAACTGCGGTGTACTAAGCAGAAAAGCCAATAGGTGGGGGAAGCTCCCTTAATGGCCTGAAGGTTTGGGGGATGGGCAGGTGTCCTTAGTCCCCTCTGGGGCCAGACACCTAGACAGCTGGGCTGGGACCCACTTACCCTCCGGGTTAGATGGTTGGATCAGAAGCCCTCTCCAAGGGCCTGCCGCAGTCCAGTCATCCATATTCTTATAAGTAACCCCAATAAACTAACTGCCGACAAAGCTACACATGGAATTATTTCTTTGATCAGTGGTTGGTGCTTTATCTGGACTGAATAGAATTTTGTTCGTGTCTTCCCTGGAAATGCACACATTATATGATGGCTATCTCAAGAAACTTAATTTGAGTATGTGTGGGGGATTGGGTATAAGCAAGATGGAGCCCTGATGAAATATGAAATAACTATAGCCATTCAAACAAGCCAGGGTTCATGGCTTTCTGGAAGCCTCTGTGATAACTTCAAGGAGGAGAAATGTTTCAGGTCAGTATCATCAGATGGGTGTGACTCCAGGAGGCCTTAAAATACAGTAACCTATAGGCATGTTGATAACATTGTGTGATAAACAGCGTACATTGCTAGGTAATAGATGCACACAGCAAGCCTTTTTTAATTCCTGGGGAAACTGAGCCTCAGAATGGTCAGTTTGTTCAGACCCCCAGACATAGGGCCTTCTGCCTTCAAGACAGGTCCATACCTCCACTTGTAACAGATCACCTAATACATGGCAAGTGAAAAGAAGAAAAGGAAACAGAGGAATGTGGTAGGCAGGGGGAGCTACATTGTGAGGTCCAAAAGGGCAGCTAGCAGATTGAAGTGGAAGCAGTGCAGGTGAGAACGGGCCGAAGAGAAATCAGAAGGGGGAATCACTCCCAAATACAGAAGGAAAGAAAACAGAATAAGTGAAGGAGCCTCAGGCACTGAGAAGAGGGACTAGGGAAAGGAAAAGCTGCAGATGGAGAACAAGTAGGACTAACCAGTACCTCATGAGGGCCCATCTCATCAGGGGACCTACTGACCTCTCCAACCTGCTCTTCTCTCCCCTTGACCTCTGGATAGCAGCAGCCATGTTGACTGCTGGTCATTGAAAATGCTCACCCGTTCCCACCAGGACCATTACAATTGCTTACCAGTTCCGCTGCCCAGAACCCTTCCACCCTGCGTCTCTGCGCAGATGACTTTTTCCTTCCTGGAGGTCTTACTGGAGTAGCTAACCTCCTCAGAGACTTGCTCGCTGACCACCGTACTAAAGTAGGCATCGACCCATGACGATCTCACCCTGGTTGGTCACCTTCACAGCCCTTGGCACAGATGAATACAGCTCGTGCATCTGCTTGTTTATTACTTAACCTCCCCTCCAGTCACCCTCCCTTGAGAAAGATTATGAAAAGAAAGTAAAAAATTTGGGTGGGAGTATGGGTGAAAGTGTGGATAAGTGAAAGAGTGGGTTAGTGGATGGATTAGTTGCTAGAAGGCTGCAGGGACAGATGGGTAGGTGGATGTGTGAATTGGTAGTTGATTAGATGGACAGACAAGTGGATAAGTAGTCAGACAGAGTGTTTGGTGGATGCATGGGTGGGGAAATGAAAAAACTGAATGGGTGGGTGGGTGCATAGGTGTGTGGGTGGATGGATGGATGAAAGGATGGATGGATGGATGGATAGATAGACGGACAGACAGATAGATAAATCACTGGAAGCCTCTGTTGCCTGTCTCTTTCATGCTTTACTGTTTGCCAAGGAAGAGGTCACGTTCAAGCATACTCACTATTTTGATGACTTACTATATTTGTTCCTGCTTTAGAATGCTTGTTCAGCAAGTGCAGGGTTCTTACTGATGTCGGTCCCTGGTCTATACCTGGTGGTGACAACAGGGGCTGTCACATATTAAACACTCAGTAAATATTTGTTGGAGCAGTTACCGGCCCCCATGAAAGGAGGCCTCTTTATTTTAAGGGCTTAGGGAGAATTGAGTGGGCAGGGGAAGGAACAAGGTTGGGATCCAGTTGGAAAGGGTAAGGCCTAGAGACCAGAGAAGCCTGAAATGCCTAGGAGGCAGTAGCTGGAGGGTGAGCTTTACTTGCAGCAGCTTCCTGGCTCCTGTGGGCCGCATTCCCCATGGAGTACCACTGCCCTCTTGTGGACTATACCAAGTCTAGCTGGCTCCAGGCTGCGGCTTCCCCTCCACCCAGCAGACCAGCTCTCACAGACCTGCTTACTCCAGGTAGCCGCTCAGCTGCTTCTATCACGGGGGCAGCTGCAAGGGCAGCCCAGGAAGCATGTCCTCCTTTTTGTGTCAGCGGCTTTCCACCAGTGTCTGTGTACTGCCTGTGCCACCCACCTAGGCCACTTCCCACAGTGCGTGTGCACAGCTGCTTTCTGGGCACCCAAGCTCAGGGCCAATCCAGTATGTGCAGTGCTGTGAACTATGGGCAGCGCTGAGTGGCTGGTGACACCAGGCATGGCCTGGCCCCAAGAGAGATGGGTGCCTAGCCTTGACTGTAGAGCAGTGTTTGTCAATGAATGACCCTTTCACAGGGGTCACGTATCAGCTATCCCGTATGTCAGATAGTTGCGCTACAAATCATAACAGTAGCAAAATTGCACTTTCGAAGTAGCAAGGAAAATAATTATGTGGTTGGGGTTCACCACAGCATGAGGGACTGTGTGAAACTGTCGCAGCATTAGGAAGGTGGGGAACCACTGCTCTGGAGGACTGCCACACCATTTTACAACAGCGGTCCAGTGACTGAGTATGCAACCTGGGGGCGTGCATGCCTCCGTGCAAGCATACTTGTGTGACTGACTAGCTGTTACCCTGAACTTAAATTTCTCATCTAGTTCATTGAACCATTTACTAATAGGTAGATTTCATGTCCGTGACTGGGTGTCTAGATTCCCCGAGAACCCTCAAAGCCGTGGCTCTATGCCTCTGCACCCATGTTCCCACCTGGGCATGTGAGCTGGGGAAGGCGTAAGCTCTGTCCTCCTTGGTGGAAATGCCCTCTCTGGCAGTCTGGTCCTTTGCCGGCACTTACCGTCCCAGGCTACCTGCCAGAATCCTATAGGAATTTTACTTGAAGGCTCATGCAGTTTTCCTAAAAGGGAAAGAATGGCCTCGGTGAAATGAATGTCAAGGAAGGCCACCCAAAGAGGGTCCCTGAAGGGTGAGTGGGTGAAGGGTGATGATACAGTGTGGGGTGACACTAGGGCACCCAGAACGGGCACCCATTCCTCCTCTTTTAAAGTCCTTCCCGCTACAGTTCAGCTCACAACCTAAGCCGAGTAAGAAAGGAAGACGTGAGGTAGCATCAGAACAAACCGACAGCAAGGGACAGAACACTGGTGGGCGCTGGGCAAGCAGCTGACTGCTATGACCTGAGCATGTGGCTGTGTCCTCTCCGTGTGCAGAGGAGAACACACAGGCTCTGTGAGTTAGGTAAATAAGTCACGTGGCTAGAACTGGGTGACCATGTTGAGGTTTCCATGTCCCACCTCTGGCCCTCAGAGGCTGTGCATGGGCCTGAGAGGGAGTTCAGTCACCAGCTTTGGATGCACTTTCATAGGAACTTGTGTCATTAGTATTACCCTCCAGGACTCATGGATCAGAGGGCACCGAATGAGCACGGGAGAGCCAGCATCCTGGCACCATCCCGGAGCTTGCCAGAAATGCATGTTCTCAGGTTCAGTGCTCCATGTGGTCACAAGTCCTATCAGAAGTGTGGGTGCCTAGTACATGTGAGCATCTCTGGAAGCCTACCCTCGGGGATGAGGCTGGCTGGCTACATGGCTGTACCACACCTAGCTGGGTTACTCTGCCCATTACAACCTGCAAAGAAGGTCTCAAGCCACAGAGGGAGGGGCATCGATGTGGAACTGCACCCGAGCTCCCAGCCTCTTTGCCACCCCTGCTTCGCTGAAGCATCAGGGCCGGCCTGGGACTCCCTCTACCCTGTCAGCCAGCATGGGATATCAGAGGCCACATAGAGAATGCTGGTGGATTGTTTGGTCCTTCCAGGGGCCTGCCCTCTCCTCCTCATCTGTCTCATTGTCTGATAAGGCACACTGTGTTCTGGAAATCCATTCCTGTTTATGCTACCTCCCAGCCCAAAGCTACCTTCTTGTGCCCACAACAGCCAGAGGCTGACTGACTTTTCTGCCTGCCTGCCTTACTTCCAAGGTCCCACGTTTCACTTCTGAGGAAAAGCCAAAGACATGCTTTTATATGCAGAAAGAGAAGACAGTGAAGGAGGTTATAGAGGTGACTTGATTGGAACCCTGGTCTGTTTTGGCTGTGGTTGGTTGTGATGCAGGTCACAGAACTCCCACCTGAACACTCAGGGAGCCAGTTGTGTGACAAAGCATGATTCAGAGATCCCTATTGGAGCTGATGAAGGTGAATTCTGACAGACAGCAGGACTTTTTATTCTGGCTGATAGTACTCCTGGGTGAATGTAAATGCTACAGGATTCCAAAGCCTGAATGGTGGTGTGTCATTTAACAAGCATTTATCTCAACTAGGCTACATACCAATTGGCCATCTTATCAGATTCTCTCCTTGAATGATGTCATAACTCCTACTGACTAGCCTAAGCACGTTATGGTGCTTGCAAAATTCCCTTGCCTTGCTCAGAAGTCTAAGTTGCATGATTAATTTCTTTCGACCTGTCCTTAGAAGTTAGAAGCTTTATTTTGCTTTCTAGATTGACAGTTTTTTTATATACACAATGTATAGTAAGTAGTATTTCATATATTTTAGTAATGTCATTTTCAGTGACATCAGTATTGACCTCATAGAGAGGAAGGATAAAAGCTGGATTTTCTTGTGTGCCATGTATAGAACATGTGTTAAGAAGTTCACACATGTATAGTGTCAACTCTCGGGATGACGTTGTTTACCATAGTTGCTCCACACCATTTTGCCCCAAACTTCAATGCAACACTGTGTTGTCATGTTTCTGTGATGGCAAATGTGACCCTGACTACTTCCTTTTTGATTGCCCCCACTTGCCAGTTTTTCTGCTGCTGCTGCTGTTTCTAGATTTGCCAGGATTTGGAAGAGTCTTGTCTTGAACTTGGAACCTGGCGATTCATGTTGGAATTGAACATACACATTCAGTGCTCTATCTCCTTTCTCATGTCAGGATTACTTGTTTGACCCCTTTTGGCAGAAGTACAAATATCAATAATGGAAAACCATCATCATAACTATTGGCTTCATCACAGAGAGTCTGTCCAGCCCTATGATTCAGTCCTAACAAAGTATGAAGGCTGGCCGGGTATGGTGGTGCACACCTTTGATCCCCGCACTCGGGAAGCAGAGGCAGGCAGATCTCTGAGAGTTCGATATCAGCCTGGTCTACAGACTGAGGTGCAGGACATGGAGGGTTGATAAACAGAGAAACCTTGTCTCGAAAAACCAAAATAAATAAATAAATAATAAAATTAAGAAGGTAGACCTGAAGATTTCATTTGGAGAGCATGGGGTAATCTGAGCACTTCTGTTGATTTGGATGGAATTCACATATCTTGCTCTCATTTTTCCTTTTGAAGTGATATTGACTCAGGGAGGATCAAATTTGGAAGCTGGAGAAAAACTTCTCCTACATAAGAGCTAGATGGAATACCATGAACTACAAAATGCCCACCTGTCTTAAGGAAACCAACACACTCTTCTCCGTCTACCAGCACTCAGGCCATGGAGATCCCAGTCCTGAGGCTTCACCCCTGAAACAACTGCATGCCCCTTAATCTTGAAACAATCTCTTAGACTAATCCTGTCTCCTGGGCCCTCAGCAGCAGCCCTGAGCACCTCCGAGGTTTGGACAGCCCCTGCTAGTAGCAGCAGTAGGGTGGAAAAGAACCCTCCACAGAGTGCTCCAAAGGACAACTGCTCTGAGGGTCCAGGCCCATAGCCCACAGCTTAAAAGTTTTATGGACACAACGAAATGGCAAATTCAAGGTCTTTCCTTTGGGAAATTCAAACAGAACCTCGCTTAGACACCCCAATGCTTTGTGGCCTCAAGGCACCTTAGGGTGTCATGTATCTGGCACAGGACCCCTCCCAAGCTTCTGAGGACTGAATCCCTACTGCTTTTGCTTTGCCTGAGCTACATAGGAGTGGAAAGGAGGAGACCTGAGCCTAGAACACCCCCTTAGAGCTATTATGGACTCTTGAGATCATGGTGCAGACTGGTACTCAAATCCAGGACCCTGGCCTAGGCATAGGATGGAGTTTGAAGTTTTTGTCTGAGTCTGGGCTTTTCCAAATTCTGCCTGCCTTCCCAATCCTTGTCCCAAGACAAGAGGTCTTCCCCTTTCCCCATGGTGTTATCCCAAGTCCTGACACCATGTGTTGGTATCAGCAGAATGCAAGGAAAATGCTCACAATCTGTGACCTATGGGTATGGTTGTAACCCCAGGCCCCAGGTCTCAGCAAAAAGACATCCACAGAGGCAGTGCGCATCTCCAGTCATGCTTTATTGTTCTGCGGAGGGAACTGCTATGGCCTGCTCTTCACCTCTCCTCTCTCATTAGAATAGAAGTGCCATAGCCCAGGCCCTCCAGATCCTGCTCCCACCGAGAGATTATAATGTACTCAAGAGGGAGTTGTTGTGTGTGCATGCAGATATGTGTGTATATGTATTGATATATACATATGTATATATACATATACACATATATATTCTGGCTGTACAGTATTTATAGGTACAGAAAAAAAAAACAAGATAAACATTACAATGATAGCTGCAACCCAACACAATCCAGTTTACTTAGCCAAAGACAAAGAAAGCACCACTTGTTCCTCCAAATGGTTGCTAGATTTCTATCTGAACAAACATAGCCACTGGGTGGGATAGATTCGGCTGGAATCAGGGCCTGGATGGATAAGGGAAGCCCTTTGTGTTTGTTCAGGGTGTTTGCTTTAGGTCAGGATAGTTCTTATAGACCACCCACCATGGGCAGAAAGCATGAAGATACATCTGTATATCTTGCTGCCACTGTCAGCTTTGGCCTGGCCTGTGTCGTGGGAATGACCTAATTTACCTGTAGCTATGGCCATGAGTGGCCAAGGGCTGCCCACAACTCTAGGGAGTAACAGATCAAGTGTGGACCAAAGCAGGGGAGTATGGTTAATTAGTGTCTTGGGGATTGAGAAAGAAAGGTTCTCCACCCTTATATCCCAAGCTATCCCAATTCGTCATGTTACCTACCTAGTATGGGCCCATAGGGCCATCCTCAACCTGCCTCATAAAAGTCTACATCATCTTTACATAAATAAAATGGATTGTGATCATTGGTGCTTTCCTGTACTATACCCCAGCTGCTGCTCCAGACCTGTATTCAGGGTCAATGTTGGCCCCAAAGGCAGGATCAGAGCCTTCTATCCAAACTCAAAAGAACCCTAGCACCAAGCAAGATGGCTTGGCTTCTTGTATGCAGAGAGCCCAGGTTGCACAATGCTCTCCACCTTCTTCCCCTTGTCAGTAGGTAGCTGCTGGAGATCAAGATACAGTAGGGTCTTCTTGGTCAGGTGGGCAGCAGCGGTCTTCTTGCCACTAAGAAGATTCTCTTCTTTTGTGAGAACAGAATGCAGAATGGGGGGTGAAGATGGGTGGAGATAGGCCACCTACACCCTCTTCTCTTGTGTATGTGCAGACTAGCATTAGGATGACAGGCAGCTGGCCACCTGGGCCTGGCTCTGTCCCTAGGGTGTCTCAGTTCTTATTCCCATTCATTTCTTTGGTAGCAGAGGCCTAGGCAACACCAGTCTAAGGCTCACAACTTTGTTTCGGGGCCAGCTGCCTGAAGTGTGGGGAAAGAGTCCCGGATCTTTGCCACTTCCATGGCACACAAGTGCCCAAAGACTTTGTTGTACCAGTCAGGAGAACGGCCCCTGGGGAGGAAGAGGTAGGCAGACATAAGAAATTGGGTTTCCACTGGGGCCTTTGTCAGGGAGAAGGAAGAAAGGAACTTTCTTCCACAATGGGGCTCACTGACATAGGGCAGAGGCAAGGGATGGGCTCAGGGGCAAGAGGGTGAGGCAAGCAGCTCAAGTCTGGCACCTGAGGTCAGCACGGCAGATATGAGTGAGGCGAGAGCGGCCAAGGCCACAGGGCTCCATGAGGTACTGGGAAGTAAGCATGAGGGCCCGCACTCCAGACTCTGGCACGGGTTGCTCAGGATCCAGGGACTGGGAGACAAGGAGGCATCCACCACGAGGCAGGTCCGAGCGCCACATCCTGGAACACGGACAGCCAGACCCCATGTTCAGATCCTTGCTGCTGGCTCCTGCCCCACCTTTCTGGTTCCTGAAGCACAGCAGGGTAGTAGCAGTAGCCTCTCACCTGAGCACCACAAAGTCACGACAAGGATGGGGTGCCATGCTGTCAGTGACGTAGTGATACAGTTCCACCCCTGGCATCAGGGCTTCCAGCACTTGGGCCCGCAGTAGGTCCTCGTCCCACAGGGCCCGCTCCCGTAGGACACGATGCAGCACCACAGCTGGAGGGGCAGCCACTTCTGTGGATGCCTTCCACATCCTCAGGGGGTGCCCATCTGGTGCCTACAAGCCAAAGGGATGGGGTTAGGAACACTAACAAGGGGAGAGCACTCCAAATTCATACCAGGCAGGTCTCAGGCTAGAGAGCCTAGAACTCCCTTCCTGTAGCTACGGGCAGACACCCCTGTTTCTCTGTCCTCATGTCTCATATGTCTGCTCTTCATCCTGCTTTAGAGCAAAAAGCAACAATATATCCCACACATTTAGACGCTTATTGGGCCTATGACAATGTGGGCATAGCATGTGATATTTCTGGATGTAGGAAGAGAAGGGGGTGTTTATCCTGAATGGATTCACCATCAGAGGATTTTGCATGTGCCAAGTTCTTTGCCAGCTCCCTACCTTAACCCCATGGTGAAGTTTAGTCATGATCATTCTACACACAGAAAATACCTGGCTCAAAATGCCACTCAAGATCAACATCCCAGAAACAGCAAGGCTACTAACAGAGGGGCACTGTTAGGAGCCACCTCCATCCCTCACCATGACTAAATGTGGCCTAGGAGAGGTCTTACTTGGGGGTAAATCAGTCCATGTAGCAGGACAGCACAGACAGAAACAGAGAGTGGAGGTATCACAAGGGGCTTTGCCTGTTCAGGGCCAAAGGAAACCCAGGCATTTCAATGAGCTATCGTGGTGGTAAATGAGTCTGAAGTAGAACTGTGGAAGAGAACTCAGGAAGGCGTCCACAGGGGGATGCACTGGCCTCATATGGTTTCTGACTCCTTCAGACACTTGTGCAGCTGGTGGCCATCTTCCAAGTACCAGGCACAGGCCCAGTAAGGTTGACAGAGCAACTCTCTGGGGCAGATCCAGTGCTCTCTCCCAGCCAACAACAAGATGGAGAGTGGGGTGCTCACCTTCCTACAAGCCAGCTCTGTGTGCTGGGGCCCTGGCACATTGGTCCAACCCTTGAAGCGTTCTGCAGCATCCCGAAGCAGCTCCTGCACACTCTCCTCCATGTAGAGGCTGAGACTCACCCCAGCAGCCTGTGCCTGCCTCAACTCAGCCAGGGCTGGTCCAGGGGGGCTAAGTTCAGCTGCACTATATGAACCACACAGTTGCACCACCATATCCTGGGGCACCTGGGAGGGCACACACAGAGACACACTGAGTGGGTGCTGTGGAGAGCAGGGTACCCCATAAGTGTCACTGTTAAGAAGGCAGAAGAGAGGCACGGCTACGGCACTGCAGTGAGACAGATAAGAACTGATGAAGAAGGGTCACGAATTAGAGTCTAGGGACATGTGACAAGCTGGGCCTCTTGCCTGACTTAGAGGCTGTGATGGCTGATCTTGGTTGTCAAGTTGACTAAAACTGGAATCAACTAAAAATCAAGCAGCTGGGCACACTTGTGGAGGATTTTCTTTACTGGATTCTTTGAGGTGGGAAGACCCACCCTAAATTGAGGCCATTTGAGGCCAGAACACCCACCCTAAATCTGGGCCACACCTTCTGGTGGCAGCCCACATGAAAGGACATGTTAGAAAGCTTTTTGCTTTTACACTGCTTGCCCTCACTCTTGCTGGCAAGTTTATCTCTACTGCTGCTGAAGCATCCCTTCCCTGGTATTAGAACCTATTTTAGGATTCCAACAGAGATCAAAGACCAGCCTCATGGACTGAACAACTACTATGACCTTTCTACTGGGAGGCAGCCATTGTTGTACTAGTCAGACCATAGCCTGTAAGCCATTCTAATAAGTCTCTCTCTCACACGCACACACTCATTCTTTCAGTTCTGTTCCTGTACGGCAGTGGTTCTCAACCTTCCTAATGATGCAACTCTTTAATACAGTTCCTCATGCTGTGGTGACCCCCAATCACAAAATTATTTTCGTTGCTACTTCAAAACTGCAATTTTGCTACTGTTATGAATCATAATGCAAATATTTTTGAAGATAGAGGTTTGCCAGAGGGGTTGCAACCCACAGGTTGAGAACCACTGCTCTAGAGAATCCTGATACAGGGTCCAAAGGTCAGGGCTGATAATTCTCACAATCAGGTGCCATGACCTTGCCAGACTCACCTGGAAAAGTTTCTTGCAGTCACTGATCATGTGTGACAGGCCCTGGGTGGCAGCCATGTTCTCACTCAAGTCCCTGGGACCTGGCCGACCAACCAGGCTGCGTTTGCTTTTGATCCTGCAGGGAGAGAGGGAAAGAGCAATATGGCACCAAGGCACAAGACAAGATGAGTGATAGCTGCCTCTTAGTTCTTGGGAAGCTAGCTTGCCAGTCTTGACCATAAAGTCACCTGGTGCCCTTTGGAAAAGGCATGCTCCACAGTGGCGAAGGCTAAAACCCCTTGGTACAAGGCTGAAAGTCCTGGGAAGCCAAATTCTGGACTGGCCTTTGCCTGTGCTACCCGGCTTACCTGGGAGAAGGGTTGTCCTTCTTGGAGACATTGAGGTGGAAGATGGAGGGTGCCAGGCACACTGCCAGGTTGCCAGCGGTCATCTGGTTTTCCTCAGCAGAGGCAATGTCACTTAGGAAGTAGAGCAGGGTCTGTAGCACTTCTCGGTTCTCATCAGGGAGCAGCAAGGTGGCAGCTTGTGCTGCTGCCAACCACTGTTCTTTGGGGAGGACTGCAGGGCAGGAAGGGTAGAAGGGCCTTCTTTATTTCTCCAGAAGCACCAGCAGCAAGCTTCTTGTTTTCCAGAATGTAAAAGGCCCGACAGTCTCCAAAGAAAAGGGTCAGATGGGCTCAGGCAACTAGCTCAAGCACTGCTCTGATATTCAGGGCAGCCTTTTGGAAGGTCCTATCCTCAGGGTCTCAGTCTACCCTACCAAAAATGGGTTTGAGGGAGAGTAGAATGTGGTCCCTTCTCCAAGCATCTTTTCAAATTCAGAGAGTGAATGTTCCCATGAGCTCACGTGGCCAGCTGCCAAGTTCACTTCCCACAAGCCCTCAGGATCAGGCAGGCTGAGTGCGGGGCAGGTTATAAGGAGGGGTACAGGGGACTTACGTTGATAGATCTGCAGGAAAGTGGTGGTGAGCTTGCTGGTGAAAATGGGCTCAGGTAGATCCCGGAAATACTGCTTCAGTAAGTCAGCCACATCATAGGCCGACTGGCCCTCATAACAGACGTTGTCAGGGGAGGTCTCATTCATTTGGCGCAGGCTCTGGATCCTGGACTTGACCCCAGACTTGCGGAAGATGCCCACCTGACCCATTGAGAGGAAGGAATAACGTGATATGCAGAGGAGAAGGGGGACTGTGAGGGCAGCCCAGGACTGGGGTGGCAGGAACATAGGCCATCTTGGAGACCAGGGAGCCTGGCAGGCTTCCCGATGGGCTCAGCAAGTCCAGAGAGAAAGTTGTTTACAGCCTGGTGCCAAAGAGAAAGATAGCTGTCATGGGGATGAGGGTGAACAGGTGGCCTTAGGCTAAGGCAGGTCCTGAGACTAAGGGGACTACAAATCTGGGGCAGAAAGAAGCTGCCCCCAAAGTGGGCAATAAGGCTCCAGCCATAAAGAAAGGGAGAGAGGGAGAGAGCTTTGGTGTCATCCCTGCTGAGCCTTGCGAGGGGAAAAACGGTTTCTGGAGAGTAGTCCAACCCAAGAGAGAGGGCAGAGCAGTCAGCCTGGGGCCTTCGTCACCCCCCAGCACCACTTCTCTTCAGGCTTCCTGAGGACTACTCACCTGATCTAGGCACTGACTCCGTAGGTAGCGCATGGCTTGCTGGATGCTCTGGGGTAGAGGCTGGCCGGTGCGCTGCACATGAATGAGGGGTGGTACTCCAAATACATGGTGCCCCCTGTAGTCTGGGGTCTTATTCCTTTTCATAAACTTGGGCACTGACCTGTTTGGGGGTTAACATGCAATCAGGAAGAGAGATCTGGGTTTGAAGGCTATCAATCATCCAGAAATGAAAGGAATAGCGAACAGTATGTCCTCAGAAGCCACATTCAGTGAGCACCTGCTTTAGCCTCAGCCTGCAGAAGCCACAGGGCCAAAGGCACCCTAATCAATAATTCATATGGCCAGCAGTAGGTCTTGAACTTAGAGGAAGAGCCGCTAGGAAGAGAAGGTATACCTACTAGGTCAGAGAGGCCTTCCTAGAGGAGGTGGTAACTCAGCCGACTCCTGCAGGACAGAGTGGTGTTGTCCCACGGAAGCAATAAGGCAAAGGCAGAGGACAGCATGCGCAAAGGCAAAAACACTCAGAAAAGATCGACGAGTCCCACAGGCCATCATGACATTGCTTTGGAAAGGCTGACAAAAGAGCCAGAAGGATGGGGCCACCCCAGGACGTGAGAGGATCATGGGAGAAAAAAGTTGACACTGGGAAACCATGAGGCTGTTTATTTACTCAATACACGACCACCGAAGTGTACTTTAGGACAATCTCACTGATGGTGGCATGGAGGCTGGATGGAGAAAGGACAGCTGGAAGACCTGGGGATTTCCAGACCACATCTATCCTTAACGACCCTTTTAGCCTCCTGGAACACATTCCACTGGCCTGTGGGCTCAGCCTGCCTGTCTATCCTGCCTCTGGGCTGTGATCCCAGGACATAGAGCCTAGGAAAGCCTATAGCTTCTGTCCTGCATGGCTCAAGAGACACTCACCATACCCAGGCCTGTTTGTGGGGCACAGTGTACTTCTCCATGAAGCCAGTGAGCCGCAGCAGCGAGCCCTTGTGAAGCAGGTTGATCTGGCCCGCAAACTGCCGGTTGATCTCCAGTGACTCTGAGTTGAGGCTGGGTCGGTGGGAGTTCTGGAAGCTGTGCCAGCGGAGTTTCCTAAGGTGAGAGGGACAAAGAGCACCAGAGACACAGGTTTGCTAGCCCTTAGAAAAGGCCATGTCCTCCTGGCTCCTTTTTATCTCGCCAAGGAAGGGAAGTACAGGGAGTCGTTGAGTACTACGACAGGGCCTTGGGATGGCAAAAGTTTGCTTTCAGCTTTTAGATCACCCAGGGTTCAAGAAGCTCTCATGGAGGGTGGCACCAAGCTCAGACCCATTTAGTCCCAAAATGCAGTACTGGTCTCCACCTGTTTTAAGACTACTATGGCAAGAAACACTCTCCATCAAAACTGAGGTGAAGAGGCCATCTCTAACACCCCCTAAGATGAGAAAAGCAAGGCCAGAAAAGGCAGCATTTTCTCAAGGCTACACCATGGTTAGATCCTGTACTGAGCATTCAGGGCTCCACATTCTTAAGCTCTGGCTCCTTCTCTCTTGGAATAGGCTGCCTGGAAATGATCTCCTGAACCCCCCCCCCCCGCCCCAAGAACTTTCCCTTGAGCTTTGCGACTAGGAAAGAAGGACAGATAGAAGACAGAGACTGAGAAGGGACTCCACCCCCATCCCTACCCCAAATTCCCACCTGCAAGGTCTGGTAAGTGAGGCCCCAACACCTGAATCTCGTCGCTCGCGGGGCACTGATGCTTGGAGTCCTGCCTGGGCTTCTGCAGCTTCCACCTCATTCATGGAGTTGCCACTACTGTCAAGTTCACTGGAGGAAACAGCAGTGTCAGAAACAGAGTGTCCTTCTTCCACAGACAGGCTGGAGGCAGAAGCAGGCTCAGTAGCCAAGTTTGCTTCTCGCTCATGGTCCTGGGCCTGGGCCTGGGCCTGGGCCTGGGCCTGGGCTACAGCCGTAGCCTCGGCCTGTACCAATGGCTCTACCACAGCAGGGGCCTGAGCCAGTATTATCAGTGGGACTTCTTCCTTGGCTTTGGGTGGAAACTCTCTGAGGACTTGAGACTCTGCCAGGGCTAGATCTTCATCCTGGCCTTCCACCTCAGCTGTGGCTATTTCAATGGATGAAGTAGCTTCCTCCTCTTCCTCCTCTTCCTCTTCCTTATCTCCAGGCCTCAGGTCCGGATACATGGTCTGAGACCAGAGCTCTACCCGTTGCTGCAGCCCCCACACGTGCTCCAGGATGTCATCTAGATGGGCATAGCTGCCTTCGCCCTCCTCATCTCCAGCCTCAGCGTCAGCCTGGAAAGGCTCAGCTGGGTACAACTCAGGCAAGTTGTCGTAAGTGCTGGCATGGCTGCCCGTGGAGCCACAGGAGCCCCGGCGCCCTTCATAGCCCCAGCACCTACCTGGCTTCCAATCTGCCAGGTGATGGCCATCATCTGGACAAAGACTTTCAATGGACAGAGAACGAGGGAATGTGCCTGGTTTATGGTCTCTGGGCACATGCACCAGGCAGTCATGCCGGCGAACGGGCTGAGGATGCCGGAATGTGGCTATAGGCCAAGCCTCCCAGGCCTTCTGCGTCTCACCCTCTCTGCCCCGGGCTGAAGTAGTGGCCCTGTTCTTGGCCCTGTAAAATCCAGCTGAGAGAAAGCCACGGCAACTGCGGAAAGATGAAGCCTTGGTGGCCTTTTCTGAAGTGGCTAGGCGTTGCTCAGGCTCTGTTTGCCGATTGTCACCCTTTTCCTTCCTCCTTAGAGATTCAAGGTGCTTGAGGAAGCTTCGAGAATAATGCTTCTTTACCTTGTCTTGAACAGCCTCCTGGCCCTGGGTGGGACTAAGGAAGGGCTGGTTACTTGGGATGGGGACACGATCTAGCAAGGCCAGGTCTGTTGACTCTGGTGAAAGGCTCACAGAGATGGCCGGCAGGGAGGCAGCACTGAGCTCAGTGAGGACACTTTCACAGCTTGAGGTCCCCAGCAGGCTAGGGCTTGGTGGGGCCAGGAGAGCAGAAGAGCCCATGGGAGACCCACACTTGCTTTCCTGCTCAAAGGCCCAGTGGCTGCTGATGGTGCATTGTTCTTCTTCTTCGGAGTCTTCATCCTGGGGAGGCATCATAGGGAAGGGTCACAGAAGCCCAACAGACAAGTACCAGCTTGTGCCTTACTCTGCTTCCAAATGCTTTAGGGTGGAGCAGGGTGAAGAGCTTTGCTTTCTGGGAGAGGGCATGGCCTATGAATGGAAAGCTGGCTCTGGGAGTGTTGTAGGAAACTAGGACTCACAGCCAGTCTAGATGTATGATGACGGTCATCTAACCCGCTACCGCCATTTCACAGACAGGAAATCCCACAAATCAGAAGCTATTTGCCCAGCATCCTTTACTTTCATGGTTATGTCAGTGGCAGAGATTCTTAAATATTTATAGGCTGTAGTCTTAGATTAAAATTATGCTCTCTAAGAACTGGAGAGGATTTTAGATTTTCTGATCCATTTTCTCCTTGGCAAGGTGAGGAAACTGAGACCCAGACAGGGCACTTAGTAGTCAGTGACAGAAATCCCCAGGCCAGTCATCTGTCAGTGTGGCTACCCTACCTGACTGCAGGCCTCTGGTGGGGAAAGCTCCAGAGGACACCAACAAGACTTGTCCCCAGGAAACAACGAAGCCATGAGGCTTACTTTTAAGGCCAGGTACAGACAGAGGCCTTATGGCTTCTATAAGAAATGGACAAGTTGGAAAGGCTTTAAACAGGTATGAATCCAGACTCCTAACTCATTGTAGTGATGGAGAAAATGAGGCTATGGTTCAAGGAAGTAAGATCTTCGGTGGTAAGGCTGTGGTGACTCTGACTTCTATGACCATAGAGGCTATGATCTTTAAGGAATTTTAGCCATGACAAATAGAACAGTAGTGGTTTTCTCTTAAGTGAGTGCATTTCTCTAAGGAATGCCATCACTGTATCATGTGACTGACAAAAATGGAAGGAAGTAGTGGTTTGAGTAGGGGGTAGGGTCAGGTATGAGCCAGGGTGCTTGTTCCCACATGCTCCTATAGGGGAGGCTCATCAAAACCCTAAGTGAGCTCATAGGGTCTACGTATAGGAAATCCCTGCATCTCCACCCTCATGCTAGAGACCCCGAACTCCTTGGTTAAGGGAGCTTGTTCACAAGTGCATGTTCTAGGACTTTCCCAGGTGCTGGGAGACCACAGACCTCGCCCCTTGCCAGGATTCACCTGTTTGCATTGAAAATGAACCTCAAGCTTCATCGAAGCACAATTGTTCAAGGTCATCAGCCTCCTGCAACACAAAGTAGGTGTTCACCCAAGGTTTACAATTCCCCAGAGGCTGGTATAGCCTATCGATTCACTTTCAAGATACCATCCACCATTTCCCATGGTCTAAGGCATGGTGCTGGGGAGATTAAAGTGCTGTCCTCCAGGTACTGATAGATATAGAAACAAACTACTACAGATGGGATCGGTTCGAGGAAAGAGCATGCAGAAGGCACAGCAGACACACCAAGGATGAGACCAGTAACTTTCAGGAAGAGGGGCAGTACAGTCAAAGAAGGCTTCCTGGAAAGCAGAGGGAGCATTCTGAGGATAAGAGAAGCAGGCACAGCTATTCTAGACTTCTACAGGAGCCTGTCACAAGGTAAAGAAGGGCACAGTCAGTCAACAAAGAAACTAGTGGAGAGGATGTGACCAGAGTTAAAGGAGGGCAAAAGAAGGATGGCAAAGGTGTCATGCTGGAAAGGTTTGTATTTTTGCATATAGGCAGTGGCAGATTTTAAAGAGAGGAAAGTACCCACCTGGAGTTTTAAAAAACTGATTCTGGTGGCTGTAGGGAGGATAGCTTTGTATGGGAGGAGGAGCAGAATACAGAGGCTACCAGCGAGGTGACTTTAATAGATTCAAGGAGAAATCATGATTTAGCCTTAGGAAACACCAGAACTGGTTTAAGTAGAAAGAGACTGAAACCAAAGCATGCTTTGAGGAATTTGAATCAAGACCTGATCTGGATCTTCTAGCTACAGTGACGGGGGTAGAGGAAAGTTTGAGAGACACAGTAACCACAATGAGCAATGGGGTTGGATAAAATGAGCCCCATTGATAAATTATGCTCCCCTTTAATAGAAGGCACAAAGAGGTTGTCATTTCCATGAAGAAGCACAAAACTGGGACCAAGGCTTCTTAGCCTGGCCCTCAGTCCCCTACCTGCACAGGGCCCCCAGAGAGTCCTGGTCCAGAAAACTGTAGTCCTTCTTCACAGAGCCAATATCCAGGGGGAACACACCCTCTGTGTGGGGGAAAGAAGGGGGTTGGGGGTGAGGAAGCAAGAAGGCAAGGGCCAAAGTGAAAGGGAAAGCTGGGAATAAAACAGAGGTGGTAGGGTTTGGCTCTTAAGGTCTCTCTAATCCTTAGACCTTAGACCCACACGGATCACATACCAGATATTTACATTATGAATCATAATTACAGTTATGAAGTAGCAATGAAATAATTTTATGGTTAGGGGTCATCACAGCATGAGGAACTGTATTTAAGGGTCACGGCATCATAAAGGTTGAGAACCACTCAGAACTTGAGAACCATGCCTAACAGTCTAAGGCATGGGTTGAAGGCTTAAGTCTCCAGGGGCAGGTGCCCAGAATGTGGTGGAGCTTTTAGGAAGGAGGGCCCAGGGGAAGGAGCCAAAGCATTGAATGGGTATTAGAATTTTACTCCTATCCACACTGTCCCTCATAGCCCTCCCTTCTTAGCCCACCATGAGGGATGAAGCTTTCCTCCACTCTGCATTTCCACCATGACATTCTATCTGGCCACAGGCCCAAAGCAACAGAACCAAGCAACCATGGATGAAAATCATAAGGCCAAATAAATTGCCCCTCTTTCTAAGTTGCTTATCTCAGTGTCTTAGGTTAGGGTTTCTATTGCTGTGAAGAGACACCATGACCAAGGCAACTCTTACATAGGAAAACATTTAATTAGGTGGCTTACAGTTTCAGAGGTTTAGTCTGTTATCATCATGGTGGGACATTGTGGTGTGCAGGCAGACACGGTGCTGGAGAAGGAGCTGAGAGTTCTATATCTTGCAGGCAACAGGAAATGAACTAAGATATTGGACACGGCTTGAGCATATATAAGACCTCAAAGCCTGCCTCCACAGTGACACACTTCCTCCAAGAAGGCCATACCTACTCCAACAAAGTCACACCTCCTAATAGGGCCACTCCCTATAAACTTATGGGAGACAATTCCATTCAAATTACCACACTCAGGTACTGTGTCACAGGGAAAGAAGGCTAATGAGCCTGAGGGAACCTAGGGAGGTCAGAGTTGATAATTAAGGGAAAAGCCAGAGAAGTCTAGGAGGTCTGAGCTGAAATGAAGCGTCTAAAGTATGTCCAGGTCCAGACAACAGGCCTGAGGTTTTCAATTACTGCCAACATCCAACTTGAGCTTTTCTCTTTCATTTGAATTCTGAACTTTCAGACAGGCGACCTCCTGCAGGTCCAAGGCAAATTATGGGGTTTAGGGAGGGAGCAAGGTCAGAGAGAAATGCATGTAGCCATACAGTGTCTATCCAAAGCAGTGGGAGCCATCTCCTCAGGACTCAGGGAAAGGAAAAAGGAATACAAATGGAGAGAGGGGAGAAAGGTAAAGCCATTCACACATTTGCTCATTTAACTGATACTGACATCAGTTCACGGCAGCTACTGTGCAAGACAGTAGTAGTGAAGAACACAAAATTGGGGTCCCTGCCTTCAAGAAATTTACACTCACACAGGTAACAGGCAGTAAGCAATACACAAAACACAGATAGCACAAACACCATGATAAACCTGATCCAGGGTGACAGAGTAAATAAAGGCTGGGACTGGTATGGCTACTTGATGAGATGGAGTCAGACCAGGCCTTTCTGGGGGAGATTTCTGAGACAGAATGCCTGAAGACTGAGAAAAGGCTGGCTAAGCAGAGAAACCAGAACAAGTTTCAGCCACAAGCAACACAAATACCAAGGTTCTGATGAGGGAGAGACCAGGGTGGGAGCAGGGAGTAGACAGGAGCCAATGGTGTAGCCAATAAAGGAGAGCAGTGGTCAGCCAGGGTGCAATATTTGGACTTATATTCCTCTCATCAGAGCACATGCACCATGTGGTCAGAGGCTGTGCTGAACCGGTCTGGGGCAGGGGAAGCAAAGCATGGAGTTCAAAGGAGGACCCTGGTGTGTTAGTCCGGGTGAGCAGTGGTGGAGAGCAGCAGGCCTAGGAGTGGAGGTGTTAGGGAATGTATTCATTCTGGAAGAGAAGACTTAGCAGGACATCTAGCCACGGGGAAGAAGGGAATTCAAGGGTAACTCCTGGCTACATGGAACCCGAGCAACAGAGTGGCAGAGTTGTTTTAGCCAGATCTCAGAGGCACCTGCTGGACCTCAGCGTAAAGACATTGAGTTGGTGGCTAATTAGATGAGCCAGAAGCTCTGAAACGTGGTCTGGACAGACCCATTCAGGAGCTGTCACAGGAAAGATGAATGAGCATCTTCGAGCAAATAAACGCGGAGAAAGCAAGGGGTCTGGACTGAGCCCTGGGATACCCTAACATTTAGATGCCAGTTAGAGGAAGCAGAGTCAGCAAATAGAGGGCAGCAGCCAGAGATGAAGAGGCAGGCAGAGGTATTTCAGAAGACGAAAGGGAGTGGCTACCAGTGCTGAATACTATGGAGAGAAAAGAGTAAAATGAGGGTTGGGAAGTGGCCATGGAGGTCATGGGTGAGCCTGACAGAATGAAGTAGGGGTGAAGCCAGGGTGCAGCAGAGGTATATGAACAACAGGGGACGAGGGAACAAGCATCAAGAACAAAACCCAGAAAAACAAAGAGAAATGAGGTTATTGCCATGGGCAAAGTGGGGTCCCACATGAGCCACAAGGATGCACAATTCCTCCTTCACATTGTCATCAGGGTACACACAGTGAGCCTTTAAGACACAACTGGCCCCAGAGCTGGAAGCTGATGAGAGCACTCTCCTAGGGGCTCCGAGCTTCAGGAGTGCAGTCCCTGCACAAAGCTTGTGGGGATCGGGAGACACAGGGGTTTTTGTGTGCCTGCAGTGAGCATGTATTCTACCCATTTTGCAGATGAAGAAGAGCTGTAGGAGAAAGCAAGTTTTGGAATAGGATAGGGAGAGCAACTAAGTAGCTTTACCTTCAAAAAGCTGAGCATACTGAGGGAATCCTGTTGCCCGAAGCCATTCACATGCTTTTTTGGCTTCCGCTTCTAAAACAGAACAGAGGAAAAGAAACAAGCAGAGTTAATCCCAGTACTTGAGAGGCAGACGCAGGTGGATCTCTGTGAGTTTGTGGACAGCCTGGTCTATAAAGTGAACTCCAGGGGGAAAAAAGAATAGCATGGTACTGGGTGAATACTGCCTCATATCCAGTAGGCAAGCATACCTGATGGGCCAGGTATTGCAAGGAAGACACAATGCGACTGGCCAAGGAGGCACCCTCTGCTCCCTTGATCCATTTCCCGTGTCAACCACAGCTTTCCTGAACCTCATTCCCGGCCTGTTGCAAATCCCTCCCACGCTCCCCACCCATGCCCTAGCCCAAAACACAGCACCACCATCAGGTGCTAGAACTGCCAGTCTTCCAGGCCCTAGTCCAGCTAGGAGATATGAGATGTCCAACAGTACTTTCTACTTCCTTTGTCACTAGCACAGCTACCGTCACCCAGCCTGCTGAGAGGCAAGTCTCATTTCAGCCATAATCACCTGTGAAAAAGGTTCAACTGTTCTCACTGTAACTGCCATATTAACAAACTTGTAAAGAAAATAACTCAAGTCAGGCACAAGACATGCTTATAATCCCAGAAGTTAGGAAGTAGAGGTAGGCGGGTTGTGAATTCAAGACCAGCCTCGGCTTGAGACACTGAGAAGAGGGGAAGAAAGTGGACAGAATGGGAGAGGAAACTTGCCTACAGTCTCACAGCTGACACAGTGGTAGTGCCGGACCTGGAGTCCAAGTTAGGTCTGACTCTCCTCTGGCCTTCCAGCCCTTGTGACAGCTACTTCCCCAGTTCTTTCCCTCCCCACCTACTTGTTAATGTCCAGCCCTCCCGCAGGGGACTTCCCAGAACACTCCTGCCTCTCCTTATGGGCTCAAGCCTACTTGTGGAACACTCCAGTGTTGAACCTTAGGCTGCCACGGTGCTAGCCTGTGGGGTCTTGGAGGATAATAGCTAGGCTGACCTTTCTCTTCTGCTCTGGGAGTACCTGACAAAGCTGGATGCAATGGACAGCCAGACCGGAGACACAGAGGAGACCCTCCTCGTCACTAGCAGCAGAGTCCTGGGACTATGCAGCAGCAACTACTTCTTCCCAGGCGTTGCCAAGGTACTGCCCCCGGGGTGGGGGATCCTGCAACCGTCGACTGTGGCATTGTGGGCTTGGCAGGGGAAAGCTGCTGGTCTCAGAAGAGCTGCTCTGACCATGGAGTCTTTTCCTCAACATTCCCTCCATTTCTTTAGAGTGTGTTTAGTGGCCCCTGCTGACCAAAGAACTCTAAGGAGACTGCTGGTTTGGTTTTTTTTTCCAAGACAGGAAAAGCTCTATCTTTTTAGTGCTCCTAGAAGGAGACCCTGGTAGCCAGGATTGACGAGAAAAGGAACTCTTAAAACACTCATTCAGAAATGCAAGTAGACAAGGAAGAGAAGACTGTGGCAGGGGAGGTATCAAAAATAGTAATACATCCCTCCAAGGATCACATAGGCAAGAATTGTGAGGAGGGAAAGAGGATGTCTGGTAAGCTTTGGTGTGCTGGCAGGCTTTGGGCCTAACGGGTTGGGCAGGGGTGAGCATCTGTGCATTTGTCCAAGTGCATGCATCAACTCAGCATCCAGATGCAATCAAATCTTCTCAAAGTTCCGAGCCACGAGGATCAGAACAGGATAGTGCACCTATATTATGCATGCAGGATTCTTGGTCCACGTGTGCACCCCCATCTCTGTGTGTGTCTTTGTAGTGCAACTTCCAAAGAGCAGTTTCTCTGTGAGGCTTCTCAGGGCCAGAGCTCTGCTAGCAGTACCTCAGCTTGTCTGACAGGGGGCAATGCAGGTCCAGTAAAAGATTCACCTCCCCAGGCCAGTGGTTCAGGACCAAAGGAAGGGGAAAGATAAAGGGACTACCCACGCCAAGTAAGGGAACCTCTGAAGCATATGGTTTGTCTGTTAGGACAACCAAGCTGAGTACAACAACCACTTCCTTGTCCTCTGTTTTCACCATAGTCCCAACAGAAGGCACTTCTAGATCTGAGCACCCTGCATGGCAACTAGCTTTGTTTTCCTGTCATTAGGATGAAAAGAAAAATCTGAAGAATGGACAAGGTCAGACTTTCCAGAGAAGTGTGGACAAGAGGCAGTGACCTCTAAAGGGTAGCAAGTTTGGTATGGTTACTAGTTTATCCATCCATCCATCTATCTATCTATCTATCTATCTATCTATCTATCTATCTATCTATCTATCTGTGTGTGCACGTGTGTGCTTCTCACTAGCCCTAAATTAATATTATTTCAAGCTATAGTGTGCAAGCACACACAAAATAAAGGCAGTAAGTTTCCAGTGTAACCCAGAATTAAATATCATAACTGAAGCTACAATCCTGATCATTTAATTCCATGTTCAGTCTTCTTTCCCATGATATTACATTACCAGTCCTCAGACTCCAGACAAGCAAGGAACCAATTCTCAGTTCTGAGAAATTGTTTTCTGCTCCTTATTGTTTAGTGAAATCACAGGTCTGTGTTCAAATGCTGATGTTGCCAGTCACCAACTCTGATAATGAGCAAGTTACACATCTCTCTATTGCCTCCACTAAAAGGAGCATTGAGTAAAATATGAGGGGAGAGAAAAGTCATTGGCACACTATGCCAAGCACTCAATAACTGTGTTCCCTCCCAGATCTGGTTTTGAAAGCCCCCCAAAAAAGGGTGGATTGGAGAAAGTGGCCTGGCCAACCTGAGCTTCTGTGTCTGAAGAATGAGTCCCATCAATCTCAGAATTGGAGCAAATGGCCCAGGGAAGTGAGGTAAAGCAGCAGAGACTTTGGAGGGGCTGCAAGACAAAGAAAGGCGCAAAGGAGTCTGAGGTAGGTCTCAGGACTGAATTCCTCAGCAGCCCTCCAGAGCAGGAATCCAGAGAATGTAATGGGTTATTAGCGAGCAGGATGTCAGGGACACTGACTTCTGACAATGCACCATCTCAGGAAGGCCTGGAGGCCCCGAGGCTCCATCTCAAATGGAGCAGTCAGGGACATATGTCTTGGTGATTAAGGGGTGAACTAAAGTACTTTGCTTCATCCATCTAACATGTCCCGGCCTGTCAGACTAGGCCAGAGGTGACCACCCACTCCCACCTACATGAAAGCCAACTCACCTGAGGCTGGAACCAGCACAGCCCAGACCGAGATCTGGCTTATGTGCCCAACAGGAAGAGTGACACTGGGCAGGCTGAGGCGAGTGAGGCAGGAATGTCTGTAGCCCCTGGCCCTAACCTCTGTGTCCAGATGTGCAGATTCCAGAGAACGACCGCCAGCCATTTCAACTGTTGTATTCTGCAGCTGGTGCTCTGGCCAAAGCCAGGACAGGTCAGTAGCAGCATCCAGCTGGTCCAAACTGGATTCCATCTATATGAAAGCTCAGATTCTCCCCCTGGGGAGGTGCCTAACTTATACAAACTTCAGAGTCAGGGCACAGGACAATAGGGAGTTCCAGTCAGGAATAGGGCTCACAGGTCTGCCCACAGGTGTCCTTTACAGAGTGTCACAAAAGAAGGAGGTACCACAAAGCAGTATAGCGGAAGCCTGCAGAAGCCAGTGATAATATATGCACCTCCATGTATACAAGTCAATACACCATAGACCTTCTTAGCACAGAGCATGTTTATGCAGAGGAGGGATCAAGGTGAAAAGCAGGCATCCTGTTGCTGACATTCTATGAACACGGGAAAATTTCACACACTCAGGGGAAAAAGGACCAGTATCTGTCAAAGAGGATAATGCCTAACAGCAATGACTAGATCGAGGGGGAAATTCTAATCAAGTCAGTTCCCCTGCTTCCTGCTTAAATCATCTTGAGCACCTTGCTTCCCTCTCTAAACTATGGTTGCCACATTTATACAATGGGGATCAAAGACTCCTGTTAGAACAAGGCCCTCTGAATTGACTAAGCAAGGGGCATATGAGCTCCCAGAGACTGAAGCAGCAAGCACAGGGCCTCCACAGGTCTGCAGTAGGTCCTCTGCATATATATTATAGCTATTAGCTTAGTATTTTTATGGGACTCCCAACTGTGAAAATGAGAGGGTCTCTGACTCTTCCTCCAGTCGGGTTGCCATGTCCAACTTCAATATGATAGGTTTTGCTTCATTTTATTATATGTTATTTTGTCATGCTTGGTTGTTATTTCTGAGAAGCCTGTTCTTTTCTGATGAGAGACAGAAAGGGAGTGGATCCAGAGGGGAGGGGAGGGGTTGGGGGGAGGAACTGGGAGGAGTAGAGGGAGGGAAAACTGTAATCAGGATATATTGTATGAGAAAAGAATCTATTTTCAATAAAAGGAAAGAAAGAGTCTGCTGCCAACTTCCTTGGTCACCACACGGCTGTGATCAAACCTTTGGTGGTCCTCCTCCTCCTCTCCTTCCTCCCGTCCTCTTCCTGTTTGTTTCTGTGCTGGAGATAGAATCCAGGGCCTCATTTGTCCAGGCTAGGCAAGCTCTCTGCAGCTGAGCCAGACACCCACAGTCTTCTTTTGCTGGGTTTAAATGTGTCAACTAAAATTTACCATTACCGAGAGATAGTTTGGTTAAGGCTGTTTGAACTTTGTAACCTCCTGAGACTTTAAGGCTCACGGAGATGCTATGTTCCTTATGGGGAGATGAGAAAGGAGAACTAGGAGGGAGAGATAAGGTACCAGGCTACTTTGTTCCAAGAGGCAAGCAAGGCCTCACTCAGCCAACAGCATGAACCTTAGTCCAGGGATGGGTACCCCTCTTCACATGTGTATCTGCTGTAAATTAAGGTCCTTTTCTTGAGATGCTCAGTGTTCTGCAAAGGAGCTGCCCAGGCTCCAGGTTCTTTTTTCTCTTTCTCAAGCAAAAAAGCCCATCTCAGGCCTGAGCGCCAGGTAAGATAATGGGCCCGAGGCAGGGAACAAACAGATGTCCCAAGGACTGACATGAAATTGTCTCTTACTAGTTACTGCTCATGGGTAGTAACTGCTCTTGGGTAGATTTCTCCATCACCTTCTAGTATGTGCCCATTAGCTCCTGGGAAGATGTGAAAAATGCCAGTGCCATGACTAATTAAATTCGAATCTCTTGGGACAAAGTTGCATTTCATTTGTTTCTTTGCTTCTGAGAGTTCTGCAGGTGGTTCTAGAGTGTGGGAAATATAAAAAACTACTGCCCTAACAGTCTTGGCCAGAGAAATAGACACACACGTGCACACACACACACACACACACACACAAACACACACATATGGAGAGAGAGANACACACACACACAAACACACACATATGGAGAGAGAGAGAGAGAGACAGAGAGAGAGAGAGACAGAGAGAGAGAGAGAGAGAGAGAGAGAGAGAGAGAGAGAGCGCCCTGGAAAGATGCTCTCCAGAGGCCGGAATCAGGCATGTTTGAGCCACGGGTCAAAGTTTGCTCCAGGCCTTGAGGGTACAAACAAGAGAGTATGACCAACACTAATAGGAGTGCCTATGGTGGGGAAAGGGGAAGGAGTCTGTGGGTGTTTGTGAAGGTCACTTAATCAAATCGTTAGCTGACTGCTCCTATCTTTCAGAAGACATAGTGGCCTCTTTTACCTTACTTACTAGCTTCCTGTTTGGTAAGGCATCTCCCTCATGATCCCTGTCATAGGTCGAATGTCTCACAAGCAAGGTCTGGTATCAAGGCTGGTCTCTTCCACTTTTAGTGGGAACAGGAGAAAAAGCTGGTATTCCAAGGGTACTGGGATAACGCTGTCTATGGAACAATGGAAGTTCCCAGGGTAGGCTCTGTGAAGCCCTGGGTTGGACGAGGAGAGGGAGGCAGGCCACGGAGCTGCATATCACTACAGGCCCTGTATTGGAGCTAGGATGCTAAGCCCTGTCTAAAGATTTCTCAGTTCATTTCTGTTGGCTGATCCAAGGTGCATTTCCTGTTTTCACCTGCCACCCCTGGAGAGGAGCATATTAAAAACAGAATGGCCTTGAGAGGGGACTTTGTAGCACAGAAGTTACCATCCTTGGCACTGGCCCCAATTGCTCCTTCTGAGTCCTTCTTATGGGCACACTTTACCCACCTAGCCTTTGAGCTTAGCACAGGAATGTGACTCGTAGAGGTGCGGCCAAGAGATGCTGTGACAGGTGACTAGTTGGCTTTCCTACCTCTTTGGGATAGAGAGAAAAAGGTCTTCACAGAACTGTTGGGTATTCTGAGACTTCCCTTCTTGACCATGAGGTGGAAGAAGGTGGATAAATCCCTGCCAAGTGGAAGGCCCAGCACATCCACAGCCGCTTTCTACCACTGCTGCTCTCAGCTGGAACGGCCACCCTAACTCAGTTCTGGCAGGGGAGGGAGGAGCAGGGAGGAAGGGAGACAAGACAAAAATAGCTCCCATCCCACATTCCAAACCTCACTGGAGGGGCACCACGGCAAGGGCTGCTGTACTTTAGCCGGCCTACTTTGGCAGTACTAGACACTGGCTGGCCTTCTGCTTGCTAGGTCGTAGGGCAGGATTGGGGCCCTGCTGCACCTGTTCAGATGCCAGCCCGAGTCTCTGCCGGAACTGCAGCTGGATGCCAAGCTCCTCTGGCCACGTGAGCAATACTTTTGGAGTCTTCCTGTCACAAATGAAGGACCGACAAAACAAACAGCTTAGGAGGGCTATATGGGAGAGGGTGCTAGCAAGCTCTCAAGCCACTGAAGTTTGGGGCTAGCTAGTGTGTATGTGCAGAGCCGCTAAAATGCCTCCCCTCAGACCCTTCACGTCTGCACCTGCTCGCAGGGTAAACCTCAGAGTCTCTATCAAAAGGACTCCCATCCAGGGACAAATTCCCTTCCCAGTTGACAATTTCTGGAGCCATTTTTGATCATTCCAACTAGATGTGAGGGAGAAGGTGTCTGAAGGGTCAATTTCAGTCTTGCCAAGACACCTCAGGCAGCCCGACCAATGTGGTGGTGAGGTGAAGCATAGCTACCTCTGTCAGTGGAGATCCCTTGACTTTATGGGTCAGCTGGTGAGGTAGCAGCTCTGGTATGGAGTTCTCTCTCTATATATATATGGAAATCACACAAGCTCCCAAGCACAGTGCTCTGGCTCCTCTCCCACTCCCCAAGGTAGTGGTCTGAGTTCTGTAACCAGCTCTAAATAAGAAGACCTGCATGAGCTATGAGGTTAAGTCAATTCTGGCTCACTGGGGCTATTTGAGAATCTGGGTCCAGAGCCAGCCAGGCCTGTGGTCTCCTAGGCTAGCAATTGACACAGTGGGGCCAAAGCAGCCAGTTGACATTCTTACCCAACCCAGGGTTTCCCTGGGACAGTGAAGGTCAAAGCTGCCACCTGCTCTGCTGCAGTTGCTCTATTAGCTTTCTTGCCCCCAGGGGCTCCTGTCCCCAACTTAGTCCCAGGTGCTCTGACAAGGTCACCACCAACAAGAAAAGATGTTTGTTTTAATAAGCTATGTGCTATTCCACTCATTCCAGTCTCCAGCCTAGAGACAAGAGATGCCAATCAAACTAGTCTAAGGCAGAATGCTAGAACCACAGGAACCGCTCTCCTCTGCCGTACGGGCCCAAACTTTGGCCTGAAGGGCAGGTAAACCACTTGATAGTTTTAGCTCCCCTACCAACTTGTGTGTAATATTAGGGAAGCCCCTACCTCTCTCTGAACCTAGTTTCTCATCTTCTGGTTGCTATCCCCCAACCCTCTGTGTCAGAGCTGTAAATGGCAATGGCGATGGGTGGTTCAGTGGAGAACCTGCCTTGATTGTGGAGCAAGATGCGTTTGGTTTTAGGCACCCCAAAAGGGAATGGGAGGGAAGAGCTCTGTTGATGTTCTTGCCTCAAAAGCCATCGAACACCTTGTCCTCCTGTTTCCTCCTGATTGAGTCATCAGCTTCTAACAAGTGCACCCACTAAATGGTCAGATTGCCATACACAACTATGTTCTAGATAGAGTCTCATGCCTAGAGTGCCTCAGCCCTCTCTGTCTCTAGTTTCCAGTCTCCCCTGTCAACATGTTACCCTACTAGCTTCTCCTCCCAAAGATTCCAGTCCTAACCTAGTCACTCTCCTACTCTGCAACCTAATCGGCTCCTCACTGCACAAAACCTAGGGTAGAAACTGGCCTCCTCTAAACAGACACCCAGGTTTCAGACTAGAGCGAGCATCCCTGTCCCTGAGGCCTCCCTGACTGTCTATATCCATCAGCATGTGAAGCTGTCTTCCCCATTTGACTGGTAGCCCCATTTCACTGGCTTCTATTTGTCTGGGTGCTCCCAAGGCTGTGTGATAAGGGATACTGAATGTTCTGGCAACGCCCAGACAGGAAGCTCTACTTCCCAACTTAACAGTGTCCCTGCTTCTGGCTCTAGCTTCTGTTATCCCCACAGTTGGAACCAGAGCTGAGCATCTACTTGAAGCTTATAGCGGGCACTGTACTATAAGGCAGCACTGCTTTGCAGAATGCCATGCCCCAGGGCAGAAAGCAAAGACTTGGGAACATCCAGGTAGGAGACCAGAAAATGAACTCTGCCTAAGGGTGGAGGCATTCTACCCTGGGGGAGCTATTAGTTCTTCAACTTAGCTTAAGTATGGGCAATAAGGTTCACCTGAAACATTCGTGAGCTCTCCTTACCTCTTCCTTCCCTCTCTGGGCCTGTAAGGTCTCAGTGTTGGCTTATTTTGACCCCGTGCCACCAGCTCTTCATCCTACTCCCCTTGCCTATTTCCCTTTCCTTTTGCTGAAGCCAAATATAAACTCCTGGGCAGGAAATGCCTTAAAGTAGCCTGGCCCCACCCTGGGATCCAGAAAAAAAATTGTCTCTGACAGAAAGGAAATGGGCCTTGAAAGAAGTGACCTCTTCAAGAAGCAAGCAGACAGGACTGCTCTCTTCAGCCCTGAAGCCAGCCCAAGAGAGGGCTGGGGTGTGAACGTGGCCGGGGTATGGCTGACCATGTGAGTGCTAGGGCCACGGCAGGACCATAGGAACGAGAACTCCAAATGGCTGTGAAAGGCCTGCCTGAATAGCACTGTGAGGTAAGGTGGGAAGACTGAGGCTGACAACCTGAAGACACAGCTGCTTTCCATCCTGGTTTTGTGCCTTGTTAATGGACTGTGCTCATTAATGGCAATATGGATGATACCAAATTTAACGATTAACAGCAATGAATACCAGACAGTAATAGTTACTGAAAAGTTACTGTCTTTCCACCCGAGGACTGCACAGATGGTATTTTTTGGGCTGCAAAGTTTCCCTATGCCTCACTGCCTTTATCTCTGAAATAGGGTTGTAATCGCAGAACCAACATGATGTTTCTTGCAAAGATCAAATGAGCTAACAGCCCATTTATCCTCTCTCTCTCTCTCTCTCTCTCTCTCTCTCTCTCTCTCTCTCTCTGTGTGTGTGTGTGTGTGTGTGTGTGTGTGTGTTTGTGTGTGTGGTGGAGGGTATGTGCCTGGGTATCTGAGGTACTGGAAACAGGGCTAACCACTGGCCTCCCACTGATCTCACTGGCCCCAACCTGTGCCCCCACCACATGCTCAGTATGAACCCTTAGCCTGAGATAGTTCCCATCTATGGGAAAAGCACTAGATCATCTCACATTCTATTTGGTGATCCCAACAACCCTGTCCAAAGCAAGAAATGACTACTGCACAAACATAGCCCGAGGTTGTGAAAGGGCAGGGGTCTTCTACTGGAGGACGGATAGAGCAAGAAACCTGCCTAAATGCCAGAACCCTTTCGGCCCGTGGGTTCCCATTTCAGCCCTCTTGGATTTCCCCTCCAAAACCATTCCCTGTGAACCATGGATGTATTCAAGTAATGGTACACGAGTACCAGGCCATATGCTAGGCATCAAGGTCAGAAAATACAACAGAAGCAGAGCTCTCCCAGTGTATGTGGCCAGAGATGTTGTCTGGCCCATCCACCTCAGGAAAGCAGAGACTAAGACAAACTGTCCTTTGAGGCACCCCTCAAACTTGTTTTGGAGACAAGATAACAGGGAACAATCTCCAAAGCAGGGGAGCTGGCAGCTAGCATGACCTAAGGAAGGAAGCTTGCAGCCCCCGAAAAGCCTAAGATGGGTACACTCGGTGGGGGTGGGGAAGCTAGATGTTCTGGGTAACTCCCCCACCCACATAATCCCAATACAAGCATGGGCCACATGAGCTGAAGAGATCTCACAAGTGTTAATCCACCCAGCCTTCTGCCTGCCCCTACCCACCCACACTTTCTAAATAATGCAACCAGTTGTCAAGACAGCACATTAAAATGTCTCTTCTTCCCCAATGACACCCAGCACCCTGCTCCCCATCCTCAGTGCAAGAAGGTGCTAATAAAGCAGACCTAGTGCCAATGCCAGAACCACTCCCAAACCCCTCCTACAGGCCCTTCCCAACTCCAGTGAAGCTTTATTTTAGAGTCTCTATCCTAAGATCTCATGGTTTCCCTCCTTCTACCTTAGAGATGGGGGTGGGGAACAGAGCCAGTAGGCCAGTGATTTGGGGACTGAATGCCCAGAAAGACGAGTTGCTTCTAGATAGGATGAGCACTTGGAGAGAGAAGAGAGGTCCAGACCGATGCCCTTGCCTCCAGGCCAAGCATCTAGAAAGAGTCTGCCCTTAAGGTTACAGGAGGTATCGTCAGAACACCTAGGTCCTCATTTTATCCCCCTCTCAAATGTCTGACCTTGGACATGTCTTTTCTTTAATTGCTTCTTACTCATCTTCATTATATGTCATAGCTTTAACTGCCTCACAGAATCGTCACAGGAGCTAGGTATGGTAAAAATGTGTCAAGGATTCAGAAGAGGTCACTATGATTGCCATTATCATCATTACCACAGTCTGTGGCAGTGTTACAAATGCCACCAAAGATGACCAGAAGAAGAAGCCCTACAAGAGAAGTTTTCTAGATGTGATAGAATCTCATGTCACAGGAAGTCCAAACCCCATGTACAGAGGGGGTATGCTGGAGCCCTGCATAACCCCAGGTCGGTGAAAGACAGCAAAGTAACAAGACTGCACCAAGTACTACTTAGCAGCAACTGCACAGACACTTTATTTACGTAGCTGGACTGAATACTCAACAGCCTTGGGAGGCAGGTACATGTCTCCTTGTTGTTGGCAAACGCAGGCTCAGAGATGTGAAGCCACCCAGGGCTTTGTACAAGACTACTGAAAAAGAGCTCCTGTTCTCACAACAGCCTCTTGCTCAGAACACCTTGTGTAGAGAGCTCTGCTCTACTCCGGGACTTTCCCACATTCCATTCTTTCCTTTGCTTTCTTTCTCTCGGACGGGGTCCTATATATCCCAAGCTGGCATCAGATTTGCTATGTAGCTGAGGACAAACCTTCACCCTCTGATCCTCCTGCTCTACCTGCCAAGTGCTAGGATCAGGAGCGTGTCAGCACATCCGGTTTATGTAGTACAGGGAGTTGTACACAGGACCTCGTGCATGCTGGGCAAGCTTTTTATCAACTGAGCCACGTCCTCCATCTCTCTATATTTTGTCCATTGAGACGGTCTTGCTGAGTGAGGTACAGGCTGCATGCACCAGCTGTCTAGAGCCAAGCCTTTCCTACAGCATCCCTGACCCTGCCCAGCCTGATTTGAACTCAGCTTACAGCAAAATGGTGGGCTACAAGTACATACTTCAGACAGGCCCGTCTTTGGCCAATCCAGATAAAGAACAGGAAATCCCAGGCCACCTCCCCTGGAGGTTGCTTCTTCTACCACAGGAACAGAGTTGCAGGCTAGGCAGAGGTTCCTCTGTGGTGAGGAAGCTGCCTAGTCAGCCTCAGCTGCCTTGAGTGCCGGGTGTGGTTTGAGAAAAACAGGGAGAGTGGAGTGTCGAGACCTGGGATCCAAATCTTGCCCCATTGAAAGCTATTCTCCTCTCCTCCTGAGCCTCAGAAGGGTTTCCCAAAGATCACATTGAAGGGATCAGGGCAGCTACTTTGCCGGGCTGTTCTAAGAACTCCGAGGGACAATGGAAGTGAAAGGGTCCTGGAAACTAAAGAAACAGGACTGGCTGCTGTCATCATTGCTTGTCACAGGAAGAAATGACTGAGCTGGTATTTCTCTCTGCCTGATTCACTCTTATAGTTCCCACTGTAGGCATGTCTCACACCCATTTCTGGCTCAGAATTCCCTAAAATGCCCCCTTTCCTTCCTCCCCACCAGTTGCAGAGGGCAAATGGCAGAAAAACAGTGTTCAAAGCCCCTCGCCCCCACAACCAGGCTACATTATAATCAGCACATTTGGCTGAATATCTATGTCAACAACCTTGTCATCTGTCAAGGAAGAGGATAGACACTAATAGAAAGGCCTTGCTTTCTCAATAGTTTCCCAATTTTGCAGACTGGACCCGAACAACAAAGCACCTGGACAGGATTGTCTAAGATGTCTCAAGATTCTGGGGTCTTACCATCTTCCTGGTGGGATCACTAGAGAGGGCTTATTAAAATGACCATCCTGAAAGGTCCAGAGTGAAAAACACTGCTAAAAGGGCCACAAATAGCAGCATGTAGTGGGGACAATGACGAGGCTGAGGAGGAGGCCAACCCAGGCCCAAAAGGAGTATTTGTAGGAGCTGAGATGGGTAGGCTGGAGAAAACAGAGGGATCCACGTTCAGTCTTCAAACTTCAGAAGGCAGAGAGAAAAGGAGGTGGTAGGCAGTTCCAAAGGGCAGAACTGGCTTTCAGGGTTAAAAGCCTCAAGGCGACAGGAGACAAAACTTGCAGTCATCCCACTGATGGGAAGCAGCAGCTTGCGACTTACATTGCTCCAGGGTGCTGAAGCCAGCTGAAGAGCTCCTAGAGAAGCACAGGGGGGAGAGAGAGTCTAGCTTGAGAAGGTGTGGGCCTAGTGTGCTCCGAAGGCCCTGGTTCCCGGACTCTGTTTGCATACCTACCTCTAGGGGAGATTGTGAGGAAACAAAATAAAGGTGACTGCAACAGGCCAAACCCTCCCCTGATTCCCACACAGGCCTGAGATCTCAGGAACACCTTGGGCTCATATTCCCCAGAGGGAAAAGTCACTCATTAACTTGTGACTGAATGGGTCAGAGGGAGACCTCCTAGGACAGAGGCAAACATGGGGAGGAGCTAGGGAGCAGACTGCCTAAGCCTGAGAGAACTCCAGCTGTGGCAGTAGTAGACTCAGACATCCCAACCTGGCCCAGGCCATGCAGCTGTAGTGGCTGGGCCTGGGAGAATTTGTAGCCAGACCCATATCACCCTGTGGATAAGCAAAAGGTGTTAAGTGGAAACACAAGCTTGCACAGCTGGAAGGGAGCTGGGAAACCCTGGGCTCATGTACCTGTCCCACCCAAGTTACAGATGTAGAAATTGAGACCTGGGGGTAACATATGCATTTTCCTGAAGTCCCTCAGAGACAGAAACAGAGGCCAAGTTCCTGGCTCTAGTAGACACACAGGGCTCACAAAATGTCGGTGTCTGTGTTAGGTCTGAAACTATAAAAAAGTGTTTGTATCCTAGAAACTTCTAAATTGTGTCTGGGTTCTGGCCTGACTCTCCCCACCTCCCACTGCCCATCTAGATACAGGTTCTTGGTGAAAGACTTTATCTTCCACACCGGAGGCCCTCAGTCTCTCAGCTAACTGGCTCCAGATCCCTCTCCCCTCTTCCCATCTCAGCAGCACGTGGGAATGGACACTGGGCCTCACACTGCTAGGTCTGTATGAGAGCTAAGTCCCACACCCTTATTTTGAGGCAAGATCTTGCTGAGTTGTCTAGATGGCTTTTGAACTTATTCTGTAGTGCAGGCAGGCCTTCAACGTCTTATCCTTCTGCCGCAACTTCCTGGGTAGCTAGGATTACAAGCTTGTGCTCCCAGGGTCATTGCTTGTTCTTTTAGGCTCCTGGAAATACCTCAATCCCTTTCTGTTTCTAAAGCCTACACAAAAGTCAACGACATCTAATGTGAGTATATATACTTCAAACAATAGGAATAACTACCTTGGTTTGTCCAAACAGAGGACAGAGGGGCAGAACTGTAATTGGCTCCAGAAGTTTTCATGACTGGATATTTGTCAGTATCCCTCTGGGAGGATGTAAATGTTTAGGATGGGGTCCCTTTAAGGCTTGGAGTGGACAGGGAGTTAGTTAATGGCCATCCTGTAGAGGTGACTTTCCAAGGTGGTTATTATGTGGCTCAATTATTAACCAAGCAGTGGCAGGACCCCAGGCTTGTTGGAAAGGGGCCACTCCTTTCCCAAGGACAGCCCAAGAGCAAGAAGCTGTAGCCAGGCAGGACGTTCCAGGGGTCTTTTTCTCCCTGACAAGACAGCCTGCAGTGGGGCAGACGAGGGCAGAGGCCTCACCCTACCCACATGTGGCTGGAGGAGGGCTGGCCCGGAAATGGAGGAAGTCAGCACACCCTTAATGGGGAAGGAGGGAAGAGAGAGACAGTGAAGGGTTTTTATCATAAATGAAAGAGGAAGCTCCAAGCTGGGCCTTAGTGATTAGATGACAAGCTGGGAAAGACGCTCATCCTGAACGCATCCTGTTTTGCTTCAAATTGGCCTCAGGGTCCCAGAGCTGGGGAGGGGCCTGGACAGAAAGCAGCCTCCCAGGAATTCTCCCAGGCCTGATGACCTCAAACTCTTGGGTGGCCCCTGAGCGCAGGGCGCAAGTGGGAATTAAATCTCTCGCTTGCCGCTAGAGGAATGAAGGCAGAGTCTCTGGAGTTTCTACAAGAAGCTTCTCCAGGTCAGCCTGGAGCCCCCAGAGGCAGCTAACATCTGCTACTGGCAACGTGACATCTGTAAAACAAAGAGCCCAGGGTCTATAACCCTTCTAGCCTCTCTTCTCTAGTTCAGATCAAATGTCATCCACTTGTCAGTCACCTCCCCAATCAAAAGCAGTTCCCCTCTGCTGGGAAACTCTAGGGTGAAACAATGTGAATACTCACCAAACCTCTGGTGACACTGCAACACTGTGGGACTAGGTTCCATGTGATAAGGATGCTGTGGTTATTTTGTTGCAAGTCCTTATCTTTTAGAAAGACATATTGAACTATTTTAGATGAACTGATAACATGACTGGGATTTGTTTCAAAGTAACAAGAACTGGAGTGAAGTAGCAAGGAGTATGGGTGCTTGAGAGCTTTTTAAAAACAGGCTTAGAATTATTCGCAATGTCTTTAAACCCTCTCTGAGGAGCATCTCAGGTCACTGAACCCCAAAGTGGATAGCAGAGTTCCCCAGGGTGCATCTTATAACTATGGGTCCTCCATGAGAACTGGTGCTGAGGCTGACTGTAATGACTAATCATCTAGATAGCAGCTTGTAGCTTACAAAGCACTCAGCGAGGAATCCCCTCATTTAATCTGGTGAAGCAAAAACCAGCAAGAAACTGTTGGAGGCACTGGGAGAATGAGAGACTAGATTTCGACCTCCAGGTGTCTAGCCCTCTGATCCCTTGTTCTTTGTTCTGTGGCACCATGGACTGCTAAGGAACTTAACATTTGGGTTCTCAAATCCCTACCTGCGTCTGTGGTAAACAGGAGCAGCAAATGCTCAGTGTGCAAGTCTTCAACAACATGGAGGGCCATGCCAGAGGAAACTCAACACACAAGCTCAGCACTTGAGACTTGTGACTGTGGCCCTGACTGGGGACCTCTAATCCACTGACTCTCATCTACAAGGACCCGTGTATGTAAGCACACACACAAGTCAAGCCCCCGAGTCACAAATGAAAAAAAGCATCAATAAACCCTTGACCAACAACCACATGACTGGCACAGTGCTCAAAAATCTCATCTGGGGTTGTGGTGTGGGAGGGAATTTAAAACTCACCAATGGCTAGGGCGTATCTCAGTACTGGAGTAATTGCCTAGAATGCACCAGAACAAGGGTTCAATCCCCACACTCCAAGCACCAAAATAAAGCGACCCCTGCCCCCAGATCCTCACAGACTTTAAGACATTGAGGAGCCCATGCCTCCCATTCCAAACCCTGAAATTATCAACACCCTCACCCTGAGCAGCTAAGTGACCCAAGGACATACATAAGGCTTGATCCTACCCAAATTGGGAGCTCAAAGAAAAAGTTCACTTTTTCACTCAAGAATAAACCAATTCCTTCTTTCAGCCAAAGACCCTTTTTTCCATCCTTCCCTCAAGAACTTGCCATTCATGGAACCCATGGCTAGACCAAGGAGCTCCAGAAATTAGCTAACAAAAGGCCAAAAAGCATCTCGGCCTGACATTCCCCCTCCTTCTTTTGTGACTGTCTTGCTGCCCTGTCCCTGCTGCTATCCTTATACCTGGCTCCAGAGGTCCTGTGCTCCCATTCCAATCTGTACTCCCCAAAATAGATTTTTTAAACTTCAATACAGATGGATGGCCAGAGATGGTAGAGAGGGTGCATATGAGCAAAGTACAATAATAGCATGCAAGTATGAAAATATTATAATTGACGTTCCTTATTTCGTACATTAAAAATTAAGAAAGATAAAAAGACAGAATGTCAAAGTTTGGACCTCTTGGTGTCTCCTTTCTTTTTCTCCCTTGCTCCAGCTTTGGAAGTATTAAGGCATCATCTTTCTAAGACTCATTGCCCCCATCCTCTGCATCCACACAAGGTACACGGCCACTTCGCCATCTTTCCATCTCCAGATATTATCTCCGGGCAGTCTCTCTCAGGAAGGCAGGAGGGACCCATAGATGCTCACAGAGGCTTGGTATTCTTCAAAGGGTTGTTTGCAATGCGGAAGAATGGGCGAGCAAGGGAGAGCAACCCTTTTTCAGTATGTTGTTTCTCAGACATAACTAGAGAGGTCCAGGGAGCAGAAATTCCAAGGCAAGAGCCTGGATGAAAGAGCAAAGCTTGGAAGTAAGGACCAACACCAGATGACCCATGAAATGGCATCCACAACTCCAGGATGGAAGTATTTATCCCCACCCCTCCCAGACGGTCATTCTCCCCGCTGGGCTCTTTCCACTCCACTAGCCTCCTAGACGCCGCCTGAAGCCATCTCAATGCCTGGGGCTGCCCACCTCCAGTTCCCAGAAAAGAAATGTCCCCCTTTCATTCCAGGAAGGTGAAAACAAGAGGAAACTCAGACAGCAAGGATACAGATGGCACAGGCAGGGACTGCAACCCTTAGAGTGGGTGTGGGCGATGGTGGTGCAGCCCGAGTCAGGGTTTGAAAATAGCCCTGGGTGATTCATTACTCTCTCCTCCCAGGATTACTGGGTGCTCTGAGTGAGACCCAAGCAAACCAGGACACCAGTACTGAACATCATGTCTAAGTACAATCTCTGGGGTCCCCAGTCATGTGTAAGTACAATCTCTGGGATCCCCCAAAATGAGAAACCTAGAGTCTGGAAGAAAAGTCCCATCCCTCCTCATATTCAATTTGATCGCTGTCTCCCCCAGAGGAGTTCTCCAGCTAGTCTAGCTGCATAATCATTCTAAGACTTGCCAACTGCCTAGCTCCAGTCACCCCAAGTATCTCGGACACCATCTTCCTTTACTCACCCGTTGGGAGACTGGGTTCAGGCACCAAGTTAGCGACTCTCAAAGCCAAAGAGACTGAGCCCTTCTGTTACTGAGATCTAGCTGCCAATTGAGGTACCGTTGAAAACACTTGACACTCACGAAAGCATGACTCGCCTGAGGTCACATGAACTGGCAGAACCCCGGTTTCCTGCGTGGTAATTTAGTGCTGAACTTGAGCAAGTAGTGGAAGAGACACGGAGAGAATCCTAGACTACCCAAGTTAGAGCTCCCCCCAAACTTCCATGTAAAAGCCTATCGCCTGAGCTTTTCTAATTTAAACTTCTGTGGAACTTCATGGCAAACTGAGTCCCAGAAAGATGAGACTTATTCAATAATATTTATTAACTTGCTCAACACAGCTACCTTGAACACAGTAGTCCACTCACTCACAGGCGTTGTCCAGGTGGGAAGGCAGTGAGGCAGGGGAGAGACTGGAAAATCCAAGGGTCTGAGGCTTTCCCTGGAAATGCCCCCCCCCAAAGTAGGAGAGCAGAGTGGGCGAGCCCCCAACTGAGTCCCCAGGAAAGCTGAGGAGCCAGTCAGGCCTGGGGGTCCTCAGGCCGCCAGACTGGCCCCTTTGCTGGGCTCGAATGAGAGAGTGCAGTTGGAGCACTCCCCAGTTTCGAAAACTCTGAACCCCAGCCCCTAAGCAAAGGCAGCACAGCTACTTTCCTTCCTGCCTTCCGCGTCCTCAGCCCAGCTGAACTGCCATGAGATCGGCAGGGCCACAGCGCCAAGGAGGCTCGGCTGGCCACCAGAGCCCATGGCCCCGTCTGTCTGAGCGTTCCCCTGAAGTCGCCCCAACACTTACTTGGCAGCCACGTCCACACAGAGGCAAAGAGACGGGAGGCGAGAGCGGGCAGGGCTGCTGGATGAGGACACGCGTGGAGACAGGGGTAACGGTGCCAGCCAGAACAGCAGCTGCGGCAGCTGCTTAGCCGTTGTCAACCGGACTCCGCTCGCTGCGCAGGTGGGGAGGGAGGGAGCGTCTGCAAGTAGGCGGCATAGATGCTCCGCCCACCTACAGGTCCCTAGACCAATGAGGGCTCAGTCCACCCTCCCCACGTCTCCTCCAAAAGCGGCCCAAATAGAGTGGGCGGGGCTCTGCCAGCTAGCTTCTCTAACGCCCTGAGCCCGAGCCTTTTGCTTGGGTCACACCTCTGGAGCCAGGAGGCACAAGCCCAGGGCCCAAGGTAGAGCTCGAAGGAACAGAGCTTAAAGGAGCAAGGAGCGAGTTGGCCAGGCATGCAGACGTATATTTATTGAGTTCTGAATGTGTCTGGCACTTGCATGCAGGCTTCAAATGTAAATGCCATGTGCATGAGAGAGTTTAAATGACTTGTTCAGGGTAATTTATAGTAAGTCCAGAAGACTGCTTCAGTGAGATACACAATTAGTAGAGACAACCAAATGAGAAGGGAAGAAACCCCAAATGTGACAAGGATGTTGTCATTCCTACCTTATTCAGGCCAACCTTCTGCATCCTCCCCAATGTCACCCTCTGCCCCCTTCAAGTCCAAACTTTATTTTCACATGGAAACACATGCGGAACTTAGGGCACCAAAGTTAATTATGGCAGGAGAGGGCTTCCAGGAGTTCTGAAGCCAAATACCGCCCCACCCAGAAAAAGTGTTCAAATTCAGTCAACACTGCAAATGTGACTTTGGGTGATTGCCCAGGTAGCCAGCTGTCTCTGTGACTTGTTACATATTTTGGAAGTTGTTTGATTGCACTTCCTAATCACTCAGGTAATGTTATTTCCCTTCTCAGATCTT
>JAQHUG010000094.1:4229126-4301765 GCA_028555095.1 Dicrostonyx torquatus | reverse complement strand
CCCCCCCACATACACACGCACACACACACACACACACACACACACACACACACACACACACACACAGCTTGAAACAGGAACTCATCTGGCTGTTGCAAGCAGACTCATGGCCTCACTCTGCACCAGATGAGATGAGATGGTCCCGAGGAAGGCACCAGATCCTTACACTATCCTTTTTCATAGACTCTCCAAGCACAGACTGGCAAAAGGTTGTGGGGAACTCACTCTGGGAATGTAAAAACAGGGAAATGGATCCTGAAGGGGGAGGTGGGTTGTACTCCAATCTGCTACACATGACTCTCACACAGGGGCTTCCATACATTCCTGCAAGCCCCATTCAAGCCCACAAGAAAAACCTGGTTCTTTTTGGGCTCGCAAACCCCTACCAAGCCTCATGAAAGGGGTCTATTGCTCATGCTTGAGCAACATGAAACAGTCCTGGTTCATATAGAAAATATCACAGAGGCTCAGGGCATGGCTTGTAGACTAGGTGGGATTGTCCTAGCATGGCAGACTAGAAATAGCAGGGACAGCTGATGATCAAGAACCCATTTCCTCAATGGCCAGTGCCAAGCAACTTGTGGCCACCTCCAGGCACCTGAGCTAGGCACTGGAGACAGCCAGCCTGCCTCTTTTCATACACCCATGAGATCTCATCCTCAGAACAAATACCAGACCTGCCAGACTGCCAGCCTGCCCCCCCCCCAATTCTACCCAGTAGACCCCCTGCCACAGCAGTGGAACAGGCCCCATTCTATACCAATATTCTCCCTGGCCTGGCCTCACTGACCTATCTCCAAATAGTCAGAGGATTGCTGCTGTGGGTAGATGGAGCACACACATACTCCCACCTTCTGAGGGACTGCCACCTACCCCAAACCAACAGGTGGGTCACCCTGAACAGAGTTCTTGGTGCTTGGTGAACCTGGCACAGGTATCTAGAATAGGATGTTCACCCAGCTATCACACCCAATCCTGCTCTGCCCCTGCTAAGAAGGTTACAGTGTGCCAAGGGGAGATAAACAAATACAGCCCTACATCTAACACTTTCCCCTCAACACACACACACACACACACACACACACACACAACACAATTAAAGTCCTGGTCTGGCCCTCAGCCAGGGCTGAGGTTTTCCATACACTGTTATCAACCTTGCCTTTCTGGAGTTGCCATATCACTGTGGGGGAAGCAGGGGCCAGCCCTCACACAGAGAATGCCTAATTCAAACAGGTGGGTAGCCTGAGGCCAGGTCCCAGAGGACATGCAGGGAGGGGCAGCAAGGCTCAAAGGTGGCTTTATATCTCTGGATCACCAGATAACCCCAGGAAATTGATTCCTATCACACACACATCCATCCACACACCAAGACATCTGGACCGGAGGCCAGGATACTGTAACTCTGACCTTATCCTGCTTCTTTTGGGAGACCTGACAGAGTGCCCTGCTGGCTCTGGACATTAGTGCATCCTGTTGAAGTCTGTCTGAGAATCTCAGAGAGCCCTGTAATTTGGCACTTCAAGTTCCATGATAAGGAAACCTGACAGTGTTGCCTATTTCCTCCCTCTAATTTGGATGGGAACAAGAGGAAAATCTAGGGAAAAATAGGAAGCAGTGACTGGAGATTTTAAATGCCCACAGAGAGTTTTCAACTTTTAAAGGGATAAAATGCCAGACACATTAGCATGCTCCTGGGGGTTCCATAGAGAGCTTGGGATGGAGTTCCCAGGCAACAAATGCCAGCTAAAAAGGATGCTTTCGGAGGGGGGGGAGCTGTGGTGTGTATCTGAGATACTAGGATGAGAAGGTGAGAGGCTAACCCTTTGAAATTACAGAGGACATAAGAACCCATTATCTAGATGCTGAGATCCAGAGACATGGAGTTCAAAAAGAGACAGGAAGGATAAAAGGACAGACCGACAAGGGGCTGGTAAGGGAAAAACACCATCAAGGGTTAGTCATACGGAGGGACAGACAGGAAGACAGGTAGGAGAGTGGTCAGCTTGATGCCCGAGTCAGTCTTGGAGGAAGAGACGGTAAAGGACATACCCTTTTTACAAATGCCAACTGTGTATTTGTAGGCAGATTGTTGAGCAGAAGCTGTCAGCAGAGTCCTTAGGGACCAAGCGTGATGTATATAGTCCAGAGGAGAGGATGGGACATGTATAGGACCAAGCAAGAGCTGGTCAGGAATTGAAAGACACAGACATGAAGAGTCGAAGTTCTGAAAAAGGAACTCTCAGCAAGGGGACCCGAGGCTAGAAGATGAAAGTGTGACCAGACCCTAAGGGGAACTCGAATTTCCAGAGCCTACAGGGAGGAAACCTGGCACCAACACCCAATTCAGGTCTGCTAGTCTCCATCTCACCTGGTGCCTTGCAGACCCCAGAGCATCCACATCCACGGCTTTGGGAACCAACAGGCAGGAATCCAGCTCTGCCCCTCAGCTATGTGTCCTGTGGCCACCCTGCCTGTGCCCTGCAAGAGTGCAGAAGGAGTTCTGAAGCCCCGGTGCTTGCACCAGACTGAGCTCAGTGTGGAAACTATAGAGGGAGAGAAATGAAGAGGAACAATATGGCTGTGGCTGCCCTGCCCACTGGCCCACTGGTGAGGACTGGAAAGTTCCATACCCCCCACTTTCCTCAGGACCTTCCCCTTCCTAGCTACTAGGCCTTCTTTGGATAACTCTACCAGTCGGTCACCCCACCACCATTGAACCATCCCTCCTGATGGGCCTTTTGTGTCTGACCTCCCATTTAAGAAGTGTTTTACGCTGGGTAGTGGTGGCGCATGCCTTTAATCCCAGCACTTGGGAGGCAGAGGCAGGCGGATCTTTGTGAGTTTGAGACCAGCCTGGTCTACAAGAGCTAGCTCCAGGACAGGCTCCAAAGCTACAGAGAAACCCTGTCTCGAAAAACCAAAAAAAGAAAAAGAAAAACAAAGAAAAAAGAAAAAGAAAAAGAAGTGTTTCACTACCACCGCCCCTGCCCCTCCTGCTGTCATACACCTATGTGAGATACTGGGGGGGAGGGGAGTGGTATCAGCCCCTCCACTTCCTATGTGTTTCAAATCTTGCCAGCCCAATGAGTGGCATGAAGGGACTGTGCCGCAACCTGATGTAGAGAGGAATGACGGTGATTCCTGCCATCTTGGTTAAACTCTCTGACTCAGCTTACTTCACCCACCCTCACCCTACGTTACACTTGTTGCTCAGTGTGCAATGAAGCCATTAATATCAACAAAGACATCTTAGCATTCTAGTACCAAGAATCTCCTGGAGTGGAGGCAATCCTTATAGACTCCCTTATGCTACCAAAGGGAAACCAAGGGCTAATACTACAAATGATCTGGCCATCCTTTAGCAGGGGCAGTTATCTCTATGTGGCAGGGCTATCTGAGGTCCGAAAAGCTTTGAACATGGCATCTGAGACGGAGTCCAGCCTCCATAAGGAAAGGTTAGTGTTTTCAGGCCTTACTAGAAGGCATATAGCCGCCACTCGCTACAAGAAAACTTGTTTTCTTTTTTCTCTTTTTTAAAAAAATTATTTTATTGTGCTATACGTTTTTCTCCCCTCCCCTCCCTTCTTCCCCTCTCCCCTTCAACCCTCTCCCATGGTCCCCATGCTCCCAATTTACTCAGGAGATCTTGTCTTTTTCTACTTCCCATGTAGATTAGATCCATGTATGTTTCTCTTAGGGTCCTCTTTGTTGTCTAGGTTCTCTGGGGTTGTGGATTGTAGGCTGGTTTTTCTTTGCTTTATGTCTAAAGCCACTTATGTGTGAGTACATATTATATTTGTCTTTCTGGGTCTGGGTTACCTCATTCAATATGATTTTTTTCTAGATTCATCCATTTGCCTGCAAATTTCAAGTTGTCATTATTTTTTTACCGCTGAGTAGTGCTCCACTGTGTAAATGCACCACCACATTCTCCTGATCCATGGTGGCAGGTCTACCTTGGCTGTTTTCAAGCAAAGTGAAGCCAGAAAATTGCCAGCTCTCAGACTTGGTCACATCTACTCCAGTTCTCCTGATGGTTAGTCAAGGGACCAAGATTCTCCTTCTGGCTCTGGGAGAACCGTGACATAACCTGAGCCATTCATCACACCAAGCCTCAACTTCCTTGTTTGTAAAATAAGGATAATAACCCCATGGTACAATGGGAATAATCAACACATCAACACAGCTTGTACCTCTTATCATCTACAAAGCATGTTCTATATTTCCATTGTAGCACAGGTCACACACACATACATACCCTAGCTCCATACTTTGTCTCTTTAACTTGGGGAAGTCACAAATTCCATTTGTGAGTGTAGGCTAGCCAGAGAGTTTGCAATTGGTGTTTGCTGAGATCTTGGCTATCTCTTTAAGACTGCTGGCACTGGAAGGGAACGAGAGGACTACATTTTGATCTCTTCTCCTTGGGGTAATGGAGGCACACAAATATTTAGTGATCAAATGAGTGTGTTTTACACGTGGGGGTGAGGATTTGCTCAAGGCCACACAGTGAGTCTATTTCAGAACTAAGAAGTCTGATTCTTTCCCCTTCCACCCAGCCATTCTACATCCCAGAATCCTTTCTGGCTCTCTCCCAGATGATTATAATAAGTGAGGAGCCTGTTTCTCTCTTCCTGCCTTCCAGCCTATCCTCAGTCATATTCTGGACTAGGACAGTTGGCCATCGGGATGGCTCCTCTGTGCCCGGTTTGGTACTGTCAACTGGACCTTGGGACATCTAAGTTTCCGGCAGTCCCTGTCCTGTCCCTTACACGGGGTAAAATCTCCTTGAGGAAAAGGAGGCTCCCATCAACTTCCTTCAGGCCCAGGAGTCTCCTTTTTTGCTCTCTGCATGGGCGAGAGTATGGAACACAGCTCCTGGGTGGCAGCAACTTAGGAGGAAGGGCGGCAGCAGCCACTTCCTATCCTGCAAAGGCACCTCCCTCCCCATCTGTCCCTCCCTCACTTCCCGAGTTCTGTTGCTGTCACAGACCAGACTGCTTGAAAACCCGAGAACTTTGAGCTGGAAAGACCATAGAGGTCACTTATTCCCACAGCTTCCCCAGCGAAGGATGACCAGCTCTTGCAGCAAGAGAGTGTCTTACCTAGCCCCTTACAATGTCAGAGGACCATAACCCTGGACAGAATGGACAGCTAGCCAGTAGTGCTGCTGGGAATGGGTATGCAAAAAGATAAGCAAATGAAAAGGACTTTTGTTGTTGTTTTACAACAGGCTCTTTATATGAATCCTAGGTGGGCCTTGAACTCATAGCAGTTCTCCTGCCTTAATCTCCCGAGTGCTAGGATTACAGGTGGGTACTACCATACTTGGCAAGGAAAGATTTAATAAAAGCCAAAGTAGATCCAGCACCAGCTCTGTGTTAGTCATTGTTCCAGAGCATTTAAAGTAATATTGAATGTTTACAAAGACACTCTAAAGCAGATATTTGATTTTTCATAACCCTCACCGTTGCCTCCACTTTACTTGTGAAGAAACACACAGAGGGTTGTCACAAGTGTGCAACGTGCCACACTCGCACAGCCTGTATGTGGCAGTGGCTGAAGGTGAAGCTGGAGTGCTATTTTCACATGCGTAATGGTGAGGCTCACACTTCGGAGTTGCTGGAACTTTTGAGTTCATTTACCCCCTAGGGGCTGAGGGAAAGAATGCTGAAGATGTAACCTGAAGCTTTGATTCTAAGCAGGGAATGTCTTTGAAGTCTCCACTCTTATCTGAAACATCCTTGTGAATTTTCCAGTATATGTCCCCATTAATGTTTTCTTCTTTAGACCTTTAAGTTGGTTTGGTATCAGAGGATGATGACTAACTTTGGTCTCATGGGTTTCTAGGCTCCCCTACCACTGCTTTGTATCCCAGGAATTCCAGACACTGGGGGTAGGATAGGCCCTCAGTCAGTAAGAATAGCTAGTAGCATTTGTGGCATGCTGATGGTAGGAGCCAAAATTCTGAGCACCTTTGTCATATAATTTTTCTGATCCACATAATGCCTGTTTGTTTACTTGCTTGTTTTTGAGATAGTGTCTCACATTTTAGCTGGAGCTGGGCTGGAACTCACTGTGTAACCCAGACTTTATCTCAAACACATGGCAACCATTCTGCCTCATCTCCAAAGTTTACAGGTGAGCCTCCATACCTGGTTCTACTTAGAAACTATTCCTTAGCTCTAAAGAAGTCCAAGTATTCCTGCTGCCTCCATGTTCGAAGAGAAAACTGCAGCAGAGTGAACTTGCGTAATTTGCCCAGCGTCACGATTTGTGCTGTCAACTCTGGCTCGTACCCACTATACATACTGGCTTTAAAGGCCCAGAAGAGTTTCCCTTACTCTCTTTCTTCCAGCACTTCTCCCGTGGACAACTGCTTGATCATTGACAAGCAGTAAAGATTCCAGTCAGGTGGGCAGTTCCCTGAAAGTAGAGATGCGGTTCCTTTTCCCTACCCCAGCTTTCTTCACATCAACGCTAAGACCATGGCCAGGTAGCCTACACAGTGTGCCTCATCCACACTTGGTCTCTCACCTGTTGCCTAATGGTTACAGCACTAGCTTTTCACCCACAGGTCCTATGCCACCCTTTATGCAAAACCTAAGCTTCAGAACTGCTTCTCACCGCCGACGGAACGAGTCCATGTTTCTAAGGTTGGCATTCAAAGTGCTGGCTGAACTCACACCGCCAATTCAGTTGACCTTCCCAGAATGCAATACTAGCTGCATAAGTCCTCCCAGTGTATTTCATGTGCCTGTATCTCTCCCATGCATGTTCATCGGATTTTCTTCTTACACCAAAAACATTTACATGGTAATCCCAAGGTGTCTGAAACCCTTTAGGTACTATTATTGTCCCATTTTATAGGGGAAGAAATTGAGGCACAATGATGCTGAAGTATTTTTGCCCTGTCTACTGCATCTGGAAGAGTCTCACAAATCTCTTAAAAGTGTCCCCTATAGAGAGTGTAAATCATTCCTTCTCTTTTTAAAAACGGGAGGCTACATGAGTATGTGCCCACATATGTACAGGAGTCCGCAGAGGCCAGAAGACACTGTCTGAAAGTCTGAAATTGTAGTTACAGATGGTTGTGAGCTACCATGTGGATGCCAGGAAATGGACCCTTGTCTTCTGCAAACGTGGTTAGCTGTCTTAACCACTGAGCCACCTCTCTAGTCCCCACCATTCCTTTTCTTGATGATTCCACAGCTCAGTTGCATTAATGGTGATTCCCAATTGAACGTAATTGTCTGTATGTCTTTTTGTCCAATAAGCATGGATTTTCTTGGGGCTAGAGAGATGGTTTAGTGGTTAAGAGCACTGGCTGCACTGATGGAGGACCTGGATTCAATTCCCAGCAACTGCATGGCAGCATATGACTGTAACTCCAATTCTAGGGGACCTGACACCCTCACGCAGACATACATGCAGGCAAAACACCAATGCACGTAAAATAAAGGAGAAAAGAAAAACTGTTCAACTTTAAAAAAAAAAAAAGAGTGAATTTTCTGAAGGCAGCAACTGCATTTTATTAGAGCATATTCACTGCCCAAGGAAGGAGCTTGTCACAGACTTGGTACTTCGAGGACATTTGTGAAAGGCTGGAATGAGCAGTGACAGAAGGACTACCTGGCCAGGTAAGTCCCAAACCTGCAAGTAGCCGCTACCAAACCAAATGATGGCTGAATGCCCCGAGATGCTCTTTCTTCTCCCAATATTTGGAATGAAGGAGCATAAGAACAACTCAACAACCAAGACAGAACGGAAGATGACAACCCTGGAACGCACCAAACCAAACCTCATAGTTTCAATGTCCCTCTGGCTGAAGAGGCATCTAGCTAGTCACCAAAGCCAGTGCTTCTGGGGCTTCTCTGGGAACTGCTAGCTACTCCGCTTTCCTCTCAAAGGCCCCATGGTTGTTTCTGGAAGGTCAGTTCATATGGAAAAGATTGAAAGGCTTCTGCTCACCCCAGGGAGTTGGGGTTTGTTGTTTTTCGTCTAAACCACTATGCTTCGGTGGTGAACTTGCTCTATCCTCTCCTGGCTGGCCAAATGCACTTGGTGGAAAAGTAAGAGGGGAGTTTGGATCCAACTCTGGGCTTCAGTCCTGGCTGTGGCACACAGGAGTTCCATAACCTTTGGCAAGTTACTGGACCTGGGTTTCTTCACTCAGAAAGTGGACGCCCCCCCTCCAACCCCCCCCGTAGGATAGGTCTTGGGAGAATTCTGGGCAGGCAGAGCACTTTGTACATGGAAAATGACCTGCCACAGATGGACTTTCAGGATTCATGTTCCTTCCAGTGGTGTGACACACCTTTGCAAAGGCAAGTCTCAGGCCTTCCCCAGCCTTGCCTGGAATGTCTGTGGCCCAATTCTGGACACTCTGTAGCTTGCCCAATCTTAAGTAAAACCAAAGGAGAATTCCTAAGCCTTTGCAGCCAAATGTTAGATCAGAGGTTCTCAAGCCGTGAGTCATGACCCCTCTGGGTGGTCACATATTCTACATAGCAGATATCTACATTATAACTCATAACAGTAGCAAAATTATAGTTATGAAGTAGCAATGAAAATAATGTTATGGTTGGGGGTCACCACAGCATGAAAAACTGTATTTAAGGGTCGCAGCATTGGGAATATAGTTTTTTTTCCCCAGTGCTGGAGAAAGCAGCCTCTAAGCACAGCAAATCTCAAGAAGCCTGGGAGACAAGCACTAGCTTCAACAGATCTGGCATATCACTCTGGGCCTTGTTAACTAAGGGAAGTATAGCTGGGCTGTAGCTCAGTAGTCACTGGTAGAGCTATACTCAACTAGCAAGCACTAAGCCCTGAGTTCAGCTGCCCAGGTAGAAGAGAAGGTGGGGATCGGGAGAGGGAGGACAGCGTATATCTGCCTTCCTGAACCGTCAAGTAGATCAAACACAAAGGCATTGGTCACATGTGTATGTCAATAGAAAGAGCCTAAGTAGAAAGACGAGAGGTGGGATTTAGGCTCAGCTTGACTGGATCCCTCAGAACTATAGGCCTTGTCACATGATAGGAACAAGGAGAGAGCCTTGGCTTGCTGTCTTGAAGTTTGAGGTGGTCTAGTAAGATAAACCTGCCCAGTGAGGCTCATCACACTCAGACACCTCCCTTCTGTCATGCACACCACTTCCCCACTTTTTCTCTACTGTAACCTTGGGGTGTCTGTTTTATATTCTAGCTTACCCAAGGAATCTCTTCTCTTTGCCCAACTCCAAGCCTAGTAGTGCCACCTATATCCCACTCTGTCTGCCACTCGCTATTGCCTCCGGTTCCATTACTTGCCCTCTCTGGATTGTGATATCTTCATTTCAGCATTAGGATTACCATGGAGGAATTGGGTCAGAGGAGAACTAGGGAAAGCTGAATCGTACACCTATCCAACCTTGTTTTTATCAAAAGCATATTGTCTGGATCTGTGGCTTCATTTAGGACTCAGTAAGCTGGGTTCAGGGAGAGTCTCCATCAAAGGAAAATTTTAAAGCCAATAGATATGGTGGTGCACGCCTTTAATCCCACCACTATGGAGTAAGAGGCAGGTGGATCTCTGTGACTTGAAGGCCTGCCTGCTCTACAGAGGGAGTTCTAGGCCAGGCAGGGCTACATGGTGAAACCATCTCAAAACAACAAAAACAAAAACCAAGGGGCTGGAGAGATAGCTCAGTGGTTAAGAGCACTGTGTGTGTGTGTGTGTGTGTGTGTTTTGAGTTGGATTCATCCTTTTTTGACAATTCAGACTATTATTAATCATGTGGTTCCACACAATTTTAATTAAACAGATTTTGAGAAAATATACTTGGATCATTAACAGATGTTGGTGATATGATGAAAGTGTTAAAGCGTTTATATAAGGTGACAAGAGACACCACTGCCCCATCAGAGTCATAGATTTGTACATTTCATAGAAAAAGAATAAAAATAGTTCACTGGCATTTAACTAGAATTATTCTTTGTATTAAGAAGAGTTTTGGTTCAGCTGGGTGGTGGTGGCACAAACCTTTAATCGCAACACTTGGTAGGCAGAGGCAGACAGATCTCTGTGAGTTCGAGGCCAGTCTGGTCTACAGAGTGAGTTCCAGGACAGCCTCCAAAGCTACACAGAGAAACCTTGACAGAAGAAGAAGAAGAGGAGGAGGAGGAGGAGGAGGTTTTCGTTCATTTTTGAAGCAGGGTCTCACTATGTAGCTAAGCCTAGTCTCAGACTCTAAATCCCCCTGCCTCGGCCTCTGGGCTACTAGAATTACACAGGCCTGAAGCACCCTGCCCAGCTTTAGATGTTAGTTTCTGCACTTGCGCCGCTGTTGCCTACTGACTTACCACTGAACTCAGCACGTAACAGTGATTCTTACCATTTCTAAAACCACATTTGTTTGTTTCTGAAGAGGTGCACCTGTGTGGCAATCAGAGGACAACTTAGAATTAGCTCCCCCTCTTCCACCATGTCATTATATGGATTCTGGGGACTGAACCCAGGTTGTCAGGCTTGGCAACAAGTGTCTTTACCCACCGAGCTATGTCACTGGCCCACTGGCCATTTTTAAGGACTAATGATGTTCCAGGCACCAGTGGCTCACACGTTAACCCTGGACCCACTTCTTTGGTCCTTTAGTGCCTCTGCGGGCCATTGTCCTTGTTTTATAAATACAGTCACTGAGGCACTGAGAACTTCAGCAATTTGTCTGAGGTCACTCAGTGAAGGAGGGATGTAACTCTGTACTCAAACACAAGTTTCTGGGGTAACCTAGGGCTTTTTCTGGCAGCCAAGCAAGGCGACATGATGCTCTCCCATTGGTGCACCAGATTTGCTGAGGCAAAGCCTAAGTCCTGGGCCATTTCTCCAAATAGCCTACAGTGGCGACATGCTAAGTTTGTTAAGAAAATGAGGACCCGTTGACATTTTCAGAGCCTAGAAGAAACAAGCAACAGCTGTGGTGGCATCTTAGCAGGGCACTGGGTGTGCTCATAGCATAGGACTCTACAAATTTTCTCCATTTCAGCTTTTGCTGACCTCGTTACTCCAGATCACCCCCCCCCATCTCCCAGCTTGGCTCGCCTCCTTCCTTTTTCACTCTTTTTTTTTCTGGCCCCTCTCCCTTTGTCTTCCTCTCTCCTCCCTCCCCTTGCTCAGCAAGATTCATAATAACTTACTAAACCACAACCCTCCTCTATTTCCACTTTCCAGGGGAATTTTGCAGCTGGTCTGACTGCCTGTCCTGATTGATTCTTCCCCCTCCCTTGCTGGCCACATTCATCTCTATTCTGGGCACCACCTACCTCCCCCAGGCTAGTTCCCTCAACTTTAACCTCTCACCCTACAGGTATATTGCAGAGGCTTGCCCTTTCCCACTTCAGCCATCCATCCCAGCTGCTCACTGTCTGGACAAGTCCCTTATCTTTCCAGGTCTCTCAGTTTCCCCATCTATTTGTTGACTGTTAAAAGAGACCGACAGAGGTAGGTTGGAATGTTTGACATCTGATGCGCTTTCTGCCTCTCATTGCCAGAAGTTTCGTAGCTGGTTTGTTAGGGGACTGAATATTCTTCCCCATATCTTTCTACTTCCTTTATATGAATACACATTTCTTTCTTTGGCAGGCAACTTTGAAAGAATCCATTGAAGCAAGAATCTGAGGAACTGGATGCTAAGGGAGGCAGAAAGCGGAAACAAGGCTTGCAGAAAATTCACAGTGATGAAAGTGTTCGGGACAAGGCCAGTCCAGTGTCCACTTGGTGGAGCAACGATATTTGAAAAGCCGAGCAGTTTTAGAAAACATGGTCCCCTCAACTAGGTTTAGCTTCAAAGAATGGTCAGGGGACCGTGGGTCTGGAAAGAGATAGTAGCCGGGCATCTGCAGCTCTAGGTGTGGAGCCCATAACCCCGAGGTGCTGTCTCCATTGCCCAGGATCACCAGTTGCCTGCTCTGCACAAGACAGGGGGTGGGGGTAGGGGCACTGGGGACAGAGCTCCCGATGGGCTGAGGCTTCTATTTCAAAGCTGCAAAGACAACATGGAGATTAATAGAGAGCCCCTTGCAGTTCCTAGGCTGCTTTCATCTGGTTTGCTATTACAGCAACCCTGTGAGATAGTGATATAGGAACGGTTATCCCGTTTACAGATCAAAGAGGAGACAGAACTCACTCAAGTTGATTTGACAGCAAGAGTAGCCAGACCCTAACTCAGAGTGTTTTGACTCCAGAACCAGTGTTCCCTTCAAAACCCTGATGCTCCTGTTTTTGTTTTCCTTTTTTTCAAGGTACTGGAGACAGAACCAAGAATTTCATACATGCTAAGCAAGCAATGTACAGCTGAGCTATAACTCAGTCATCTTTCTTCCTTCCTTCCTTTTTTTTTCTATTTTCTTTTTGTATTTTTTACTTTGACTCGGGCTAGCCTTAGACTTGCCGTCCTTCTGCCTCAGCCTCCGGCTATCTGGGTTTGGGACACCAGGCTCAACAAACTTTTGTATTTTCTTTTAAAAGATATATTTTTATTTTTACCATTATTGTGTGTGTGTGTGTGTTCACGTGTGTGGGCTCATGCATGCCTGCGTGCGAGTGTGCGCAGGAGCACATTGTGCTCCTGGGCCCACATGTGCTCATGTATGTGTGCTACGTGCTTGCATGCATGAGCAAGTACCATAATGCATGTGTGGAAGTCAGAAGATGACTTGCAGTTTTTGGTCCTCTCCTTCCTTCATGTAGGCTCCCAAGGTGGAGCTTAGGTCCTCCGGCTTGTTGGTAAGGACTCTTTACCTGCTGAGCCATCTCACTAGACAACTTTTGCATTTTCAATAACGCTGATAATAATTTGTGGCAAACTATTAACACACACACAGAGGGAGAGGGAGAGAGAGAGACTCTGTAACAGTAGCTAACTCCAGAAAGTAAAGGATTGTGGAACTTGGGCTTCTATTTTTAGCCAGATACCCAGTTTGAAGTTTGAACCGGGAGCACGTATTTTACTTAATCTATATATTAAAAGAAATGGCTCAAACACAAAGCAGAATCTGATCCATATGATACAGCAGATACATACTATGCTGGGGATTTGGAAGAGGGAGGAGACAATGTTTGAGCTAGGCTTCCGAGAATGGCAAAGGTCTAAAGAGACTGAGATGGGGGAAGGGACATCCAGAATCCCAGAGTCTGCAAAGTTTGCCATTCTCACTCAGCGGTGCTTGCTAACTTCTGAGACAACAGACCTGCTGCAAAGGAATTCTTCCTGAACAATTAGGTGCACAGAGTACGTAGAATTTCCTGTTTCCTTTCCTTACTTCATGCTGTATTGTGGTACCTGTGTCAGAGCCCCAGGCTTGGGAAACACCTGCTTTGATCCTTATGGCCTTCGGTTTTCCCTGGGCAGCTCCAGCTGGACCAGTTCAACTAGATACAGACAGAAGGTATTATCAGGACCAGTGAAGGCCCCTCCTCCAGCTGCTTTTTGCCATTTCCTACTAGAACCCAGGAGTTTGTGTCATAGTACCTGATGATCAGATTGATCGCGTGTTGATTAATCAAGGCCAAATCCCTTTGCAACTAAGGATCATAGCAACAACGTAAGCACAGATAGGACCTTTAAAAACACAGACTCCAATTCTCTCATTTAAATGATTCGGAAATCTGGGCCCAGAGAGAACAGCGATCTGCCGAAGGTCACAGGGTCTGCTGGGAGTGAAGTCAACACATCCGGCCGGCCTGGTTATACTTTAGTCCCAGGATAGTGATGAGTGTCCAGCCTGGGAACTGGGTGTTTTCAAAGGTGCTTACTGGCTGATAGGAGAAGGAAAACACATCTGGCTTTTGGAGCCCTGAAATCACAAGGCATTTCTTATCCTTCCCCATCACTCCACCAGAGGTTTCTCGCTGGGTATGGCCTCTCTGGAGTGGGGGTTGGGGCTCTGGAATCCTGATTCAATACAGGCAGTCTCTCTCCCAGTGGCCTGGGGATTCATTCCTTGAGCCTCAGTTGATGCTTTTGTGATCTCAAGTCAGGTTTCTGGGTAGAAGAACAAGTCTTTCCTTACAGCCACTCTGAATTGAACCATCAATTGGTAAAGTATCATCTATATCTTGTTTGCAAGCTTATAGGGCACTCTCGTTCCCATGCTCACACTTAGGTCCTACAATCTAAAAACAGAGTAGTGTGACCTCCATTTGAAAATGTAAAGAAATGCCAGGGGTGGTGGTACATGCTTTAATCCAAGTGCTCCAAGGCTAAGACACAAAGATCACTAATTCAAGGCCAGCCTGGACTCCATAATGAGTTCCAGATCAGCCTGGGCCACAAACAAAAAAGGAAGAGAACTAAGGCTCAGAGAGGTATCACAGAGCTGACAGCTAACATTCAGACCCGGAATTGTCCAAATTCTCTTGCCATTCTAGAGTTACTTTTTTTGGTTGTTTTGTGGAAGGATGCATAGAAAAACAAGGGAGGATAGAAAAACAGGAAAACTGTGCCAACCCAAGAAGAAAAAGGAATCCCTCACTCTGGAGTCTGGTTGATATTGGTCAGGTAAGAATCAGAAATTCCAGTAAAATTAACATTTGCTGTGATCATTGCCCACATATAGACAATATTTCTTTTATATAGAATTATATATAGTTTTCAAATGAAAATGTTAAAATAGCAATTAACTGTGCTTAAGGCCTAAGCAGGTATGATCTTGAGTCTGGATGGCCTTACTCCTCTGGATATTCCTGGGAGTCCTCAAAAGCAGGCTCACTATTATTTGTTTACAGTGAAGATCTCCTCACTTCCTGCATTATGTTGTCCGAAATTACTTTCTGCAGCAAAATCAAGGCTCCGACTTTACCGAAGTGGAGGTAAAGTTACCCTAAAGTATAAGGGAACTCCTTAGACTGTTGCTGTGTCTCAGCCTCCCGTCCTCCTGCCACCTCTGACAAATGGATGAAAAGATGCAGGAGAATGAAATGGTTCCCAAATGTTCTTCCTGTGTCTGGCTCTACATCAGATATGAGGTTACAGAGAGAGAAAGGAGACAAGGTTACTATTCTTAAGGAGCCCACCGCTTCACTCAGTGCTGCTCAGACATTTTGTTCTAAAGCTCTCTTCTCCCGCAAAGTCCAAGCAAAGTGAAATCCTTTCCCAGGAGCTAGAGGAAAATTCCACACCCACGTTTTAACCTAAAATGATGTTTTGCCCCAGATCTTTGAGGACAAACAAGCCATCCTAAGCAGATGGATGGGCTCGGAAGCATCCTCCAGAGAGGGCCTGTCTCCTTTGGCCTTGGGGGAGAGGATAGTATGCTTTTACGTGATGATAGTCCTGTCATACTGCAAAAACCTTGGATTTTGGTAGAGAGGTTCCGTGTGCATGTGCAGTGATGCCCTGGTGGCATGCATATCCATAGAAACTCCAGAGCTGGCTGGAGCTCATTTTCTTGCAGGGCTGTATTTATATTTCTCTGAGACCCAAAGGTTTTCCTTGAAAACTAGCTATGGATTATCCATGTTTTTCAGCCCAGAAACTGGAACTGTAAAAGACCTAGAGGTCCAGGAATGTTGGGCTTTTTTTCTGGTTTTCTAGCTCACCCTTTTGCACTGGTCCTATTAGTAACCGTTAGGGTATGTACTTCTCAGTAGTATGGAGCTGAGGTGGCAAAGCCAGGTAAACACACAGAAGCTCTTCAGAAGGGTGAAAGTGCTTATCTTAGGAGACAGGGGATGGCAAGGGACTTACCTGCACTGAGTTTGCAAAATCAAGAAGCTTGTACTTCACAAAGCCTAGATACTGGTTTGTTTGTTTGTGGTGTGTGTGTGTGTGTAATTAATATTTGTTCTCTAGATTTTAAGGGAAGGATCTGAGTGAATGTGTACTTTGGCTATCCTCAACCAAGAGAGAAGTCCAACTATTTCTTTGGCCATAGCTTAGGGTCAATGCTTTGGCATTGCTGAGGGTCAAATGTATCGATAATATTGGTGAGATCAAAGTATGACAGTTGCAAGTGAGGACACGGTATGAAAACCGGCTGGAGAGTATCAACCAATGGCTTTCCCCCTCCTTAAAAGTCTCCTTTTGGCAGTTTTCTCTTTCCAAACCTTGATGGACTCCCTGTTTGTTTTTAAATATGGGAGGCCATTCCCTTCCTCTGTGGAATGTATGCCCTGAGCTATCCTGCTCCAGGGACAAATGGACACAGGGTTGGAAGTGTGTGTTCCCAGGAACCCCACTTCCTATGTTTTCATTTTTCTTTTCAAAAAACGCAAACCAAATCAACTCTTCCTGTTTCTGGGTTTGGGATGTGGAAGGTCACACAGCGGGAACCTCCAGCAAACAGTTCAGACAGGGACTGGGAAAGCTGGCCCTGGGCTGTCCTGCACTAGGGGGGGGGCTGTTTGAATGGCTTCAGACCCATGAGAAGATGTGGATGATGAGAAACAGCATTCAGGTTGTGGCAAGGGTCAAGTCTGCTTTTGACACCAGTTTGCCTTGCTTTTCCACAGCATACCAAAGCCTGGGCATCATGGAGCAATCAACAGCACAGTGCTTGATCTCCCTGTCCATTGGAAGGCTAGCTGAGGAGGTCAGAGGGACTGTGGGAAATGATCTTAGAGTCAAGGCTATTTAGTCCAGGAAAGGACAGGGTCTGAGGAGAACACTGTGGAAGAGTAGGTGTTTGTCTCTATTTCGTCACTCACCTCGCTAGCTACATGTTCCTCCTCACTCACTTACTTATGCTGGGTTTTAAGTTCCCAACATCAATGAGCACATTGGTCTATACAGCAATAACGTCCCCTCTGCCCCAAATACCAGAAACGTGTAAATACCAACAGTCACAGGGAAGATGGAATATACCAATTCCATCTTCGTGAAACTCCAAGGGATACAAATATGGATCAGTAAGTAGAAGTTGGTTTGCACCCAATCCAGACTCAATAACACCCACTGGGCCTAGTAGCAGGTACTTGAAAACTTAACACTAAAAAGGCAGAGGTATATGGATTACTGCAAGTGTGAGACCTCCTAAACTACATGGTTAGACTCTGTCTAAAACCAGCATGGGAGAAGGGGGAGAAAGAGGAGGAGGAAGACTTTGAACTGAGTAAGAAATGACAAAGGTTCCCCATACCTAGAGGGTTTGATCAGAGACCAAGTGGGCAGATAGCAGGAATGGTATAAAAATGGAGCCAGCTAGCGCCTGAACACAAGGTTCAGCTATACTCCCTAACGTGCTTTTATGTAGAAAACTCAAGACTCCAAACTATATCTTCAGGAGACCCGCCACAATTTGTAAAGCTAGAACTAACTGAATGAAGAAGGTAGGAGATACCCCTCAACTCTGTCCTCTCTCATGGCTCCCAAGGACTCTCTGGGGATTCTTAGGGCTCCTCAGTACTTGCTGTGAGAAGCATTAGTTAACATGGCTCTTAATGACTCTTCCTATCTTGAGATGTAGGGCAAGCTCCAGGTTCTAATGGTTTAGTGGAGACATGTGTTACATGGATCTGCACCATTGATTGAGGCTTTTGCACCCTCAAAGTCATGCCTTAGGGCATTTTATCATCTGAATCCAGTGGGGCTTTCTGTTGATTTGTAACAGCTAATTCAGAGCTGAAATGATAGGGAATAAAGTATAAAAATTCACCAATCCTATTGCCAGAAGTTCTTTGGCTATACTATCAAAAAAAAAAAAAAACAATTCCTGGAAGATTCACTGTTTATGTGAAGTCCAGGGCTTAGATCTAGAATACAGAAATCAGACATGTAGACAATGCACAAGAGCTTGATGATCTATTGGAGAGAGGAGAGAAGAAGACAGTATCAGATAAGGTAATGTGTTGTAATGAAAACACAGGTAAGATGGAAATGCTATCTAGATGGTGGCTTGAAAAACTGGCAAAGCTAAGGATAGAGTTCAGTGGAAGAGAACTTGCCTAACATATGTAGCGAAGGGTTTAATTCTTGGCACTATAAATAAAAGGCAGAGGAGGCATGGGAAAGTTATACTGGATACGAAAAGCTTGGTGGTAGAGAGAGCATTCATTAAACAGTAGAACCCATCCATGCCTGTGTTCCTGTAGGTCCAGATGGAGGGCTGTGACAGTGTGGGTGGCAAAGAAGGGGCAGACTTAGGAAACATTGCAAAGTGATCTCTTGTGTATGACTTAGTGGCTGAATGGCAGCATGTAAGAAGGATGAGGAACCCCAGGTAATGCCTGTGGTTCTTGCTTGAGTGGTTGAGTGCATTAACCAAGAAAGGGAGTCCTGGATGACAGGGTTTTCTGAGGAATGATGGAAACCTGTAATCTCTGGTGGTGAATTTGAAGGAAACACAGGCCCTTCTATGACTGTGCTAACAGCACCTTCCAGAACCTTCTTAGATCTAGCACTCTACCTGCAATCCCGATTCCTCTCTGTCCTCTAACATCTGGCTTGGCTTGGGCTATGAAAACAGACAGGCATATACTGTGGTGTCTCGGTGTTTTCATCTGACCTGCACCTACAAGGCTAAGATGAACTCCGTTTCACACTCTTGACCACAGGAACGAGGAGGTGAGGCTTCACAGCACCTTTGGCCTCAAAGAAAGAATTTAAGGTTCTCCACAGCCCTGGAAATCCTTACCATCTCCCCCTCTTAAAAATCTTGAAATTGTCCATTCCATCAATCCTACTACCATTCAGTTTGACTCCTGGCATGGTGTAGGACGGTATGGAGGTAGGACATACAAGACAACACAAAGTCAGAATGCAGGAGGCCATGGTCACTTTTTGGTTCAAACTTCTCATTGATCAGATAATGAAACCAAGGTCCAGTAAAAGCAACTGCCTCTGTCAGAGAAGGAGTTAATGGCAGGGTTGGGACTAGATGCTAGGTCTCTCAACTCAAAACCAGTTTCTGCCTTGGATGAAAGCCAGTGCTTTTGCCTTTAGAGTATGGCTGAAAGATTTCCTGTCCTGAATGATAATCCCTTCCAGATACCCCTACAACTAAGGAGATGTTTATGATCTTCCAAGTTGCTGAAGAAAATATCTGTCAAATGATAAACAAGGCATGCTCTGCCAATCTTCTTTGCAAAATAGCAAACAATGAGTGAGTGAGTCTATCAAGAATCAGCTATAAGGATGATTTAGTCCTTTTCAAATGAAGGAAGTGGCCTGAGTTGTGACGACGACGATGATGGTTTTCATATGCTTGGCATATTAGTCTCCTGCCCTTCTGAATTTGGGAGGTGACACCCAATAGCATCTTGAATTTATGTATTTAAGCAGACAAATCTGTTTCTATTTTCAACCTTTTACATAGGCTATCCTACCCCCTCAGAATTGGAGGGAGGGTACTGGACAGCTGATAGGCAAAGTCCAGCGCAGAAAACAAGCCTGCAGCCAGACTGGAGCCAGTCGGGTTGGGAGTAGGAGCTCTGGTTACAGGCAAATATTACCCCCCAGGTTGCTTCAACAGGAGCCTGGAGAGAGGCTTGGAATGGCTTTGGGCAACAAAGGAGCTTTGTGCAGTGTGAGCAAGGGGCCTCAGAGAGGATTTGGCACAAGAGAGGTAGGAGAAAGGCCCGGGCCCTCTCATCTCTGTAGGCTGCTGAACAGGCGAGCTAATGGCTTCCATAGAAATGTAGAGTCTGCAGTTGGAGTCACTGATATTCAGAGCAATACACACCTTAGCGGGGCTTTAGTGAAGACTAAGTAATTGTATAGCTAGGGACACTTAGGCCCAGAGAGGAGAAGAAAGAAGCCTAAAGTCACACGGCTGGCAAAGGACAAAGCCAAAACCAAAACCAAAATAGAGATCTTCTGCCATCACTTCTCCGACCTGTCAAATATTGGAGGGTGGTTTGGATTATGGTTTTATTTGGAGGAACTGGGTTCCTGTTAGGTTCCAGAAATATATCCATCATAGACACAATCCATGAAAAAAAAACATGGCAGGAGGGCTTAGAGGAAATGGAGGGATGGTGAAAACTTGAGTATGGCAAAGGCCCCAAGGACTCTACACCTGACCTGCTAGTTCCTATTCCCATAGTCTATATTTTCCACTCTTAACTATATTTTGTCCTGAGATGATTTGTGGCAGTATGTTGGCTCTTTGAATTTAAATAACCATTGGTTTCATTCACCATCTATCAGAAAAAACATAACTAGTACCATCAAACCTAATAGAGGCTACTATTTAGAGTGGCTTCGTTATTGCAAGCAAGGTTGACTTAAAGAAGTAGACTCACAGCACAGGATGAAGTGGTGTGGAAAACTCAGAGGCTGCTTCACAGAACTGTGAAGTTTGGGGAGAACTGTGCAGGGGATCTGCAGAAGGATGGTGAGAAATCTTTGATTGACTCACCCTAATAAGAAGATTATATATGCAAATCACAGGCACCCGCCAGATTTGAGGCACTATCTTGACTTCCCCACTCTGCTCTACTGTGCCAACACTCAGGAGCACGTGCCTGTACTGCAATTCCTAGAAGGGAAGGCTTTTCCGAAGGGTGGTTCCAGAAGAGGGGGTGGAGTCAAGAGTGACTCCCAAACAAATGCTGATTCTACCACCCCCCCCTCCGTGTTTCCCCCGCAGCCCCCTTTCCTCCTCTGGCACCATTTCCACATGCCCCTCTCCCCACCCCCACCCTAGCCATCAGCTTACTTTCTTCAATCCATCCAAACTCATCAAGGAACCAAGAAGCTGGCAACATTGGTCACATCCAAGAGGATTATTTGGTAATTGAGAGACAAGGGCAAGAAGATATTTTGGTTTTGTAAAACTCGAATTTCGAAACAAGAAGGCACTGCCTATTTAACAAAAATAATATAAATCAAGTTTTCTGCTAATTCTCTCAGTGAAATATCAGAAAAAGTCACTTTGCTCAGTCCTTTGACACTTCTTTGGGCACAGGCTCTCACTATGTAACTAGACCAGCCTGGAAGCCATCATCCCTGGACCTCTGTCTCTGCTTCCTGAATGCTGATATTGAGGTGGGAGCCACATGCCCAGCTCCATGTTTTGCTATTCCTGTGTCTAATCCTTGTGCAGAGACCATACACTTTTTCTCTAGCTTATTCCAGTTTTAGTGGTAAGCACAGGTCTGACGTCTGTAATGCGCTATTTCTTGTAATTCATTTCAGTCTTTTATGGAAGAAGTCCCATTTTATTGATGTGGACAGCACTCCAGGGAGGAAGCAACTGGCCAGGACTTACACAATAAGATCTGTAAGGAACTCTGGGCTAGTGCCTTGCTGTTGCAATTACCACATTCATATAAACTCATAATTTCTGATGACTTTTCCTTGAGTTGACCTGAGAACATGTGTTCTTCAATAGACATTTTCAAACTCAAAGCCAAACCAATAGCAGGAAGAGCAGTCCCATCTCAGCTTCATAGATGGCAGCGTCTCCTGCCACCCACTGAAAGACATTCCTCTCTCCTCTGGAGGCCACGTGATACCCATCCTCCCAGGGCTCGGCACTAGTGTGTCAACTTTGTACAGATATTCTTTTTTTTAACTCAGTATGTAGACATGATGACCTTGAACTCTGATCCCTCGGCCTTCTGAATACTGGCTTAGCCATCTGCCCCACCACACCCCATTTTTGCTGCGCTCCATATTGAACCCGGAGCTTCATGCATGTTAGGCAAGCACTCTACCAACTGAGCTGTATCTATGGTTCCCCTGGCACAGATATTCTAAGGAGACAACTCCACAGCTGTAAGTGCATTTGTCTGGGATGGGGGGGTCACTATTTCAGGGCCTGAGGGGTTTCTTTTAGCCTGTGCAGCTGGTGTCTGGGAAATGGAGAAGTTTGTCATTCCCTTAGTATGGGCAGCACCCTGAACTTGTGCTCCTAGAGGTCCGTGGCGCAGAGAAGGAACTGTACTCAGCAAGAAGCCCTGGAATGATGGTGGGGGTTGAGAAGCAGATGCGTACTGTGTGCTTGTCAAAGCAATGTTTCTTCTTCAAAATTGGTCTCCCTCATCCGCTGTCATAGCAATGCGAATAAACACTTCACCCTGCCAGTTCTCCTTTTTAGCAACTACCACCCAGGAACTCGGGCTCCTCTGGTGGAAAAGTCCTTGGAAAGTCACCAAATGCCCCCTCTGACTTCTGATAAGACTGCCTGAAGCAACTCCAACTATCTTTTAAGGTCACTAAGGTTCCTAGGGTCCCCTCTAACAACTCCACAAGATGCCTCCTCACCTTGACCTTTAGCGTGACACTTTCTTGATGCTCGTCTGTTGCAGTGACCACCCCCACCTCCAACCCTAACTGGCACCCAGGAATGATGTTCATTCAAGTCATGAGCTCCTCTTGATGAAAAAAAGAAATGAATGAATGGGAATGGCTGAGGCCTTGATGACCTCAGCAAACCTGGCCTAGGCTACGAGTTCTGGCGGTGACTGCAAACCCTTTCCTGGCTAGCATCCTACGTTCTCTTGTTTGCTGTAGACAGCTGCATTCTCTTCAGCACAGTGAAGCTGCTTACAGATTCCTGCTGGTTACTCACATCCAAGATGACACCAGAGGGCAGAAGGCAGATAGGTGGTCAGACTCCAAGAAACTTGCCGGAGAGCAGAGGGAATTATTTAACTACACACGCCCCCTTAGTATAATTAGTCCTGAGGTCTACCGCCTGGAATCCTTCCAGACACGAACCCCAAATATCAAGTCTCCTTCCTTCTACCTCGTCTTACCTCTGTCCCTTTCCTGACACTTTGTCCATCCCTAGTACTCTTGCCAGGGGGAAGAAGGCATCTGAGAACAAGGGAAGCGCATGGGTGGCTGCTGCTTGCTGATAGCTCTGGAGGGAAATCCTCCCCTGGCTCACAGACAAGAACCAGACCTTCATCTGAGAACTAAAGAGGCGCTGCCCATAAGCCGGAGCCAGAAAGCAGAGCGGAAAGAGGCCAGGGTGTGTCCAGGGGAGGGAGACAGAGTGAATGTCTCCAGTTTTGCCCCTCAGCCACTGCCTCCATTCCCTCAGCTAGCCCATAGAGATGGCTGGGAAGTTTCCTCTCGCTGTAAGTCATTTGTGAGGTGAAAAGTGCGGCTGGCATACTTACCGACATTCTTCCTCACAGGCAGCAACGGGAAGCACTGCAAAGGAACAGAGAAGAAATCATGGCATTGCAGAAAGAGCATGTCAAAATGGAAAGCGGGCCAGTGAGATGGCTAAGCTAGCAAAGTGCTTGCTGCCAAGCCTGACGACCTGAGTTTGATTCCCAGAACCGTCATGGTAGACGGAAAAAATCATTTCCTGCAAGTTATCCTCTGATCGTCCTATCTGTGTCATTGTACATATGGCTGTGCATGCACACACTGTACACGCACAAGATATAAACATATATTTAAAAACTGAGCAAGTGCAGTCTACCGATTTTATGGAAGGACATATTGAGGCCCCCAGAAGAGAAAGATAAAGTAAGAAGAAAAGTGGAGCCTACAATCCCAGACTCCTCTACCTACTCCACACTACTTCCTCCTACTCCACCGAGTAATTCTTCTGATTCGCTTTTGTCTTACAGAAGGGAGAGTGCCCCATGTAGTTCATGGTACAGTTTCAATGCCTGATGATACAGATTGTCAAAGAATTAGGAAGCATCTGTTTGGCACAGATGTTGACTTCTGGGCAGGCTAGAAGTAAAGTTATTTGGTGGGAATAGAATTACTTATAACTGGAAAGGGCAAGCTGAAGGCAGCCCTCCTTTCCTTATGTGACACCAAGTAACGCTCACAATCTCTTGAGTATCCATTTCTGAATACTTCCGAGCAGGAGAGTAGAAATCCTGCCCTGACAGGTTTTGTGGGAAAAAATAGATATAAAAATGTTTTTCAATATGTATAAAATACTTTGTGAATTCGTTCAGCAAATATTTACAGAGCACACCATAGTAGGTGTTAAGAGTATAATTGCCCTCTAGACAAACAAGGTTCAATGGCAGACACTACTTAGTGGTAAGTGACAATCAATAAGGAAAGAAACTAGGACATTTCAGGCATCACAAGCTCCAAGGAGAAACAACAAGCAAACAAACAAACAAAAAACCCACAAGCTACAGCGTGACAGGAAAGTGAGTAGGGAGATGGATATGTGGGGTGCCTCTCCCTCCCTGGAGCTGAACTTTGAGCAGTGACCTGGGTGATAAGGAATTTTCTATGTGAAGATCTGAGGAGAAAGAGAGGTAACAGCCGAAAATCCACAGGGCTTTGAAAGGCACATGTAGGTGGCCATTGGGGAGCAAAGAGTGCACTGATAAGATCTGCCTGCTGCCTTAAAAGGCTCATTTGGGCTGCCGCACAAGAAGTGGGTCACAGTGCCGTAATAGAAGCAGGGAGAGCTATCAGAAGGCTTTTGCATGTTTCCAGGCAAACAATGTCAGAAGCTTGGACTAAAATGATAGTAATCAAGCTGTTCAGGAAAGAAAAAAAGGAAGGAAGGCAGGAAGGTCTATTTCTCAGAGATAGCATCTTCTTGCTTGTTGTGTCCTTCATGCAACCTGAAATCCACCAAAAGGTTATCAGGAAAGGGGCTGTCTGTGTAGGTGCCTGTCTCTTACCCTCAGGACAATGATGACCACATCTGATATGCTTAGGCCCAGTGATTCCCAACCCTAGGAAGATTTGCCTCCATCTTAGCTCACCCTGGAATGGCTCCAGGTTAAGTCTGTCCTTGAAGAGCATATTTGTCCACAGGGAAAGGAGGGGATTGGAAGCATATCCATTTTAGTGTTCACTGGTAAGTCCATGGAGGATGTTAGCGAGTTAGACAGAAAGTTCTAGAATCAGAAAAACATGCTCAGAGAGGTAGAGCTATGGTAGTCTCCTGAGAAGTTACAAAGTGGAACATATAAGCGAGCCAATATAATGCTCACTGGTGGACAAAAGGGAAAGCAAGAATGCGAAAGTGAAGGGGTGGGAGAAAAGGACAAAGCAGCGCTCTGTGGGGTCCTAAATGTGACAGTTCTGGGAACGCAGGAAATGCACTAACAGGAAAGACGAGCACTCTCCAGGCCTATCCTAGTCATATTAAATCCCTTCTCGCCTATCTTACTACCAGCCCAATTCATCACGGGTATAATAAAACAAAAGTTTGTTTAAAAGATAAATGGAGGAGGGCCTGGTGGTACAGACCTATAAAACCAGATATTCAGGAGGCCAAGACAGGAACACAAGTTCAGTGCCTACCTGTGCTACGGAGTGACTTCAAGGTTAGTCTGAGCTATATAGTGAGACCCTGTCCCAAAATCAAAAAAAAAAGTTGAAAAGAGAGGGCTTGGGAAGAAGTGCTCTCTACCCCTGGCCCTCCCCAGTCCCCCAGACTTGGTTTCCTGTGGTTCAGGTTGGTTTCACATCTGTGATTCTTCTACCTTCACTAGTGAATCGCTTGGATTTCAGGCCACCACATCTACCCCCAGTTTACATTTGCCCTTGATCCTGATGTTAAGCTCTGTAGAAGAAGATGGGGCACGAACATCTGCATGCTGGGGTGGCAGGCTACAATGGAACTTCTTCCTGGCTCCAGGTGACAGAGCATATTCCTGCCAGATCTGGGAGACCCAAACCCAAGAACCATGAGTGCGACATTGATAAAAGACAGTCACTCTGATCTGGAAGCGGTGGTGGACACCGAGAATTCCAGCAATCTGGACACTGATCAGTAGACTTGCAAGCTTGAGGCTAGCCTGGGTACACGGTAAGACCCCCTAAAGCAGGAAACAAGTGAAAAGGGCAAAGATTAGCAGTGACAGCATCTTACTCAGCGAGCCATTGATTCATAATGTGTATGTTCATTTCTTCATTTATTCCTTAAGTGTCCGCTCAGGACCAGGCCCTGTGTTGGGTACTCAGGGATTGAGACAAATCAGCCAGGTTCCCTCCTTGCCTGTGAATCCAAGCTACATGTGGAAGCTGTTGCATGTTCCGATGAGAGCGAGCCCCCACTGCTGCTGTAAAGCACGAGCTTTCTGGATGGAGCCGAGGGAGTCATTTGTTGGTGTTGGGAGAGGGAGGGTGCTTTCTCATAAGGTCCTTTTCAAAGCACTTGGACCGGATCTTGAAGGCAGACAAGGGGGTGAAAAAGCCAGACAGTTGAAAGGAAGAACATTAAAAAAGGGCAAGCACATATCCAAACAGTTCCCTGAGAAACTGCCTGGGGTCTGGCTGGGGAGTGGAGTATCAGATGCGATCAGATCAGCGGACAGGGCCCCATTACAAACAAACGTCCATGGCAGTCTGGAAAGCCACTGAAAACAAAGGAAGAGCACACTTACATTCGTGCTGTAATTGGCTGTTGTTATTTCATTGGTTTGGTCTGTTTTGTTTTGTTTTGTTTGGGGCACTTGGCATACTTTATTAACATCATTAGCCATCAGAGAAATACAAAAAAAAAAATCACGTCAAGATTTTGTCTCATCCCGACTATCAAGAAAACAAACACTAGCAAGGATGGGGAAAGGGTCCCTTAGACACTGATTGTGGTGATACAAGCTATGCCAACCACATGGAAATCAGTGTAGAGTAAAATAGATTTATCATATGACCCAGCTATTCCACTCCTGAGGATTTCTCCCAAATATATATAAAATTTATTCTTTGTGGTTTTCACATCATGCTTCCCTATCCCACCCATCTTCCTCCCCACCCCCAAAATAAAATAAAATAAAATTTAAGAGAAAAAAAGGGAGAAAGGTATAATCTTCTCATGGAAGCTGTTGTGTGACACAGTGAATCACACAGCAAACCCACTAATCCATACGTTTTTACACACAGGTGTTCTGGCTCAAGGCCCCTGGTCTCTGCTACACTATCGATACTGGACCCTCACTGGGACTCTTCCTGGATATCCTGTTGCTGCCCTGTGTTGTGGAGATCCTGCAGCCCTGGGTCCACAGGACCAACAGCATCCCCAATCCCCACCGTTGTGCTTCAACAGATCATAGGTGGAGTGGATGTTGCGGTGGCCCAACCCATAACCCTGGTTCTGGGCCTAGGTAGTTGGCCTGCCGGTTCTGTCCTCACCACCAGGGTGAGCTAGTTCACCCTTGCCACAGTGAGCAGGGAACATGGCCAGTTCTCAGCTTTCCCATCCTCAGTGTTCTCCCACAGCTACACTTCCAGGGCCCTCTCTACTGTGTTGCCCAGGCAACCTTTATAGGCCAGGACAGCTCTCCTGCTCTTATGACATCAGGGCCAGCTCTTCCACCTGCCTCAGGTACTGATGGGGAGGAGGGCAGTCCAGGGAACATCTCGCCTTCCCATGCTACAATATGACAGATGAGTAATGGGGACAGCTTTCCCATGCTCACAGATTCCAGACTGGCTCACCCACACCTCTGCCATCAGCATCAGCTCTACTGTGCTGCCCAGGCAAGGGGCAGGGTCCATTTTCCTGAGTGCTGCAGAGGATAGGTGAGAGGGTCAGCTTGCTTGTCTGTCACAGACAGAAAGGGGTGAGGGGTAAGGGGGTGCATCTCTCCTTCACCCACACCTCTGCATAATAGATGAACAGCAGGGAGAACACTCCCATGCTCACAACTTCAGGGCTGGCTCACTCACACCTTTGCTAACAAGGTTGGCTTTCTCGTGAGGCCCAGGAGAGGTGCAGGGCATGGTCTCCTGAGTTTGGCAGCTGGTGAGGGGCAGTGACAGGTCTCCTGCTCTCAGGGCCGGCTCTCCTACCTTCCTGAGGCACTGATGGAGGGGCGTCTCTCCCCATCCATGTTGCCACAGGGCAGGTGAGGGGTGGGGCTTAGGTTTCCCATGCTCACATTCTCAGGGTTGGCTCACCTGTACCCTTGTCAACTGGGTCAGCTCCATTGCGCTGCCCAGATGAGGTGCAGGGCCTGCTTTCCTGAGTGCTGCAGCTGGCAAAGGGCTCAGCTCTCTCAATAGCTGGAGGCACGGGGCAAGGAGGGGAGGGCATCTTCCCCTCATCCCCACTACAACACTGCAGACAAAGGAGGTGGTACCAGCTATGCCCCTCAAGGCTGGCTCTGTTCACCCCTGTCTACAGGAAAACCACTACTGTGCTTCCCAGGTGAGGCTGAGGACCCGTTCTGAGTGCTGCACCTGGTGAGGGGTTGGGTCAGATCCTCCATCTGCTGCAGGTGTTGAGGGATGAGGGGAGGAGGGCATCTTTTCTCTCCCCCATGACATCACATGACAGACAAAATCAATGTGACCTGTTCCCCTATTCTCATGCCCTCAGGACCAGCTTGCCTATGCTCCTGGGAGCAGGGTCAGCTCTATTGTACACCAGAGGTGAGGTACGGGACCCTGTCTCCTGAGTGCTTCAGCCAGTGATGGGTGGGACCAATTTTGTACAGCCCTATCGTCTCTGCTTTCGTCAGGGTCACAGACCAAGTCATGGCCCTTGGCAGCAGCCCATAGGCAGACAGCTAGCCCTGGGTGGCAGTGAGGCATCTGTGTCAGCGCGTTCCTCACCTCTCACGCCTCTTCAAATCTGCCTCTCTCCCACGCACGTGACTCATTCTGCCTCTCTCTCCCATATCACCATCCTGTACTCACTCCTGGTTGAGTCCTACCCTTGCCGACCACATGGCATGGCAGAGTGCTGATGCTGTATCTCATCCGGGGGTTAGCATCCCCAAATGGCTCCTGGTTGAGACCTGAGATTACAAGCATGAGCAACTATTTGTTCATGGTTTTGAGTTTTCTTGTGTCTGTTGGTTTAGATGCTGGGGATTGAACCTAGAGCCTCATGCATGCATGCTTGGTTAGTGACCTGTGTCCCAGTCCATAGTTTCATATTTCAGAATGTTACCCTAGATCAGTGGTTCTCAACCTGTGGGTTATGACCCCCACGTGGCGTCACATATCAGATATTTACATTATGATCCAAAACAGTAGCAAAATTTCAGTTATGAAATAATTTCATGGTCGGGGATCACCGCAACGTGAGGAGCTGTATCAAAGGGTCACAGCATTAGGAAGGTTTGTCTCCGATCTTTCTACTCTCCACCCAGCAACCCTCTTCCTGCTTATGACTTTGGCTTTCCTTTTTTAACGTCAATCTATTTCTCTCTCTTTTTTTGTTTGTGAGGACTCTCACTCTGTTGCTCATGCTGGCCTGGGGCTCATAATCCTCCTAACTCAGACCTCCAAACACTGGAGTATAGGTGGATGCCCCTAGACCTCCTAGACCTCCAAACACTGGAGTATAGGTGGATGCCCCTAGACCTCCTAGACCTCCAAACACTGGAGTATAGGTGGATGCCCCTAGACCTGGCCAAGATTCAGCTCTCTTTTTCCTGTCTGGTCACGTTCTTTTCTATAAGACCACAGGCTCTTTGGTGGCAGGTACTGCATTTTTCTTTGTTCATCTTTCCTTCTACAAGCATACCCCAGTGCCTATTAGACTTCTCTGGGGAGATGTGCCATTCTTCTAGAATCGATCAGATTCAAGACAAGATTCACAGTAATGGAAGATTTCCTCCCATTAGAACTGCCCTTTCCTCTGTTTCTGATTTTAGGGCCAGCATTCACCCAGCTGCCAGGCCAGATACCTAGATGTCCTTCAGGAATCCATTTTTATTTCCTCATCCTCTGTTCTTTATCTGGCTTCTACCATGTGAATAGTCCATTTGTTTATTGATTCCCCCCAGTCCTATCCCAAAGGCCTTACTACAGCTCTGATCCCTCTATCTGGTTTTGCCTAATGCTCTGCCCATCTGAAGATGTTGTTCCTGTAGTTGTGAGCTACAAATGAGATACAGTACTGAGAGTCCTCCCAACAAAGAAAAATAGGAAGAGAAATAGATTGAAAGAGAAATAGAAACAGAGAGAGAGAGCATGCGCTCCTAAGTGAAAAGCAGAAAGGTGGTTGCTGGGTGGATAGCAATAGTAGGAAGATCTGAGACAGTTTGGATAGAAACTGCAAAAGATATCAACAGGCTTCATCCAGACCCAGAGAACTCTCAGCCATATGCGTGCAGCCAAATTCACTGCTCCCAGCACCCCCTTTGGCCAGCCTACAGGCCCTCCACAGTCCCTGCCATGCTATCTTTGGGGAGACCTGGAAAGTTGTTTGGTATTTTCACTGCCTGGTCTTTCGGCTTCCCGCTCCACCTTTGTTGCCCCCTGCCATTCAGTCACCCCTGATCAACCCTATGCGACAGACCCAGGCCTCAGGCCACAGTCATGAGAGCACGTTCCTCACATTCCAGCCTCCCCCAGTCCTCTCGACTTGGCCACACAGAGCCCTATTCATGGTCTGGCCCGCCTCCCTTCACACTGGGACCTCACCACCCCCAGGCCAAACCCCAGCTCTTTTGCCACCACAGATGATGGTTACTGTGGAAAGCAAGCTCTCCTGGCCCCGCTAGAGCTCTAGGTTCATGCTCCCAAAGTCTTTCAGCTGGGAGGTGGGTGCATGAATTTGACAGGCTGTGGTGTGTGTGTGTGTGTGTGTGTGTGTGTGTGTGTGTGTGTGTGTTGTATACTATACTCAGTAAACTTGCTAGGGCTGGAATGGGTGCTGGATTGAGCAACTGAGACACAGACTGGGTCCTTAGATAAGTTCACAGTTTAGTGTGGCAACAGCTGGGTACACGGTAGCTGGCATGTTGGTTGGGGCTGGACTGAGCTCATCACTAAACCCTACATTAGAACACTTTTGTCATGGCTCCACTTTTTAACCCCATGCCAGCGTCCTGGCAACATGCACTAGTGTTCAAAATGTAATGTCTTCTGATGATGGAAGATCTAGATCTCAGCAGTGGAGAGCTGGCTTTAAGAGGAACACTCTAGACTTCACCCTGTACCTTTGACTAGCCAAACCTCTGCTGGGCCTCTGGCTTGCTGCCTGCTATAATGACTGGGCCCTAGCAATTCTTCCCCTTCCACATAACAGAAAGAGAAGGACAGTTCTACCTGGCTGATAGCAATAGAAGAAATACTTCTAAAAGGCTCTTGTAGAGCTCCTTCTGAAACAACCTCTCCCTTTTTGTTTTTTGAGACAGGGTTTCCCATAGCCCAGGCGGCTTTCAAACTCACTATGTAGCCAAGGATGACCTTGGATTCCAGACCCTCCTGCCTCTACCTCCTGAGTGCTGGAATTACAGGTGTGTGTCACCATATCTGGCTTTGTGCCACACTCTGGATGGAATCAAGAGCTTCATGCATGCTAGGCAACCACTAGGAATCACCAGAAGACCCATCGTCCTGTCTTCTTGTTGAGACTGTTAGTTATCCCATACGAGCTTGGAGATTATGGTTTCTCAGGAGAACTGAATGTCTGTTCTTATCTTTAGGACTACTGTGACCTCCTGTTTAGTCACCCACTACCCAAAAGACTCCCTGACCTATAGCCTTGGGATCACCAATCATTCTATAAGTCACCTTCACAAATGCAATCAGTAATTTCTGCTGATTTGGCCACACCCCCTCCAGTTCTGTTAGGGCTTCCTTCTTCCTCCACCCTAACCCCTCACCAGGCCTTCAGGGCTGGCTTGAGCCCTGGCTCCCCACATTTTTACCCCTTTCCCTCAATTCATCTCCAGTCTCCCTCTACAGTGTTGCCTTAGCAGGCTAACAGCCAAGTCATGGACAAGAGTCAGGGAGAAGCTGCAACCCCCAGGGGTTCCCTAGATAATCTCAGGAATGTCCTGTCCCAAAGATCTGACTTTCCCACCAGTCAACACAGATGCTCCTTCCTGCCAAAACCTTGGGAATCTTTTTAGGAAGAGCAGAGAGGCCTTAGAGAGAGCAGGGACCGATACAGTGTTTCCAATGTGAGCAGAGCCTCTTCTCCAGGCCCTGAACCCGAGGTGAGCTGAGAGACTTGGGGACATGAAGACTAGGAGACTGCTTGAACAACTCACTTCCTGAAATCCAAGGTGATAACATCGGTGTTTCCTATCATCCTTTTGCTTTCCCAAGATGCCATCAGCAATAGGCTCCCCAAAGTCAAGGGAAGAAGGGACTGGAAGGTCTAAGTTTCCTACATTTCCTAAGAGAGACAACAGAGGGCCAAAGACCATGAAGAGTAGTAAGTCTTCTAACTTCATATTAATTCATATTTGTTGATCACCTACTCTGTGGCAGCCTTTTTCACATGTCTTCCCTGCGATCAATTATGAAGTAGGATGTGTATTCCTTCCCCGTGTTGTAGATAAGGAAACTGAGGCATGGGGAAAGATAAAGAGGCAGAAGCTGGGTGTTTTGCTTCCCCTTACGGTCACTGCCTCATCACAGCCACTTTCTGCCCTCCAGGTCTCGGTAGGTGATCCAGCTCAGGGCAGAGGGAAGGTTAGAGAGGTTCACTTGTGACCATTCCCAGGGCCTCGACTCTATTCTCCAGGTACACACCTTCTTTCTGCGCATTGGAAGCCTCAGCCCCAGCCCCAGAACTGCCCACTGGCTCAACTCTATGATCCCTGGCATCAGAGGCCCAGGTGGCCACCAAACGGTTAGACAGAGAGATAGGGTTGAGGAATGCCCTTCCCTACCCACCCAGGACACCTCTGACTCTAAACCCCAGCACAGGCCATCTGGCTGCTGCTCCTTGTTATTGTCACCAGTGATTTGGAAACATAAACCAAACCCTGGCTTCCATAGCTTCCTGGGTCTCCAGCTGTTCTCGGGCCCTAGGGGCTACTGGGAGGAACAGTCACCAATATAGGCGCTTTTCCCTAGGCCCGGGCTCCATTCCTTCCTCCTGAGGGAACTGGAGTGGAAATTGCTGACATTTTGAAAGCAGTATTTTATATTTCGTTTGACCTTGAAGTTTGTGTGTATGTGTGTGTGTGTGTGTATGTGTATAAAACTCTGATAATGAAAGTATCAGAGTAGGGAAGACTCAGTAACCAATCTAACCTTCAAGTTTTGTAAGCAGAGAAACAGGGGGCTAGATTATATCTGACCATAGCAGACTTTGGAACTAAATTACCTGTATTGAAATGTCCAAGGTGGCCATTATGTGGTGACACACATAATGGCTGTGTCACCTTGGATAAATTTCTTAAAATTTCCAAGTTTCAGTCCAATGAAGATGATAGCGATGACAGTACTGTCTTACAGTGTAATAGTTATGGTACATTGAGTCATATACAAAGGACTTGGAACAGTGTGGACCCTACAGCATGTACTTTATAAATGCTAGCCAGTAGCGGTCTGAGCCTTCTTTAGTTTTTAGTCTATGGTCTTCTCCATTTCTTCCCCCAACTGTCCTAGTGTCAGGTGCATACTTCATCCCACAACCATACATGCTTGCCCACATTTTGGCACCAAAGAACCTAAAGACAAAGTTGTGGATCAAATAGATAAAAGGATTAACAACATCCCTTCTCACTCTAAATGCTTGCTTTTTCTGACTGTGTCATGAACATCCAAGTGGAACTTCCACAGGAAAGTTCCAAGGTCTCAGGCTAAGTGGCAGAGCACTTGTCTAGTCTATAAAAGGCCCTGGGTTCCATTTCTAACACTAACAAAACTTTAGCAACATCTTTTGTTCTCATTTATCAGCATCTTCTCCATCGATCACAATTTGCTCCCAACTCCTATATCCAGGGTTAGGGGGGAATGCCTGGATCTCTACCTCTGTCTTCTCCTGCTTCCAGCTTTATTTTCCTTGGAATTTCCATGTTATTTTCCTCAGTAGACCAGTCCTTTAGATCTGGATCCATGTGCCAGGCTCTTATTTACCAGTTCCTTGGCAATTCCATTAAGGAAGCGACTGGCCCAAGAAGGCTGATTGACTTAGATATGGCAGTTAGCCATTGCTTTCTTCCCTGCCCACTTGTCTCCCGGAAAGCTTTCCCAAGTACCCACAGTTCCTCTTGAACTCCTTCTAGACCAATAAACTTCCCACCACCTATTTCTTGCTTCAGTCCATGGGCTCTTGACTCCAAACTCTGGGGCCTAAGTCAGCATCAGGGACTCACAATCAACCATATACAGGGACAACCCACAGTATGGCTATTCACATAGGTCGAGAGTCAAAACCCACTACTCAGCTAATACAATTGACTTGGCTGAAGACCTCTGCTCAGAGAGCCCAGGAAATGAATCCTCTATCTTTGAGACAGATCCCTGCTCCTTTAAAGCAGTTTTCTCATGACCCGAGAGTCCATGTCATAATTTTTTTGGATTCAGTCATTGAGAGGTGACTCCATATGCATGGCTTATATGTATACATTTATGTAAACATAATGCACTCACCAGAGACTGCTTTATTAACCTCTGGAATGCAGAGACGGGATCCAGAAGTCCTTTCCTAGCTCTTACAATTTGTATACATTTGTGTATACTCAAATTCCCCACATTCCCCTTGCCCCTCTCACAAGCAGTACACAGTGCATGGGACTGGTATCTGTTTGTAGAGATAAGGGCAAAGGAATGGAAAAAGCAGAGATGTCCTGCAAGATAGGAGTGGAAATACTGAATCATTGTCACACATATGCCCCATATCCTTCCAGGCCGATTCCCAGAAGAATGAGACGCTGTGAGTTGGCATGGGGCAGAGAAGCCCTGGGTTATGAGCAAGCATATAGGAGAATGTATGTGTATACATGAGTATAAGGCTGTGTGCTGAGTTGGAAATCTTACTGTCACCAGAATGGGTGCTCAAACAGCCACAGAGAGCTGGTTGTTGGTTACCTATCCCAGGACTTGGAGGCTCAGGCAGGTAGATTGCCTTGAATTCAAGGACATCCTGGAGATATATAGTGAATTTAAGGGCTGCCTGAACTTCACAATGAGACCTTAATCTTAAAGGAACAAAAATAAACAGAAAACAAAAGAACAGTCATTTAGAAGTCCACGGGTACTCAGGAGAGAGAGCATTTACAGAAGAGGGTGCTTGAGACTATGCACCTGGGTAAATTCGGGAGAGTCCTATACGCATATGCACTCAGTGCATGAATACAGTGTATGACTTCAGTACACGACTATAGTGACTGGGCCATGGCTTGCTGACCCGTGTTGGACTACACCTGGTGGGTTAACTGCTGAGAGCCTTTCTAGTGTACAAGAGACTTTTCTAGTCAACTACTGCAGATTCCTTGTGGGGAAAAGAGAGTTGTTATCACGTGTAAACATATGTGCACTGTGCATGTGTGGGTAGAATGTGGAAAGATGCCCCCAGCTAGCACCACTGAAAAAATTTACCAGCTATAAACTGCAATTGAATCTTGTAACACATGTAGGGAGAGTACAGTATATAAGAGAGACTACACTTGATCAGTCTGTGTCCTGACTCCACCCATGCATGACCTTGGGCACATCACTCCTCTCCTGGTCCCAGTTTCCTCATGAGTAGTTTGGAAGGGGAAAATAGATGACTTCTAAGGGCCTTTCTATATCTGATACTATGTAATTATATACTTACATTTTAAGAGGACAAAAATGACCAGACAATAGGAAAATGTAACCGTCTCAAAGTCACCCAGAGGTGATGACAGAGCTCTTCCTCTCAGACTAGCGTCCTCTAGGCACTGGCGTGTTCAACTTAACTTGAGCTTATTATGTATACAGCACCAAGCTAGGTGCTGAGAGGGAGCAAAAGGTCACATCAAAGAATTAAAGAAATGGTTAGCTCCTAACCTAGAGAAACCCAAAACAATTTTAAGACTTGGACTGGCCTCTTATACCTCTGTAGTATCCTTGGCTTCTGAATTGCCAGCCTTCAGTTCCTAAATGAGTCAGTTCTGTCACTAGACTAAAGCAGGGTCAAAGTAGAGAGCTGAGGGTTAACAGTGACAAGGGATTGGACAAGATCTGAGACCCTAATCCTCACTCTCCAAACACAGAATAAACCCTGCCCTTTGCTTTGCTTGCTCTTAGTGCATTACTTGGAAATCTGCTTTTAGCAGGACAAGCTCACTGAGTTCTCATAGTTTCTTTCTTTCTTTTCTTCTTTTTCTTTCTTTCTTTTTTTTTATTTTTTTTTTATTTTTGGTTTTTCAAGACAGGGTTTCTCTGTAGCTTTGGAGCCTGTCCTGGAACTAGCTCTTGTAGACCAGGCTGGTCTCGAACTCACAGAGATCTGCCTGCCTCTGCCTTCCAAGTGCTGGGATTAAAGGCATGCGCCACCACTGCCAGGCGTTCTCATAGTTTCTTTGTGCTGCCAACACTGTCAATATACGTCTTCAGGACTGTAGGCTGTGGCTCAGAAAGGTCATGTTCTAAGGTGCACAGCCAAAATGCATCATGAAGGTTTGTGGTAGAACTTACACCCAGTTTGCTTTCTTCCTCCTCCTCCTCCTCCTCCTCCTCCTCCTCCTCCTCCTCCTCCTCCTCCTCCTCTCTTCAGCCGATCAAAAGAAAGCCTCATGGAGTATAAAGTTATTGGGGCTTGACTTCGCTATCAAGGCTACAAGAAGGCAGGACTAGATGATGGGTGGGGTCTGCTAATTGCATCGGGCTCTACACAGTCATGGGTCACCTTCAGGCAGCCTTTTCACAGCTGTGCGACTGTTCATGGGGAGGCCTGACTCTGAAAGGGTGGGTTGCTCCGAACAGCAGCTTCCTCAGAGCAGGCTGACAGATCCAGAGCACCCAGCCCTTGACTGGTACCTTAAAGCAATAATGTTGGAAAAGGGTACAGGAGGCTCAGGCTTAAGTGTGGATCTGGCAAGCTGCCTCTTAGCCCTGCGATCTAATGATGTGTCACTTTGTATATGTAAAGATCACATATGACAATAGTGCTCCTGCATTCCCCGCCTCTGTATATGTGTGCAAACATTCATACACATGCATGTACATGTACGTATATACACATGGAATCTTGCACTGTACTTAATTTTGTGGATATGCCTGGATCTATATATCTTCATACATGTGCTTGGCGGGGTATGTAGTTGTATGTGCATGTTTCTACTTAGTGTTTTTCAACCTTCCTGATGCGGAGACACTTTAATATAGTTCCTCATGTTGTGGTAAAACCACCCAACCATAAAATTATTTTCATTTCTACTTCATAACTGTATTTTTGCTAACGCTATGAATTATAATGTGAATATTGGTAGACTCCCTTTAATACAGTTCCTCATGTTGTGGTAACCCCCCAACCATAAAATTATTTTCATTTCTACTTCATAACTGTAATTTTGCTACTGTTATGAATTGTAATGTGAACATAGGTGTTTTCTGATGGTCTGAGGTGACTCCTGTGAAAGGATCATTCGACCCCTGAAGGGGTTGCGACCCATAGTTTGAGAGCTGCTGATCTACATACTTGTGTCCGTTTATGTGTATGTATATGGCTGAATGTGCACAAATGCACATATACATGCTGTGTTCATGGGCACATGCATGCATGGAATCATATATGCTTCTTGCATCTGGGCTGGATACCTCTGACCTTCTCTTTTAATTTCTGTAGTGTAGTGCTTTCAAAGAGCCTGTCATGAATCAGGGGTGTTTGCTGAGAACCTTGGACTAATGAATACAAAGGGCTATACTGTCAAGTGAAGCACCTAGCATAGTTCACTGATGGGTTAGCAGATGGGCCCTCTCAGGCTTCAAACCCCGAAGTCACCTTCAATCCACCTTTCCTTTTTCTTTCTTATTCTACCCAACTCTTCAGCAACTCCTCCCTGTCTGTACCCAGCCTCATGGCCATTGCAGCAATTTCCTTCCTAACCCTTCTCTCCACTGGGACCCTTCTATGTCAGTCACCCCTTGCCTGCTGGTACTGCTGGAGTGCTTCTCCTAAACCCACCCATTTAATTAGATGTCTACATTGTTAAAATCAGCTCCCCAGGCCCTAAAATACAGGCCCCCCGACTTCCAGATTTCATGGGTAAGAGTAATGATTTTAAAACATAAAGGAAAACAGTGTCACAATATTTAATTTTGATGAAAATAGACAATAAAACTGTTCTCAATCTTATTTTGTAAAAAGAAATATAATTTGGACGGGCAGCGGTGGTTCACACCTTTAATCCCAACAGTTGAGAGGCAGAGGCAGGCGATCTCTGTGAATTCGAGGCCAACTTCGTCTACAGTGTGAGTTCCAGGACAGGCTCCAAAGCTACATGGAGAAATCCTGTCTCGAAAAGTTAAAAAAGAAAAAGAAATATCATTTGAACCATAACACCATTGGAAAGACTCAATAATTTCCAAAGAAAGACCACTTCATTGAGATGAATTAATATATATTTACAAAAACTGCATTGCCTTTGCTTTTCCCCAGTTTCATCACAGATAGGCAAAGTTCTCACGAGAACACCCCTCCTCCCAGTAAAAGAAGGCCATGGGCCCCACATCAATTTCAAAGTCTTTGAGGAGTAACCCCATTTCCTACTCTCTTTGCAGCTCTCTTCCAACTCTTCAGTTGATCCACACCATGAATTCTTCCCCTCCTCTCAGTCTGCCGCTACCACCAGCACCAGTACCACAAGCGCCAGCGCCAGCACCAGCACCACCAGCACTAGCACCAGCACCACCAGTACCAGCACCAGCACCAGTACCACCAGTTCCAGCACCACCAGCACCAGCACCAGTACCACCAGTTCCAGCACCACCAGCACCAGCACCACCAGTACCACCAGTACCAGCACCGCCATCACCAGCACCAGCAGCACCACCAGCACCAGCACCATCAGCTCATGCACCAACTTCCAGAGCCTCCACCCTCTGCCAATTATTGTCAGGAATGCCTGAAATTCCCTGCCCCTCTGTGTGGAGTGATAGGACAGACACATCTCTTCCTTCCACCTTCAGGCTCAATCCAGATGTGACCTCCTGTGAAATCTTTCCGAGTCTCTCTGGGTGGACTGGAGTTTCCTTTCCTAAGAGCCCCAAAAGTCTTCCATCCTATCTTAGAGTAAGGTTAGTTGCTCAAAAGTCTTGCCAGCAGACTGTACTTTGAGGAGCCATGTTATATCAAGGAAAGCACAGACTTTAGCTAGTGCAGACCCTCAAGGCTGCCAGCCATAGCTGAGTACTGGTGTCACTTCATCACTTACAGTGTCTCCTCTACAACTCTCAAAGAGGGAAATTACTGGATAGTAAGGAAGATCGCCCAGGTCTGGCACATGCAGATTCTAAATACACGTTAGTGCCTTGGTACTTGAAAAGAATCTTGCATTCTGTATTCCCATGAATTTCGCTGTGCTTTGCCATGACCAGGCTAGCGTAGGCCTTCAACAGACATTTAGTGCCTGCCTACCTGTCTGCCTGCCTGCCTGCCTATGTAGTATAGTGCTTGACACGCAATGACAGCTTGATGAACATATGTCATGGTTCTCATTTCCGTTTGAAGGATACAAGCCACACCCTTTTGGCCCTGTGTAGCTCCCTGGTACCTGGGGCACAATAGATGCTTGCTACATGTTGATGGATTTCAACGTTAATAACACACCATTACTCGTGTGGATGCCCCATGCCAGGCATCATGCTAGAAATGTCACACCTTAGTCCTTCAGGTTTGCAAGTATTTGCTATGTGACCAGGAGCAGCAGGCCCCTTACTGTCCAAAGCTGGTTTAGTTATCTTAATTTTAAAAGCTGGGAGAGTGAAGTTCAAAGAGCTCATGCATCTTATCTATGTGGCAGGCTTGGGAAGAGACAACCTGGAGACAAATTTTCTGGGGGGGAAAAAAAAGAGCCACCTCACTTACTTGTTTCCATAGGAAAGAAGTAGAAGTTCAGAGACTCAGTTAAGTGACAAGGGGTGAGGGTTGAATCTAAGCTTCTCAGGCTCCAAGAGCCTTAGTCAGTCTCAGAAGCTAACCAGGCCTTCCCAGTTACGGTGCAATGGGCTCAGCTGCCTGCTTCTACCATGAACTGGGGCCCTAGCTGGGCTGCAGCTGAGCAGACACTTACCTTGACTTTTCTGAAGCAAGCCCAGAACACATCCAGCAGAGGCATGGTGGGGTAAGCGAAGCTGCAGGGGGGCTCAGCAGGACTCTGCTGGGCCTGAACCCTCTATCTAGGAAGAAAGCAAAAAGAGCCCCGGGGCTCTGTGGGAGCCAGCCCTATCCCTGTGCTCCATCAGCGGTGCTGGGAGGGGAGAGGCAGACAGAGGCAGCCTGCTCAGCTCAACAGCTCAAAGGCAGGCCCCTTCGGGAGAGTGAAGGGAGGAAAAGACTGGAAAGAGGGAAGGAGGGAGGGAGAGAGGCTGGCTAAGGAGGAGGGACCAGGAGGCGGGTCACTGATTCAAACTCCGCACAGTTAGCCAGTTGGCTGAGCCCGAGCAGCGGACACTGATTGAAATTCCCTAACTATCACGGTTCCCCAGACTGGGTTTCCAGACTGTCTATTGGCTTACATGCTCATCCTGCCACCTGTACATTGGTACACTGGCCAGTTTGCCTCCTAGCTTACCAAGTAACACACAAGCTATCCCTGGCGGCTCCAGGCACAGCCAAGACCACAAGCAAGCTTTGGGGAGTGCCAGGAAAGGACTGAGGAGCAATTCCTGCCCAGGGACCTGTGAAGGCGTGAAGGCAGGGGGTGGAAAGGGAAAGTCTGTGGCTTTGGACACCCTTCAGACAGGAGCTCTGGCCCAGCATCAGGGTGGTCCTTCTCCAGCCCTGTTCTAAAAGCCAGCAATCTTGCCTCGGTCTGGCACCTTGTAGAGGTCATTGCCTTCTGGATCTCAATGTTCTTGACTGTGCAGTGAAAGTCAGGGTTAGGGCTTTCATTCTCTGATATGACTCCTGTTACGGAGTTAGGTACAAGGCAAGACTGGAAAAATCCTATTGTGGACAATTACATCTCTCAGAATTTCTGGACTGCCCCTTGGGAGTCCACAGAAAGTCAGACCACACCCCCTAGACAGAAAAGGCTGTTTCATCCATCCCCCTGCCTCAGGGCAGAGAAGCTCTCTCCTAGCTCACATAGGTTGCATGTGTATGTTTTAATGAACAGCTTCTGAGAGAAGATGACGTCCCTCCTTTATCTGCGGCCATGCCAAGAGCCCTTCAAGTCCCCAAATCTAAACTTGATGCTTCTGGATGTTATGAAGTCAGTTCTAACAGCAGTAACAGAGCAGTGGGCAGTTCTGGAGGCTTTCTGGGCAGGAAGCCATTTAGAAACAGTGATCCTTCCGCACAGCACCCACCCTTCCCCAGACCTCAGAAGGCAGGGTGCCATGGCTGCTGTCCAGAGTCCCCTGGGGACCCTGTGGCACAGAGCCAGGCTTGGGTCTCTGGGGGAAGGGCATGTCACCATGAGACCCAGAATAACTTACTCTCAGTGGCCTCACTTCCCTTTCAGAGGCCAAATTGGTCCGGCAGAGGGCCAAGTCCTAGGACCCTGAAAGGCCCCATGCCTGCTTTGCGCATGCCTCTATCTGCCTTTGAGGACTTTCTTTATCAGTGGCTTTTGTCCTGAAGTTTATTCAGAGAGTCCGCTCCTAGATATGCTTACAACTTACCTGTAACCCTCAGTTTCCCCGTTTACATACCGAGGAGTTTTGGGAGCTCTTCTCCCACCCTTTCCCCAGCTCTAGTATGAGAAGGATCTTAGATAAAGTTCTGTTGGGCCAGGTCAGAAAGATAGCAACAGCTAAGACGAGTGACTCCTTCCCAGCCTCCTCCAGCAGAGTGCAGGCTTAGAGGGAGAAGCTCATTGCATGGCATGGCAAGCCAAGGCACAGAGAAAGCATCTCTTTGAATATGGACCCTCTGTCCCTCCAACTAGAAGCCTGGACATGGACAAATAGGCAGCAATTGCTATAGGCTAAGGACTGAGGCTGCTCTCGATGATGGCTGTAGTCCCTTGCTCCTCAGAGTTTATCTCTGCCTTTAGATTCAGCCCCTGGGAGGAAGTACAACCCCTGTGGCTTTGGTATTCATTCAGCAAGCACTAAGGCACAGCATTCCACACTGGCCTTAGAAAGCCACAGGCTTCCGTTTCAACCCTGACCTTCCACATGAGTGTAGCCTTGAAGTGGCCAAGTCCATGAGCTCCAGAAGTAGACTGCCCAGATTCCAACCCAGCTCTGTTACTTGCTAACTGAGTGGCCCTAGGCCTGCTGCTGTCTTAGTTTTCCCATCTGTGCAGCAAAAGATAATAAGAACACGTATTTTGTCGGGGAGTTAAACTGAAAGAGTTACAGGACTTAGAACTACGACTAGCATAATTGAAGTTCTCAACACACGTTATTTGCTATTAGTGAAGAAGCCACTGCCTTGAAGCCTGGCAGACTTACATCTTGAATCTGTCTCTTAACACTGTGCCTTTATCAGAACCCCATCCCTTCTCTAAGCCTAGCTGTGGCTTCACACTTGTGCTGCTAGGAGCTAATGAGATAACATGTTTGGGTTCCACTGAACATTCTTTAAATGCTAGTCCCTTCCTCCTTTTCCTGTCCTAGATGCTCCTGATTCCTTGGCCCTGAAAGGGCAGTGGCAGCCTTGATTTAGCATCATCCTTACGTGAGTTCAAATCTAATTCCAGCTACTTTGGGTTGTGTGATCACCTTAGAAGGGACCCTCAGGTTTCTTGGCTAAGCTAGGATCCTAGAAATCTCTACCCATCTCCCAGCGCTGTTGTCATTATGAACAAGGGAGCAAGCAGGCCTGATGTGAAGGTGGGGGAGGTCTCCATTCACACAAGTTCCCAGTTCTTCTGCCCCTCTCCATACATATGAGGGCTCTTAGTCCAGGTGGGTTTCCATTACTTGGCATAAAGACCTGCTATGATGGGTAAGTGGAATAGGCAGTAAGCCTTCTTTGTTAGGGTGAGGAATGTGGGGATTGTAACAATTAGAGAAGGTAGAAGGGGAGTGCCTGGAAAGCTCTGCCCTGGCAGCCAAGAAAGCTGCTTCATCAACGCGCGCATCTTGGGATTGAGCTCTACAATTTTGCATATGGACTTTGCTACAAAAGTGTGTCTCTTAGTAACATCAGAAGCTACACCAGTAAAGACTCACCCATGACTGCTCCAACATGAGCTGAACAAGGAACATACGAACAAACAGACAAAGCTACATGGGGGAAAGCCCATGAAGCCTCAACAGTACACAAAAACCTATAGGCGACTGAGTAAAACTGGGAGCAGGAAAGGTGGCCGTCCCCAGGGAAGAGCATACCAATTAGCTGCTGGGTGCTAAATAGTCAGCCCTGAAAATGTGCATACAAGTAACTTTATATGGATACACCAGGATATATTTGGGAATGCATATACATATTATGTATACTAATACACATATATATGCATGCAATAACAATTAATGAAAAGAGAGACCATAAATTAAAAGGAGAGCAGGAGGTGTAGGAAGGAAAGGTTTTGAGGGAGGGAAGGGAGGGGAGAAATGTTGAAATTAAAACACAATTTCAAAACTAAAAACAAAAGGAAAAAGTATATTTTTAAAGAAAATGGTTCAGGGATTCTTGAACTGCGCTTAGAAACACTGTTGGGGACTGCAGTCCCTCAGACCCTGAATTTTCTATGACCCCTTGCCTGCCAGAGTAAACAGTTTGTTTTCCTGTGCTTGCAGCTACTCTGGGCACGAGACCCTCAGGAGTTCCTGATGGTAGCCGAGTGGTTTCTGGTGGGCTTGCAGCTGAAAAATCCCGAGAGCTAGGACATGGCCATTAGTCAAGAAGAGTCCTTTATAAGCTGCCCTGGAACACAATAAAAGGGGACATTCTTATTTCAAGGATGCTCCCCGCCCCACCGTGTGTGTGTGTGTGTGTGTGTGTGTGTACGCGCGCGTGCACATGTGTTTCAATCTCCAGTCCCTTGCCCGACTCGCAAACTATCCCGTGGTATACAGGCAGAACAGTACAAAGCATTGCATTAGAAGATCCAAAATAAACCACATCTGAGCTAGAATTCTTTCAGAGAACCCAATTTGAAAGCCCTCATTGTGCGAAATGGGAAAACAAGGCCTGAATAAGGAAAGGAAACTGAATAAGCCAGTTGCACACAGCAGGCTGGATCTAGGTTTCCTGCTTCCTAGGAAAGTTGTTTTCCTACTGCTTTTTAATGGAATAAATATTCGAATTCTAAGGGTGATTGCCATGGAGAGTCCTGCATTCTGCTGACAGGAAGACTTGGGTACCAGCAACTGTAAGTGATGCAGTAGTTACAACTTTCTAAATTATCCAAAGATAAAGCACAGGCTTCAGCGAAATACAGCTCCTAGTCACTAGATGTGTACATGAAAACATCGCTCCAACAAACCTCCCAGGTTTCCCTCAGCTCCATGGCCTAAAAGATGGGAAAAGGTACTTACACACAGTTCAGACAAGGAGCTCACGGGAGAGCAGAATCAGTTACTTTTCCAGCTTGAGCCAGGATGGTGACAGACAAAAAGAAAGGAAAATTGGAGCTGTGATAAGGCTCAGCACGTAAAGGCACTTACTGCCGAGTGTAACAACCTGACTTCTATCCCTGGGACTCACGGGGTGGAAGAAGGGAACCATTTCCTGCAAGCTATCTTCTGACCTGAGCCAGTGCGGTGACACTGACCTTGCCCCCAAGACTACACATGCAAAAAGTAACTGCGATACAATTTTTGAAAGAAAGAATAAAATCCACATTTCATTAAAGCATCTATATATTTATCTATTTACTCGCTATCTTTTATTGTCTAGTAATTCACTCCATAAATATTTGATCTCCACTACATATGAGACAAGGTATATATGAAAGAAGAAACTTTCGAAAGGTTGGATTTTCTTTTCTGACCATTGCTGGAAGAATAGACATGCACAAGTGCTCCTAGGAGAGAAACATCTGTGCTATAATCTCCAAGCAGCAGTTTGTCTCTCTGGAAAGAAGCTGTGATAGCTGTGCCCTTATAGACAGGGGATGAGGGCAGGAATTTCTCCTGAGAGAACAGCTTTCTAGTGTAACAGCTTCAATGGAAAGCTGCTCAAACCGGCATCCAGTACATTCTACCAACAGATCACATGATCTTATATTCATACCTTTTGCTTTTAGTCATGTATTCACTTATTAATTAATCTGGTAGAACTTGGTGTTCTGTAGTACCTTCCCCTTGAAGATACAGAGGTGATGATTTGGGCTGCGCGAACTGTTCCTGGAAAGATGCACACCAGTAATAGTCCAAAGTTACCACCCAAGTCTAGCTGGGGGAGTCAGTGAATTTACTGAGCTTACTTATGGAAGCGTGGATGAAGGGTTAGTAACAAGACTGTGGGTATATAAAATAGCCATGTCACTAAATTATCCCCCAGCATAGATGGTGACTTCCTCATAGCCACATAGAGGGAGTCATACTTCAGTTAATGTTCCACTCCTTACATCCATTAGCACCCCCTGAAGCCACAGGCAAGGGAGCATGTTTTAGTTACTTTTCTATTGCCATGCCAAGACACCGGAATCAAGACAATTTATAAGAGAAAGTACCTATTGCAGAGGATTAGGAAAGTACTCTAATCGCAGAGGATTAGAGTCCATGGTAGCAGAGCAAAGGTGTAGAGCGAGGAACAGCTGAGAGCTCACTCACATCTTGATCCGCAAACAGAAGGCATAGAAATGCAGGGGGAATGGCACAAGTCTTTAGAGAACTCAAAGCCCACTACTAGTGCACACCTCCTCCAACACAGCTGCACTTCCTAATCCTTATGGGGAATATTCTCACACAACCGCCGCATTCCAGTCCCTGGCACTCATAGGCTAGGAGCTGCATCATAGTGCAAAATATATGTACTTCAACTTTGAAAGTCCCCGTAGTTTTTCAGCCTCAACACGCTTTAAAAGTCCAGAGTCACTTCTGAGACTCGAAACAATCTCTTCATTGTAATTGCCTGTAAAATCAAAAAGAAAATTACATACTTCCAATATACAAATGTCACAGGCCATACATTGCCTTTTCAGAAGTGATTTAGTCCATTTCTTTTTAATTCAGTCTCAGGAAAATTCTTAAGACAAAGGCAGAAGGCAGCCAGATACCTTGTCAAAATATTACAGGAATGGCCTCTAGCTCAGTTGTTGGTAAAGTCCTTGCTTCCCTCTGTAGTGGCTTGAGCTGGGCCTCCACAGAGCGCTCAGCACTACTGTCTCTCAGTGTCCTAGTAGGATGGCCCGTTAAGCTCTGGTTTCCGTATTCAACTGCTTTTCTAGTCCAGAGTTCCCATGTCTTCCACACTTGTTCAAAAAGCCCACATGGTCACATTTGTCACAGCAATAGCCTAGTCCATGGTGCCGTTTTCATTCGAGCCATCAGAATTTCATAAAATTCGGGAAGAGTCACCAGAGGAGTGGCTAGACTCTCTCTACTTCCTCAACCCCTGTTTCTGTGGTGTCACTTCACCAAGTCTGGCCCTGTTAGTGATCTCCTTTGAGTAATCACAGCTACTATTACAGAAAACTGCACCTGGTCAAAACGCAAAGACACGAGCTGTCCAAGCCCAACTGACATATACCTAAGGCTCAGGGAACAGTGTGGGGGAGGGGCCAGATTATAAAAAAGCAAGAAGACCTAGACACACGCTGTGATATGTGTCCTTATAGGACAGGGAAACTGCGCCAATGAAATCTCAACAATGTTGTCACCTAAACAAAGCATGAACAGTGGCAATATCGGTTGACATAGCAATGTGACTGGGAGAAATTTCATAAGGCCCAAGCCCTAGCTGAACAGCTGCAGGTAACGAATTCTGAGAGAAGTTGAACCGGTGTTCCTCAGGGATAAGCCCCCTAAGTGGATAGCCAATAGCCAACTGGTCAGTCCTAAAAACATAGACATACGTTAAATGGCCTCAGCAGGTTGTGCTTAGATAAGCACAGAAGTAATTATTGTGAATAAATTTTTGTAATGAAAAATACATATAATGTATAGAAGTTTATATGCATATGCTTATACACCAGTATATAATTGCAGATGTGCATACTGAAAGAAAGAAAAACTGTACAGGAAAGTTTGTTTCTAAAACTTTGGGTGTAATTGCATATTAACATATTAAATCAAGTAAGTCAGACTTAGAAAAACAAACAAACCAAGAGTGTATAACGACTTTAAGCCCATAGGACAGTGTTTCACGACAATTTGTAACAATAGTCAATGTTTGTTGAGTGCTTCATAAATACAGCACAATCTGCTCATTCACTTGCTGGTGGACATTTTGAGTGTTTTCTTTTGCAACTTTTACTACTAAAATGGGTATTATATATATTCTTCCAAGAGCCTGTTATGAACATGATTTTATTACCCATGAATAAGTACCTAAAAGTAGAATTGTTGGATCATAGATGGAATAAAGATATATTTAACATTAGAAACTGGAGGTGGCAAGTCTTATCCGCTGTCACAGGCAAATTGCAGGTTGAGGTACACATAAAAGCCATCTGAATCCATAGCCCTTGCTTTTACACTTTTCCCTCTGCTCACATGTGACCCCTGCCCTAGCACAGGGCTGTCTCATGTTCCACAGGAGAGTTAAGCCAAGTAGACAAAGAGCTTTGATCTAAATTAGAACCCAAGAAGACAGAAGTAGAGAGAGCCTAGATGAAGGTCTCGAATAGACATTTGAGAGATTAAAAGACTTAAGAGAAATCTCTGTGAGTTCGAGACCAGCCTGGTCTACAAGAGCTAGTTCCGGGACAGGCTCCAAAGCTACAGAGAAACCCTGTCTCGAAAAACCAAAAAAAAAAAAAAAAAAAAGACTTAAGAGAAGAGATGATGTTTGGGTTGAAAGATGGGAAGCTATCAGAATTTCAGTTTCAGGAGGTCCCATTTATTAATTGTCGATTTCAGTGTCTGTGCTACTGGTGTTCTATTCAGGAAGTAGTCTCCTGTGCCAATGCATTCAAGGCTATTTCCTACTTTCTATTCTATCAGCTCCAGTATAACTGAGTTTATGGTTAGATCATTGATCCACTTGGACTTGAGTTTTGTGCAGGGTGATAGATGTGGATCTATTTGCATTCTTCCACATGCTGACATCCAGTTATGCCAGCACCATTTGTTAAAGATGCTTTCTTTTTTCCATTGTATATTTTTGGCTTCTTTGTGAAAAATCAGGTGTCCATAGGTGTGTGGATTTACATCAGACTCTTCGATTCGATTCCATTGATCCATGTGTCTGTTTTTGTGCCAATATCAAGCTGTTTTCATTACAAAGCTCTATAGTAAAGCTTGAAGTCAGGGATGATGATACCTCCAGGAGTTCCTTTATTGTACAGATTGCTTTAGTTATCCTGGGTTTTTTCCCCATGTGAAGTTGAGTATTATTTTTTCAAGGTCTGTGAAGAATTGTGTTGGGATTTTGATGGGCATTGCACTGAATCTGCAGATTGCTTTTTGGTAAGATTTGACATTTTTACTATGATCCATGAGCATGGGAGATTGTTCCATGTTCTGATATCTTCAATTTCTTTCTTCAAAGACTTGAAGCTCTTGCCATAGAGGTCTTTCACTTGCTTGGTTAGAATTACAACATGATATTTTGTATTATTTGATGCTACTGGAAAGAGTATTTATTCTCGGATTTCTTTCTCAGGCCATTTATCCTTTGTATATAGGAGGCTTAGTAAATTTTTAGTGAATTTTGCAAAGTTAATCTTGTATTTAGCACTTGACTAAATGTGTTTATCAGCTGTAGGAGTTCACTGGTGGTGTTTTGGGGATAGCTTATGTATACTATCTTCTGTGAATAATGATACTTTGACTTTTTCCTTTCCAATTTCTATCCCCTTGGTCTCCTTTAGGTATCTTATTGCTCTAGCTAGAACTTTGAGTACTGTATAGAGAGAATGGACAACATTGTCTTGTTCTTAATATTTTTGGAATTGCTTTGAGTTTCTCTCCATTTAATTTGATGTTGGATGTCGGCTTTCTGTATATTACTTTTATTATGTTTAGGCATGTCCCTTGTATCCCTGGTCTCTCCAAGGCTTTTATCATGAAGGGGTGTTGGATTTATGACAAGAACTTTTATCCACTAGGCCTCTCACTGGCCCCAAAGTAGCTGTAACTGTTAAAGAAACTAGCACTATTAAAGAGAAGCATTAAACCTGGAGACTTGAATTATTCAAATCTCCAGAACTTATACAACAGTAGGTGGAGAGAGCCAACATTGCCATTTGACCTCCACACGCACGGAGAGAGAGAGAGAGAGAGAGAGAGAGAGAGAGAGAGAGAGAGAGAGAGAGAGAGAGAAAGAATAATAAATACTTTTTTTTAAAAAAAAAAGAGAAAAGCTAACTATGCACAGGGACTATGCACAGGAAAGGTGCCCTGGGTGGAGATTCATGAGACCTTTATCTTATGAAAATTCAAATTCATTCAATAGGAAAATCTCAACTGGTATTTCACTACAGTGGTTCCCTGATTTAAATAAAAAATACAAGCTGAGCATAGTGTCGCACATGTTTAATCACAACACTCTGCGTGCAGAGGTAGATAGATCGGTATGAGTTTAAGGTCAGCTTGGTCTACCCAGTGAGTTCCAGCACAATCAGAGCTATATAGTAAAACCTTTATGGAAAAAAACTAGAAAAATGTTTTCCCTCGTTGTTTCTGCAACGACTAAGGAGTTTAGGCTGCATCTCAAGTTGGTAACAGAATTTGGCAGCACCATCCATATGTACTGGTTTTATAGACATGAAAGATGAAAGAATAAGGGCATCTTGAAGGCTTGTGCCAAGGTTCTAGAAGTTTACTGGGACTAAGCAATGTGAGTCAGGGTCAAATTGCCTGTATATTACATGTATATTGCATGTATATTACACGAAGCTGTGAATGTTAACTCTAAGTTCAAACAGAGACCCCAAAATGTTGGTGGTATCAGAACCGTGGAATGTCTATTGAAAAAAAAACTGGCGGCAGAGTAGGACTGGCCCAAGAATGAAGCTAAATGTGCTTCAGGCAGCAGAGATGGAAAGAAAGGCTACTCAAACCCTTTGGAATCCAGATGATTTCATCACAAGATCCAGATGCTGGACATAGAGATGTAGGATTTGGTGTTGCCCTCATGGATTTCTCTTGCTTTGGCCCAATTTTTTCTTGCTATGCTTACTCCATTCCTCTCTTTCAAACTGGGGGTGTTTATTCTGTTTGGAACCATGTAGCTTGTTTCTTGTGCTGTTGGTACTAACAGTTAAGAAATGGCCTTGAATCTCAGATGAGACTTAGACTTTTAAAGAGGATTGGAACTTTTAAAGACTATAGGATGAAAACAGATGCGTAAAAGAAATCCCATACTGGGTTAGAATTGAGTATAATAGAGGGTTATTTATTTAGGGGTAGACTCACAGATTACAGTCCTCTGCTCGTACGGGGAATAGCAACCTAATCCAGCAGCCAGGAGAGAGGCTGGATGTGAACTTTACACCGGCATATATAGTATAAGAGGCCACGCCCAAATGGGTGGGTAACTTAAAGGCTACTGGCTGTAGGAATTTCTACAGCACATTTAGAAATGTAATTTATAATTAAGAAATATAGGTTAATAGAGAATCATCTATAATAGTCAAGCTTGTAATCATGTTACTTAGGTTTTCTAGATATATAGAGATATATTTCAGTTAGATATTCTTCAAATCTTTCAAAGACCGATGGAATATGGCATTTAAATGTTTTAAGAACTTGGGACTTTTCATGACAATGAGACATATCTGTTCCTGGCAGCACCAATTACTTCAAGAGGAAGATGGGCATCGAAGAGTCTCCTTGTGGAGTTGGTTAGCCATTTGGGTGAGAAACTGCTCTCGCCTAGACTGCTTGATATTGTGCTGTCTGAACTGGACATCCAGGACCCACAGAGAAATGACTGCTGAACTTGCCTAAAGGTGAGACAATCCTTTGGGATTCTTGCTACATGAAAGAGTCTGCCAAACACATTCAGGACACAGAAAAAAGTGACTGACAAACTGCCAATATGGGTGGAACTGTCTTTGAAATTTCCTGCTTCGATGAAAAGTTTGCTGTATACTATGGGCCTATAGGCTGAAGATGGATGTCCCAATGGTACAGAAGAACTCTGAGTGACTGTCCAGGCAGCAAGATGTCTCTGTCATTTCCAGAGTTTTGGAAGGTGCTTACTATGCACTTACTGTTTACTTAGGTAATATTATATCCTTCTGGAGTCTTTGATAGAGTTGAAGAGTAGATAGTAATAATATAGCCTTCTTTGGTTATGATAAAAGATAAAGTAGATATAAATATTGTAACTATAATTCTAGCTTGATATCTTTTTTGTTATATGTAATTTTACTGTGTTAAAGTTAAAATCTTCCTTTCTATTGAGACAGAAAAGGGGAGATGATGTGGGATTTCCCTCTGAATGCTGTGATTACTATTGGTGAATAAAGAAACTGCTTTGAGCCTATAGCAGAGCAGAGAAGAACAGAGGTAGGCAGGGAAAACTAAACTGAATGCTGGGAGGAAGAAGGCGGCAGAGTCAGAGAGAAGCCATGAAGCCCCACCAGATGGAACTTTACCAGGTAAGCCACTGCCCACATGGTGATACACAGATTAATAGAGGCAGGTTAAATTAATATGTAAGAGTTAGCCAATAAGAAGCTAGAGCTAATGGGCCAAGCAGTGATTTAAATAATATAGTTTCTGTGTGATTATTTCAGCACTGAGCAGCCAGGAACCAACAAGCGGCCTCCCTACAACAATAGGGACTTTTAAAGTTGAACTGATTGTATTTTCATTATGAGATGGGCAAGAATCTACAGAGAAAAGGGGTGGAAAGTTATAAATTACAAGTGATGTGCTTGGGTGTCAGATTGTACTAGTTAATATTGTCAACCTGATAGACTTCAGAATTACAGCAGAGATAAGCTTCTGCACATGTTTGTGAGGGCTTTTCTGAATTAGGTTGAGGGGGAAAGCCCACTATAATTGTGGGCAGTAACATCCCATGGGCTGGGGTCATAAACTGAATAAAATAAAGCAAACTATAGTGTAAGCATCACTTCTCCCTCTTCGCTTACTAACTGTGGATGCAATGGCTTGTCCTCTTGTCACACCTTCCCTGCCACGATGGAGTTTATCTCCTAAAACCGTAAGCCAAGATAAACCTTTCCCCCACTGAAGTTGTTTTTGTTAAGTATCCTCTTGGAGAAAGACAAGTAACTAATACAGGTGTCTAAGCTACTTCCAACATATGCTTAATGAGAACCTTACAGAGTATCGCTTGCCTCTGATGATTCTGATGAACAGGTGCATTTACAGATAGCCAGCTGAGCCTAAGAAACCTTCTAGTTTAGTTGTTCTTTGCGATTGACTCAAGGTAGACTACACCTTTATGCAGTTAAGTTTGTGAATCCCTTTTGACCCCTGAGTTTACTCATAAGCAAGGCTCAAACATTTTCACCAATGTCTGGAATCTCCCTTTTATTTATCCCCCAGATTTCCAGAGGCCACCATGTTAAATGCTCCAAGGCTGGGGAGTTCTGGCAGCTGGGAAGCAGCCAATAATTTCCTTCCTGAAAAATGTCCCTTTCCTTGGAAGAAATTTCTTCCTACTCAAGGGAGAGGACCTATGGATGGCTGGGAGATGGGGTAGAGACTAAAATCCTGTATGTCACAGGAGCATCAAGACTAAGGACTAGGGTAGGCCTGAGCATGATCTCTAGAAAAGAGATACGACTCCTTGAAGAAGTGAAATTCCTGTCATTGGAAATTCTGGTTTTACACAGAATGAGAAACAAGACTTTCCATCTTAGGAGCACAGGGGTCCTGCCCACTGATAGAGTTGTCTGCTGACCATTAATACATCCACTCAGCACTTCCTAGCCCCAGCAGCTCTTTTCTCAGCTGTGAGAGAGAGTTCAGTGTATTGAAAGGTAGAGGCAGAACAGGAGATAGAAAGTCTGCAAAGATCAGGTTTATCTGTGTTTTCTTGGTAGGCACAGAAGCCCCTGCCTTAAGCCAATCTATTCTATCACTCCAGGAGGCTTTCAGCTCCATCCCCAAACATGAGAGCTCTTCAAGGATACAACTATCTCAGTGGAGTCTCGGCTAAGGTTGAGTGGAGAGAGGGCAGCAATGATTGAGTGCCTTGAAGGGATAGATGTTAGGCATCTCACAGAATCAAGTCCAGCCCAGGATTCCTGCCTCTAAGTGACACAAACCAGCTTTTATAGCTGACTCGGATCCTGCCACAATGGAAATAAGCCTCCTTAGAGACTTGGGCTATGGAGAGCAAGCCCCACATTCAGATCTGTGACTTTCAGTGTTGGACTATAAGACCTAGGATAAGGCATTATTAGGTTTTTGTAACTTGATTGCCCCATGTACCAATGATGCATAGAGTTGGGGGAAGTAAAATATCTGGGATATGTAGATGAATAAAACCATAAAGAAGGGACTGGCCCACCAACTGAGACGGTGTGCTTGATCTATTGGGAGCTCATCAAATCCAGCTGGACCAGGACTGAATGAGCATATGACCAAATTGGACTCTCTGTGTCCTGCCAATGTGGCTGCCAATGGGGACTGACCGAGAAGTCAATGATAATGGCACAGGGACCTATCTCTTCTGCATGTATTGGCTTTTTGGGAACCTATTCTATATGGATGCATACCTTCTTGGACCAGGATGGAGTGGAGAGGGCCTTGGGCTTCCCACAGGGCAGGGTATTCTGCCCCATCTTAAGGAAGCAAGGGGACGGCGGGTGGGGTATTGGGGTGTGGGAGGGCCTGGGACAAGAGGAGTAAATGTAAATTTTTCTTTTAACAATAAAAGAAAACCATAAACAAAATAATAATGAAAAGGATGGTTTCAAAAAACCCTGATAACAATAAAGACAGAATATAATGATAAATTGTACCGAAACAGCTACAGCTGTGGTTAATATACATTGAGCACTTAAAATGCGCCAGACATTGTTGTACATTTTATGGACTGCCTCATTTATTTTATCCCTCACACAAATCTTATGGATTTGTAGTGATGAGAATCTTGAGGAGGTTCCAAGAGCTTTGCCCAAATCCATACGGTTGCTAAGTAGTAGGGCCAGGCTTCTAATCCTGGCAGGCTGGCTCCTGAGTCCACATAAGCAGCCTTCATGCTCAACTGCCTTCTGCGAGCAAGTGCTTTAAAAAGAGAAATGTAAGACAATCTCTTTGTAGTTCTTTTTTTGAAAGGTCCTATTCAGATCATTTGCCACTTTTTATAAAACTGCATGACTCACAGACTTTTGTTTTGAACGTTTTGAGTTCTTTATATATCCTGGCTATCAGTGATATTATCAGACAAAGAGTTGGCAAATATTTTTCACATTCTTGTCTCCTTTTGCTCTGTTGATTGCTTATTTTGCTTTTCTGCTTTCAATGTTGGCAAGAAGTGCAAAAAAGGAATTCATATATTGGTAATGAAGATTAAATTAGTATTGTCATTATGGAAAACAGTATGAAGAGTCCTCAAATATAGAGATGGAGAGATTGTTCAATGGGTAAAATGTTTTCTTTCCAAGCATGAGATTTATTCCCAGCACCCACACATACCCACAAATACTCCAAATTCCAGCACTGGGAGGTGGAAGCAAGAGGATCCCAGAACTGCACTGGCTGCAATTCTAACCTATCAGTGAGCTCCAGGTCAAGTGAGAGACCCTGCCTCAAAAACAAGGCACACACCAATAGAAGACAGCAACGTCAACCTCTGACCCCCACAGAAACACACACACATACACACACACAGAGGCACACACAGAGAGACAAGTGTATATCACACATGCACACACACAGAGAGAAATGTATAACGCACACACAGAGGTATAGAAACACATACACACACACACACACACACACACACACACACACACACACACACACACACACTAAATCTACCAGGCCTGGAAAGATAGCTCATTAATTAAGAATGTGTAGTAGTTTGAATGAGAAATGTCCTCTTCATTTCAAATATTTGGCCACCTGGTCCCCAGTTGGTGGCACTGTTTAGGGAGGTCATGGGGTCTTTGGGAGGTGAGGTCTTGTTGGAGGAAGCATGACACTGGCAGCTGGGTGCTTACAGTCTCACCTAGCCCATTCCTGCTGCTTTCTGCTTCCTCCTTGGGTTTGAAGATGGGAGCTCCCTGCTTCCAGTTCCCGCAGTCATGCTTGTCTCTTGAAGCTATGTTTCCCTGCCATGGTGGCTTCTTAACCCTGAGGATCTACAAGCACAAACTCTTTCTTCCATAAGTCACTTTTGGTCATGGTGCGGTTATCACACCAATAGAAAAACAACTAAAACAGACTATCCAGTTCAGTTCCAAGCACCCATGCTGGGCCTCTGAGAAATCCTGTAACACCAGCTCTAGGAGATCCAACATCCTCTTCTGACCTCCATAACTGCCAGTACACATGAGCACACACGCACACAAGCATACACTCACAAACATACACATATACACATAAACAAACATAAAAAGAAATCTTATTAAAAAACCTGCCAAATGATTCAGAGATGCTATTACTGAAGAACTATCCAAAGGAAACAAAACTAGTCTATCAAATAGATGTTTGCACTTTCATGTTCATTGTAGCACTATACACAACAGCAGAAAATGGGAGTAATCTAACTGCCTATCAAATGATTCACGAATAAAGAAAATGTAGTATACAACAGAATACTATTCATCCAAGAAAAGGCTACAATTTTGTCATTTGCAGCAAAATGGGAAGCACTAGAAGGTATAATATTAATGAAGTAAGCCAGACAGACATAGAGAGATTAATAGTAAATGTCCCATCTTTTGTATAAAAGCTAAAAAGAATTGACTTGGAAGTAGAATGGACATTACTAGAGGTTAGGAAGAGAATGCAGGGTAAAGGGAGATTGGAGTTAATCAGTGCACATTGTATTCAAGCATGTAAACATCACGCTGAATATTAATACATATTATAAACACTCATCATTTTTCAAGTCTCCAGCTACCCCTGGCTCATTATCAGTTAACTGAAGTGTCTCCAATAGTGAGGATAGGATGGTCACGATCCACATTTTCTCCAGTCTCCTAGACCGCTGAATGGCCTTAGCCAGCCAGACCTGAGGACACAGTTTGTGGCCAAGGACATTCCTCTGGAGACAACTTAAGACTATGGCAATTGCAATCGGCTTGTTGGCACAGATCCTGTAGACTACATCAAATGCCCCTTCTAGTGTCTTGGCCACCCAGTGCACAATTAGTGATGCGATGCCAAACCTTGACTCCAGAGGAGTAGCGATCACTGCCATGAGAGCCAGGACCAAGAAGGACATGGTGTCCATTGTTATCCAAAGTAGTAAATACACACAGATATCACACCGAGTGAAGCTTGAGAAAAAGACCTCAAAACCTGATCCACAGTGACACACTCATGACAGAAGGTGTGGCCCAGATTAAAGGTGCGCCCTCCAGCCTCAATTCTGGATTAAAGGCGTGTGTCTTCCAACCTCCACCAAGAAGACCACACTTCCTCCAACAAGGTCACACCTCCTAATAGTGCCACTCCTTAGGAGTTTATGGGAGACAAATACATTCAAACTACCACAACAGTGTAACCCAGGCTGGCTCTGAATTTGAGATCCTACTGAAGTAGCCTACTATCATACTCATGATTGGACACAGAATTTAGGACCAATCTCTTCTGTGTATATCTTCAGTTTCCCTTTTGTGCATTTAATTTATGCAAGGAGCCAATGCTTATCCTCATACATCAGCCAATTTTCTAATCATCAACAACACAGTAGTAAATGGTATGGGTACAGGTCTTTACCTCCTGGCACTTATATTCTAGTGGGGAACATAAACAAGAAATAATTAAATATATAGTAAAAGCAAAAGTGCAGATGATAGAGGCCATACAAGATAAGGCTATGGAAGATGTCAGAGATCAGACTGGTGGCCTGTTCCAGGGAGGGTGTCTTTAGGAAAGCAGAACCTAGAGTTCTGGGGACAATGGCTCCTCTCCTTGCTGTGGCTGAGTTTAGAATTTCAAGTGCTGACAACGCAAGTTGGGAAGAGCCAATCTTATTTCGATCCTGGTGCCCAGAAAGTCCTCCTTTGCCTTTTCTTTTTTGAAAGGGTTCTTTCTTAATTATGTGGGGGTGGTGGGTGGGGTCTGTACACATGAGTGCAGGTACACATAGAATCCAGAGGTGTAGGTTGCCATGGGAGATGACGACTGTGAATGCTGGAAAACAAACTCCTGGTCCTCTGCAAGAGCAGTATGTGCTCTTAACTGCTGAGCAACCTCCTGTCCTGCCTTTTGCTGCCTTTTGCTCCTTTTGCCCCTTCTTCCAGTCCCTCCCTCAAAGATACTTCCCTTCCCCTGCTATTTATGCTTGGTCCCTTCCCGGCGGCATCAGAGTTTCCCCTTTACAGAAAGGACATGTCCAGAGGAAGAAGAAAGAGCAGATGCCAGAGACCTGAGTATGCTGCTTCTGTGCAAAGGAAGAGCACTTCTAGAGTCCCATGCCTCCCACCCAGGAAAGCCAGAGAACCAGGCCAGAGAGGGCAGGCTCAGGGGAGGTGTCTCTAGAGAGCCCCATGCCACTCCTTGGAGGAGAGTCATAGAGACAAGCACGAATGCCCATCAGTCTCCTTGCTTAGTATTCCCCATGGAGAAGTGGGGTGGGGGCAGTGATGGCCTGGCCTAGCAGTTCATAAAACGAGAGAGAGAGAGAGAGAGAGAGAGAGAGAGAGAGAGAGAGAGAGAGAGAGATTAGCAGAAAGCACCAGGAACTGTATGCAAATACACAGCTGCTGAAGTTCTGCCTCCTTAGACTGGGGGTGAGGCCTGTGCCCGTGCCCATGTGTTTGGAAAGAAGCTCCTCATAGTATGTTGTTAAGCAGTCCTGGCTATGAGCCACTGCTCTGAATTAACAAGGTCTGTATATCAGGATTGGAAACTGAGAGGACAACAAATGTCTTTCTGAAGTCACAGCCTAGATCAAGGACCTCAGTGCTACAGCTAGAGCCCCAGTATATTATAGCTCAGCTCAGGCTTCCTTTCATGGCATCCGACTTTTTTTTTCCCCTCCATCCCACTTTTCACCAGCCTCAACAGAACCCCTGTGTTCCAGAATCTCTTAGCAACCCAGGGTACAGGGTATATGCAGAGTAATTTCCCACAGGCAATGTCCTTTTGCTAGCTATTAGGAATAGCAGCTCAAATCTGTCGGTATCCCTGTATCCCACTCTTATGCTGACCCCTAGTGGCAAGGCCAGGCAATAGGCAGAGAGACTCAGTCTAAGAAGTTCTAGGAACTCATCCCTCACAGTGATGTTGGAAAATGCCTCACTCAGATTCCCCCACAGGAAAAAAAAATCTAGATAAAAGTCTCTGTCCATCACAAAATAGTAGTCTAAATAATGGGAAAAGATCTCTACCAACATCACATCTGACAGAAGGCTGATCTCCAAAAGAACTCAAGAAAGTAGACATCAAAATACCAAACAATCCAATTAAAAAAATGGGGTACAGATCTAAACAGAGAACTCTCAACAGCGGAATCTAAAATGGCTGAAAGACACTTAAGGAAATGTTCAACATCCTTAGTCATCAGAGAAATGCAAATCAAAACAACTCTGAGATTCTTTCTTACACCTGTCAGGATGGCTAAGGCCAAAACCATTAGTGAAAACTCATGCTGGTGAGGATGTGGGGCACGGGGAACACTCCTGGGAGTGCAAAATTGTATAGCTACTTTGGACATCAATATGGTGGTTTCTAAGAAAATTGGGAATTGATCTACCTCGAGACCCAGCTATACCACTCTTGGGCATATACCTAAAGGATGTTCAATCATACACAAGGACATATGCTCAACTGTTTTCATAGCAGCTTTATTTGTAATAGCCAGAACCTGGAAACAACCTAGATGTCCCTCAACTGAAGAATGGATTAAGAAAATGTGGTGCATTTACACAATGGAGTATCACTTAGCTGTTAAACACAATGACATCAACAATAACCCAGGAGCCGCAGGTCCTATTCAGGCTTGAATCTGCAATGGACACAGATGGTATCGCTCCAGACTTTTGGGTTTTCAGAGGTCACAATCAACCAGGAGCCTTCCTGGTACCTCTGGATATCAGGTACTATAGCATCAAGTACTGCCTGAGGTCTCCAGGCCCAGACATAGGGGAAAGAAAAACAATATCTCTGCACCGCTCCTTATGGCTGGTGTGAGCAGTACTCAACCAAACGCCACCTGTGACCCAACCAAAAGCCCTGGCGCTGGGTGGTTGGACACCATTGTGATGAGAAAGTACAGGGTGGGGAAGTGGAAGCGAAGGAGAGGCTAATGCTGAGGACCATGTCTGGGTCTGTGGTCCTGCTGTGGCTGGGGTTTGTGTCGATGTCCCTGGCCCATATTGCCTCCAGGGCCCACATGGATGCCTGGGGTCTGAGCTGCAACCTGTGACCATGTTGGTGTTCCAGGGCTGAGTCTGTGTTGATATCTATGGCTCCTGAGACTATTGAAGACCGTGCTGATCTGATACCAGGGGTCTAGGCTGCCACTTAGGGTCATCTTGCTGACCAAGGGTCATGCTGCTGTGGAGAACATGCTGGCCCAGATAGCCTGCACTGACAACTGGGACCATGATGACATCTGGGTCTGGGTTGTTTCTTAGGATCATTTTTTGAGTCTGTGGTCCTACCACAACCAAGATCTGTATTGATATCTATGGTCTATATTGCCAAAAGACCACATAGATGGGCAAGATCTGGACCACAACCTATGGCCATGAGGGTGAGGGCCATGCTGCCACCAGGGACATCTTGATCTGAGTGACATGTGCTGTCACTTGGGGCCATGGTGTTGTCTAGGCCAAGGCTGATGCAGAGGGCCATGTCTAGGTCGGTGGCCCTACAGTAGGCAGGTTCGAAGTTGGTGTCCAGGGCTCCTGTGGTCAACAAGGGCCATGTGAATGATCAGGAGGATCTATCTGGTCAGCCACCTCAGACCATATCAGTGTCCAAGGACCATGCTATGCCCAGAGCCATACTGATCTGGGTGACTGGTGCTACCACTTGGAGCTATGGAGACCTCCGGGCACAGGCCAATGTTTAGGGCCATGTCTGAGTCAATTGCCCTGTGGAAGCTGAGGTCTGGTGTGGTGTCCATGGCTCCAGTTGCCACTGAGGGCTCTGTAGATGCCCTGGGTCTGGCCAGCCACCTGGGACTATATTGATGCCCTGGGACCAGACTGCTGCCAGGGTCCTGCTGATTTGAGGGGTCTGTGCTGTCACCAGGACTGTGGTGGAGTCTAGGCCCCAGCTGCTGCCAAGGGCCATGTCTGGGTCTGTGGTGATGTCAATGGCCTGTGTTAGCATGGGGATCATTGGAACCATGCTGTGCTGAGTCAGCCCACTCTTCACTGACCCTGGGAGGGTGGGTCCTGACCCTACCCTCACTGGATATTGCAATAGGCCCTACCCTGCAGGGGAGTGCTTACCTCCCTCCTCCCCACCACTCCACATCCAGAAAGATGGCCCCATCCCTCATCATAGGCATGCACCTCACCTGGGAAGCACACCAGAGCTGACCCTGTGGTTGGGGGTGCAAGAGAGCCAACCCTGAAAGCATGAGAGCAAGAGAGTTGACCCCACTCCCCATTGTCTGCCATGTGGTAGCATGGGTGAGGGAAAGATGCCCTCCCACCATGCCCCCTTGCTACCTGTAGCAGGCAGGAGAGCTGGCCCCAGGGTCACGAGAATGAGAGAACCAGCCCTGTCCTACACTAGCTATAACACACAGGATAGCGGGCCCTGCCCCCAGCCTGGGCAACACACTACAGCTGAGATGGTCGTTGGGGTCACAGGAAAGCCAGCCCTGAGGGCAGGAGAGCTGACCCTGCCCGCCCCCTGTATGCCCCCTAAAGCAATCAGGAGAGGAGGCTCTACTCTCTGCCTGTGCAAAACAGTAGAGCTGACCCTGGCAAAATGGGTGAGGGGGACCCAGATCTGACAGCCTGAGAGCAGGGGAACTGGCCCAGCTCCTTGTTGTAGGCTGCATTGGGTGGGCTAGCCTGGGCAGTGCTGGAGAGCTCATCTGGGTAGTGAGGATGAGGGAAGCTGACCAATCCAGCTACCACTCTGTGAGAAGGAGCAGGTGCTGTGAATGGAAGGGGCTGCCTATCACAGTCTGAGCACCTAGACTGGCGGGGCAGGGTCTGGGTGTGGGGAGTTAACTGAGACAAGGAGAACACTGTGCTTGTCAACTCATTGCCTCCTTTGTCATAAGAAGAGAACTCTAGAAATTCAGATCATGCTTGCATAGCACCATTCACCAAGAGAGACATTTAAATTAAGGGCCAACTCAAACATAATTTTCAAATATACAAACAGCCATGGTCAATCCAATACAGGTCTTGCTTAATAATGAGAAATAAACAAGTTAATAGATATGAAACGATTACTGCAAATTGGAAAACACCATGAATATGTGCTATTATTATCAAATGTAGATCACATAGCATTTTCTTCTAGAATCCCCTAATTTGAGATTCTTCAGTGAGGCCTGACTATCTGGAAGATAAAGGCTTTAGGATTAAAGATGACCCACAGGTTGAATGAGTTCCTTGGGTTTTCCTGAGGTCCACAGGGAATGCTACACTGCACTATGGTGGGCCTAAGGTAGGAAGGAAGCCCATAGCTTTCCCACAGCCTCAGGAAGACAAAGACTTAATGGGAAGCATAAAGAAAATAAGCCAGGATTACAGAGCTGGCTCAATAGGTAAAGTGCTTGCCATTGAAGCATGAGAACCTGAGTGCAAATTCCCAGAAACTATGTAAAGTGGGACACAGTTGGACCATTGGACACATCAGTAACCCGACGCTCTGATGCAGAGATGGAAGGCAGACAGGACAAACCTCAGAAGCTTGCAGGACCATAGCCTGACCTTAAGAAGCACAGCAGCAAACAGCAGAGACCTTGCTTCAAACAAGGTGGAAGGTGAGAATAGACCAACACGTAAGATTGTCCTCTGATTTATGCTCATGCAAACACACACACACACACACACACACACACACAGGTTGGGGGGGAGGAGAGAGAAATAGCTAATTCCAAACTCAGGATCACAGAGATAGCTCCAATTAAACTCTGTGGAACACTAAACAAAACCCAAACTAGCAAATTGGGAAGAGATTCACAGAAAGGAGGTGAATGCTAGGTAATGGGCTAGGGGAGAGAACTGAGGAGAGGAATAGGGGAGAGTGATCAAAATACATAACATACATGTGTGAAATTGTACAAGAACCAAATTTACTAATTAAAAAGGAAGCAGTAAAGGGAAAAAGAAAACTGAAAACGTTGGACTAAATATTGTAACCACCTCCTAACTGTTCTTCATAGCTCTAGCCTCAACTCACCCAATTTCGCTTTTCGATAGTACTTACTACTTATTTGGGGTTCTCCAATAATATTTTCAAGCAAACACTGCATAAAAGGTAGACACTCTAAATAATTAATTATTCTACAGGCCAGCCTCAGCACTACTGATATTTTTGACTGGAAAAGTCCCTTCCCCACCTCCTTTTGAGACAAGGCCTCATGTAGCCTAGGTTGGCCTCAGAAGTCGCTGTATAGTCTCCACCTGATGAGCGCTAGTGTGACAGGCATGCACTATCATGCCTGGTTTTATGCAGTACAGGACTTTGTGCACATTAGGCAAACAGTGCACCAAGCGAACTATTTCCCTCAGTGCCAGGACCTCATTTCTTTAGGCTTTTTTCCTACTATCCCCACCTAGTGGTAGAGTCCCATTAAAGAGGCTAAAATGCTAGAGATTCATCTCCCCAGTTACCAGGCACAAGCCTAGGACTGGAATGGATATCCAATGGGGTATTTGAGGATCAGGTTTTCCTCTTGACTATAAGGATGCTTATGGAGTGGCGTGTTCTTCTTTCTTATTCCCTGAAGGCTGTTGTACCTGCACGTGATTCAGAGACTACTTTGAAATCAAGAAGAATGATACTATTGACAAATACTGAATAGTAGAGCAGAAAGTCGATGTTTGTAGCTGAACTCTTCTCAAAGCCTATGTACTGAATGTCTGGTCCTCAAAGCAGCAGAATTCAGAGATGGGGCGCTAGGGAGATGACTGGATCATGATGGCTCCAGTCACACGAATGGGTTAATGCATCTATAAATTCATAGCTCACTGGGCCATTGAAATCTTCAGGAATTTCAATGGGGCCCAATAGGAGGAAGTAGGTCATTATTGATGTGCCCTTCAATGAGATATTTGGGGTTTGCTTGTGGGTTTGTTTTGTGTTGCCTTTTTGTTTTGTTTTTAACATCTCAGTGTGTAGATCAGGCTGGCTTGGAACTTGCTATCTATATCTAACCCAAGCTTTGGACTTTAAAGAATATGTTTTCTACCTTCCCTCCTTCTCCCCCCACCTCCAATCTCTCTCTCTCTCTCTCTTCTCTCTTTTCCTTCCTCCCTCCCCACTTCCAGGCTTCCATGAACCAAACATCTTGGCTCCATCGCAGCTCTCCACGGTCGATGAGGAACTAAAGTTGTGAGCCACGACAAACCTTCCCTCCTTTAAACTGATTGCTCAGATACTTTATCGCAGTGATAGAAAGCTGGGCAACACAAACAAGGAAGCTCCAGGCCCTTCATCTGAGCTGCAGAACCTGTCTTGGAACCACTTTCCTTTGGATTTCCTGCCATATGATATAATAAGTCAACTATTATTCATAATTCCTCATGTTGTGGTGACCCTCCACTTACAATTATTTCATTGCTACTTTGTAACTGTAATTTTGCTACTGTTATTAATGGTAATGCAAATATCTGATATGCAGGATAGCTGATATGTGACTTCCAAAGGGGTCACGACCCACAGGTCAAGAACCATTGCTCTAGAGGATCAGAATTGATAGAGTGAAATGAATTTTAAAAATTATGCTGGACAGTGGTGGTGCATGTCTTAATCCCAGCACTTGGGAGGCAGAGACAGGTGGATCCCTTCGAGTTCAAGGCCAGCCTGGTCTACAGAGTGAGGTTCAGGACATCTGGGGCTGTTACACAAAGCAACCCCATCTCAGAAAAAGAAATGATAAAGATGGTTGAAATTTTAGCTCCATTACTCCCTGGCTGTTGTGATTTTCACTGTTAAGCCTTTTAAGCCATCATGCTATCTCTGGAAACAGTGACCATCCTTCAGGAATCTATGTCACCTTGTTAATATCTTATTATAAGATTATTATGCAGAATTGGAAGCTATTTGTGGGCCCACCTCTTCCAATAGACTGTGAACCTCATGACAATTGAGTCTATGTATGATTTTTTTTTAATTAACGTGCTCATTGCAAGGTTTGGGGCAAAGTAGAACCTGAGTATATGGATGGTTTGATGGATGATTGAATGAATGAGGAAGTGAATGGCCAGAGAAAGCCAGCTAGAAGAGTACATAACCATTTCTGAGTCCTGTTTCAACCCATGCCAGAAGGAACCCTCAGAGATGAGGAAAAGGAGAGTCTTTGGATAGGAGAGTCTCTTACCAGGATTTCAGCTCGCTCATGCTGTACCTCTGCCACTCTTTCGTGGTCAGAGTAGGCCTCTGTTCCCATTCTCCTCACTACTGGACTCTACCTTTGAATCAAAGTAAAGAAACAAAGATGGGCACTCAGCCCATGTTCAAAGGAGAAGTAATTATTTCAAAATACTTGATTTCAATGATATCATGTAAGCAACCGAACCTCAAAGTGTCTGGATGTTAGAATCATAGAATCTTGACTCTTATGACATAAACATCAACATGGCATCCGTATACTTTAACTTCGGCTTTGTTCGTTTTGTACTTGTCAAAAGTATTAGATCAGATTACAACATATAAATGCTTATTGTGCATACAAAAGACCAGTTCCTGAACCAGGAGACTTGGAAAACAAAATGGTCAGAAGCATTCCATAACTTGTCTAGCATGCTTTATAAAGCATAATGGATGGCGCATTTTGACCTATTTTTCTCTTACATGTTATACATTAACAAGGGCAAGTAGAACAAGGTACTGTCATTCTAGCTGATTGATTTAATTTCACTCAGGAATGCAACACTTACCTTTTGTGCTTTCATTATGACCAGAGTTAACCTTTTTGGGAAGACATATATAACCCTTCACATTGGGTTATATGGTTGTGGGCAACTAGCCTTGCATTATGGCTAAATTATGGTCTCCATTGTTATTTTGAACACTCTCTCCTAGTTTTACCACTTCCACATAGAGAAATCCAACTTAGCAGTTTATCCCATTGTATAACTATATTGCAACCTATTTCCTATACTGATGGACAGTTGGATTATTTAATAGTTCCCCTTATAAACAGTGCTGTGACAATGAAAAATTCTGCATACATCTCCTCATAGGCAGATTTATTTTCTGAGATATACCTAGGATTGACTGTATAGGTCTTAGAGTATATACATTTTCAATTTCACTGAAAGTCATACACCCATTTCTCTGAATTAAAATATTCCCTCCATGAGGGATAAGGGATGGTTATGCCATGGAAGTTCCGCAAACCTAGGGAACCTCAGAAGCTCAGATGCTTGCAAGATTGACAAGGTCTCTCCCTCTAAAAGGTCACGCAAGCAATTGCTGGAGAAGAGTTGAGTGAGGCTGTAAGTTGTGCAGGGTGCTCCAGAGGTGCAGTTTTGTGTATTGTCCTCCATGCAATGGGGGGACTTTGGGACTTCAGCTGCCTTTGAGTCACCCATACTATGACTAACCTCTCACCCAGGTTCCTATAATAACCCCAATGACATCACTGGTCCACCTTAGCAGACATGGATAGAATTGTGTTGATGGCCCATTATCAATGTCCTACTCAGAGTGAATTGACATTAATTCACATCTTCCCAGGAAAAATCAGTCGCGCATCCAATATTTTCAAAGTACTTTTCAAACTATTTTTTTAGCTTGTATAAAGAGTGGATGAAGGTGTCTATTTCACTATAGAATACTTGACATTATCAAATGTTTCAAAGAATTTTTAATGTAATGCACATACATAACTTCAAAGCCAAATAGTATGCATTTCCTTTAGTGAATTGAAAACTCTGCCAGGCGGTGGTGGCGCACACCTTTAATCCCAGCACTCGGGATGCAGAGGAAGGCGGATCTTTGTGAGTTCGAGACCAGCCTTGTCTACAAGAGCTAGTTCCAGCGCAGGCTCCAAAGCCACAGAGAAACCCTGTCTCGAAAAACCAAAAAAAAAAAAAAAAAAAAAAAAGCAGCGTTTCCATCTGATAGGCCTTCTTGGACATCTTTGTGAGGAAAGTTAACAATGCATAGAGACCACATTTATACCTTGAATAGTTTATCTCATTTAAATAGGTCGTCAATCCTATGCAATATAAAATTTTCTATATTTATAATATCTTACTTTCCAAGTTAAAATAAAGCTGGGTATTAACTTGATTATTGAAACACATTCATTCCATCCATGATCATAATTAGTTACAGAAAAAAGAAGTCACAGGCAAGTTTCTAACAAAGTCCTCACAGAATGAGTTACTTAGCCATTATTACTTAGCATTGCCAAAGATTTTACATTGTCTCTTGACAGCTTTCTTTAGTGCTTCACCACCTTTGCTGCTTCCAATCACTGTTTCTCTTGCTTCAAATTATGCCATGCTTCTTTTCCTTCACTTCTGAAACAGATTTAGGATGGACAATTTGCACCCTATACTGTAATCAGTAACAATGTCCGGCCTCAATGNTCGAGACCAGCCTTGTCTACAAGAGCTAGTTCCAGCGCAGGCTCCAAAGCCACAGAGAAACCCTGTCTCGAAAAACCAAAAAAAAAAAAAAAAAAGAAAGAAAAAAAGAAAACTTTGCCTCCCAAAGCCCCCATTCTGACTTCTCAAATTTATAGTTTTTTCCATTTCTTTAAGCTACATCTTTTGACCATTGATATGTATGTTATTATACATTTAAAGATCATTCATTTACCTCCTTCTGTGGTTTCATTCATTGATACCTGTCCTCTACCTCTGTTTCTCTTCCCCAGCTATTCTCTTCCTTTGGCACTGTGAGTGTTGGGGCAAAACCTCATTGCCAGGGCTGGCAATGTGGTTTAGTTGGTAAAGTACACAAAGCCCTGGACTCAAGCCTCAGCTCCACCTAAAGCCAGTGTTGCAGCACACACCTACAATTGCAGCTCTCCAGCAGCAGAGGCAGGGGAAGATCCTGACCAAAAAAAAAAAAAAAAACAAAAAAAACAAAAACAAAAACAAAAAAAACGAATAAATAAATCTGACCTCTAGAAGATTTCTATCCTGCTTCTGCCTTCTCCCTTTTCTCTCCTTGCCTTTTGCCCGAAAACCCTCTCTCAGTACATCCCATGCTTCTTTTCACGGTAGGCAACGTCTACCCTAGGTTGACAATGAAGGCAATAGAGTGTGGATGAAGGTAATAGAGTGTGTGTTGTCTCTGAAAATTTAAAAGTGAAGAATTAGGTCTTGGATAGAGCATGCCTAACATGCCCGATGCCCTGTGTTCATTCCCCACTGACAAACAAACCAGTCTCGGTTTCAGTAGTGCCCACCATCTGGCAGCAATTCTAAAGAATGTCAGTGAAAAAAATCACTCCTTAAGCAACAAAAGCTTTTATTATTCTAAGATGTAATGCCTTGAACACATAACTGTTGCAGCCACTGCTGTCTCTTATTAATATACACACAAGTATCAAATTAGTATGGTTTGTTTTGCTTTTCTTGAGAAGGGCTCTCATCTATGTAAGTCAGACTGGTCTGAAACTCAAGAATGCCAGGATTACAAGTGTAGGCCCGTTCTCCTGGTTCAAATTAGCATGTGTTTGTTAGTTATTCTTTCTTGATAAACACTGTGTTGTACATGGAAGTCAATTTTAAGAATTCTGTTTTGCTTGTCAGCCTTCAATGAGCTGTTTCAACAGCATGGATCAGAAGGATTCAGAAGTGTTGGAGTCCACTTTAGACAGTTTGTGTTTCAAACGGCTACAGCTTATTCATGAGTTCATAAAGTAAATTTGAAAAGCTCAAAGCATTATGATTATTAATAAAATAAATAAAATTAGTAATAAAATTCAATGCAATAAATTTTTATTGTTTCTTTCCTAGATGTTATTAGAATTACTAATGAAAATATTTTAAATAATTGATCATTTAGAGGAGAAGGTTTAAAGAAATGATTCTTGGGCCTGGAGAGATAGTTCAGAGGTTAAAAGCACTGACTAGTCTTCCAGAGGTTCAATTCCATGCTGACTCACAACGATCTGTAATGAGATCTGGCGCCCTCTTCTGGTGTGCAGGCAGACAAGCAGACAGGATACTGCATACATAATAAATAAATAAATAAATAAAGCTTTAAAAAAAGAAATGATTCTTATCTGGGTGTGGTGGTGCACACCTTTAATCCCAGCACTCAGGAAGCAGAGGCAGGCAGACCTCTATGAGTTTGAGGCCAATCTGGTCTACAGAGTGAGTTCCAGGACAGGCAGAGCTACACAGAGAAACGCTGTTTCAAAAAAAAAAAAAACACTAAAAAGGAAAGAAGGAAGGAAGGAAGGAAAGAAGGAGAAAAGAAAGGAAAAGGAGATCCTCAAAGAGTTTTATGCACATCTCATTTTCAGGTTTTCATAATGAGAAACAGTGCAGCTGTGTGCTGCTCCAGACAAAGGTACAAATACACTGAAAGTAAAATCACACACACACGCACACACACACACACAATGTAAACACTATTCAAGAGAACTACAGTGACTATCATAATATCAGACAAAATCATTATCAAATGTACTTGATTAGTGGATGATAATGGTTCAGCCTTCAATACACAGGCTATAATCCATATAACCACAGAGGTTAGGTATATAGTAAGGGACTAGTCAGAAGGATTAGATCACTCTAGTGGGGAGGAATAGAACAGATAGTTATGGATGGATATGGGGGGAGGTGACTGAAGTGGGAGGATCAAACAGGGAAGGGGGAAAAGGGGGAGGGAAGGAATATGGGGAGAAACAGCTAAAACTAAGGGCCATTTGGGGGTTAATGTGGAAACTTAATACAGAAGATTCATAAAAATAGACATATATTAAGGGGATGTAAACAGATCCCCAGCTGATCATATCTCTCATCACCAAATGAAACCTCCAGTACCAGGAATGGGTTACATCTAATAGAGCTGTTTGCCATAGAGGTACCATGGAAACCCACAAACATCCCAGCCTGTTGTCAAGGCTATTGATTGTTCTGTACAGACTGATGGTAAGACTCTATTGTTGTCTGAGTTTTCTGTCCTGCCCAGTTCCCACAATTGTTAAGTCCCAAAGAAATCACACAGAGGTCTACATTAGTTATAAACTGATTGTCCCATTAGCTCAGGTTTCTTATTACCTCTTATAACTTATATTAGTCCATTATTCTTATCTATGCTAGCCACATGGCTCAGTACCCTTTTCAGCGAGGCAGTCACATCTTGCTTCTTCAGTGGCTGGGTCAGGACTACAGAGAGAACTTTCCTTTTTCCCAGAATTCTCCTGTTATCATTGACCCGCCTCTACTTCCTGCCTGGCTATACTGGCCAATCAGTGTTTATTTAAAATATAATTGACAGAATACAAACCATTGTCCCACACCACCCTATTGCTTTAAGTTAACACTTACATAACTCACTGAATGCAGAGAAGCTGAGCTGGTACCTACCTCGAACTTTTAACACTGCTGACAACCCAGCTACAAGCCCTGTGATCTACATCAGTGACTTGCCTGCAAGATGCACTCATGTAAAAATGGTATGAAGTTGTTGGAGTGACCAACCAATAGCTGACTGGAATGAAGGTCTACTCCATAAGATAGAATTCACATTGGCACTGCCTGGGTGACTAAAAACCTGTGATTAGATAGGCCAAAGACCTAGGAGAAAGCCAAGTAATACTGTTCTGCTGAAGGAACATAGCAATAAAATGAGCCCTAACAGCATTCTGCTATACCCACAGATTAGGGTCTCTCTCAGTCATCATCAGAGAAGCTGCCTTCTTTGGTAGATGGCAACTAATATAAACGAGACTGACAACTGGACACTATGCAGAGAGTGAGAGACCTTGTAGCACTCAGTTCTAAATGGGATGTTTCCATCAAATCCCTCCTCAGGGCTCAGGGAATTCTCTGGAAGAGGAGGCAGAAAGACTTTAAGAGCCAGTGAGGATGTAGGAAACCAAGGAGACAGGCCTTCTAGACACAACAGGACTGATGCACATAAGAACTCACAGAGGCTGTGGCAGCACGCACAGGAGTGCCCAAGGTCTAAGGCAGGTGGGGTTCCAGCAATGAGAAAGAAAGAGAAGAAAAGCACCCATTCCTAACCTCCAATTAATAACCACTATCACGAGAAAAATTAGTTTCTCTAACAGAGTCTCACTGGGTATAATAACCGGAATTAGGGGCAGGCCCCATGCCCAGCACTAAACGGTCAATACCAAACAAACTCAATATTTTGGGAAGGGATTTTGTCTCACAATGCTTTGTTTGGACTTCTGTTTTTTCCTTACAGATCTTTTGCTTATATATTATGGTTTCCAATTTTTAATGTTTTGTGTGTGTGTGTGTGCAAATGTGTATGTCTCAGTGTCTGTATGTGTTTCTTGCACTTTTTCTTTGGCTCTTTTTTCTGTTGGTTTGCTTATTTCTTCCTATTCATCCTGGTTTGTTTTTATTTTATCTTATTATTATTTTAGATGCCTCTTTGTAGTCTATTGAGAGAAAGAAATAAATTATTGAGAGGGGGAAAGAAAGAGTGGTTGGGTTGGAAATTGGGAGGAGTTGGGGAAGGGGACACTGTAATCAGAATATACTGTATGAAAAAAAGCTATTTTCAATTAAAAATAATAATAACAAAAAATTAAAAGAAAATTCCCTGCAGGTTTGCCTATAGTCACATCTTATGGAGGTATTTTTTCAATGGAGGTTACCTTCTTTCAGATGATGGTAGCTTGTATCAAGCTGGCATTGAAGTTTCAATGGGCCGTCCAGATCTAATTCTTTCTAGAATGAGATAGAATCTAAAAAATAAAGAGGCCACTTAGGTTTACCCATCCCACAACCTTCAGGCTCTTGCTGGGACCAGGCCAGAGACTAACTACATCCATCCCCCTGGGGAGAGATGATGCTACGCTGGAGGACAGCTATGAAGATGGTGAGATCATGCTCTGATCGTGTTCATTATCAGAAGCAGAGTTGATGGGTATTGCTTCTGCATTGCCTGTGGAATTGGAGGAAAAAAGATTTCAAAGGTGCCTCTTATCTGAGAAACTGGATTAGTAGATCATCAGGGCAGGGAGGGGAAAGAGCTGTTTTAAAGTAGAATAAGTAGGAACCGTTTTTGAACTCCATCATATACTTCCAAGCAGTGATTTTAGATCCATGCATAGGTATAGGAGTATGGATCTTAAGGAACTAGAGATAGAAATTTGCAGTCAAAGATACTACTTAAAGTCAAAAGACTGGACAAGGTTATCTGGAGAGTAACCATGGAGAGAAGTGTGAGAACTGAATTTTGAGCCTCCCTAACATTTAAAGATCAAAAATAGAAAGTGGGACAGTCGAAGGAGACGGGGAAAAGTTAGGCAGTGAGAAGGAAGATGGCAGAATCTGGTTTCCTGGAAGCCAATCAAAGAGGTGTTTTAAGGAATGCAGAATTGGGTGGAGTGTGTCAACTCTCTTCAAGTCCACTGCAGTTAGCAAGATGGTGATCTTGTAACCCTTCACAAAACCAGAGAAAGAAATTTCAAAGAACCAGGCTCCAGTGTATGGTTCCACATGTAGAAGCATATGGACAGCACAAATAGGAATCCATGAGTTATTCGATGTTTAAAAAGGACATGGAGTTAGGGGATAGCAAGGTGGAGGCAGATCTGGGAGGAGTTAAGATGAGAAGTTGGGGTGAATAGGATCAGAATACATTGTATGGAATTCTCAATGAATTAATCAATTATTTTTTAAAGAGTGGGTTAGACAAGCCAGGGTTTCAGTAGCACTGGCATTTCTTTCCAGCAACTCCCCCAGGAAACAGTACCAGGTAGACAGGCCACATTCTGAAGAGATACAATAAGACAATAATGCCATGTGCTACTCAGATTTCAGAGATATCTAATACAGAAAGGGATGTTGTGTCCCATATCAAGGTTTGTTTGTTTGTTCGTTAGTTAGTTAGTTTTCTCTGTGGAACAGCCTTGGCTGTCCTGGAACTCACTCTACAGACCAGGCTGGACTTGAACTCACAGAGATCCACCTGTCCCTGCCTATCGAGTACTAGGATTGAAGGCATGCGCCACCACACCCTGCCCATATCAAGGAGTTTGACAACCTTATATGGCACTGCTTCCTAGGCACTGCTTCAGTAACTATGTGGTACCTGTAACCAAACGTTTGTCTAACTTTGTCTAACTGGGTCAACGGGCAGTCTTCTATTCAAATGTAGTCAAGAGCATGGACTGTGCCAAACACCTGCTGATCCATCCAGAAACAAGGACTAAGTTCCAAATACCGGACACTGTCACTTTCAGCCTCACTAAGTGAACTGCTTGCTCTCAGTCTTTATTGTGTTTGGTGCAGGGTAGCCTCTGTACTAGTTTGTTATTATAAAGTAATTAATAAACACATTTTACAGTTGTTATTTTCTTTTTTTATTGTTAAAAGAAAAACTTACATTTACTCCCCTTGTTCCCGGCCCTCCCGCTCCCCCACTACCTCACCGCCCTCCCCCTGCTTCCTTATGATGGTGCAGGATACCCTGTCCTATGGGAAGCCCAAGGCCCTCCCCCCTCCATCTC
>JAQHUG010000094.1:4210963-4227806 GCA_028555095.1 Dicrostonyx torquatus | reverse complement strand
AGGGAGGGGGTAGAAGGGAGAAAGGAAGAACCGGGGAGAGCCCGGGGTTGTGGGAGGGTGGAGATGGAGGAAGGGTGGATATTGGAGAAGGGAATAAGATATCTACATTAACGGGAGTCATTTTACAGTTGTATTTTATATGCCATACTTCTGTGTCTCATTTCCCCTTGGTCCATTCATTTAGAAAATAAATCTATGGGAATTGTAAAAAAAAATGAATGAATAAGAGTTGAGAATACTGAGTCATGAAGATAAAAGGAGAGCTCCATATAGCACATGACTAAGGATTTCCTTGTAGCTGACTTGTGGTATGGGGAATCATAGAGCTGTGATCAAGCAGACAGGAAAACAGTTATGGTTGCGCAAGAATGAAAGAGGGTTTTTTTTTTCTTTTTTGAGCAAAGTCTTTGAATTGACAGTGGGATATGAGGTCTGGTGCACAGTGGGAAGATGGAACCATGCTAAGGGCATAGTGGTCTCATCCTTTGTATCAGAAAAGGCAGAGAGGATGAGGACAGATGCTGGTAGAGTCATAGGTTTGATTGTGGGAAGAAGATGGACCACTTCTCTTCAGTCTGTTTTTTTCTGGACAGAAACCCAAGTAGTGAAGTTATTTCTAAAAACAAGAGAGAGGAAGGTGGACAAGGAGACATTTGGAGCCCCCCCACCAAAATGTAACGGCCCAAGTAGTAATAAAAAGCTTATACTTGATAATCAGCAATGACCATCTTATAAAGTGGCTCTGAGTTCTCTGGTCTTCTTTCTGTTCCTCAAGCACAACAGTCATTCATGTGCCAAGCTGTTCCCCCTTGTTTTTTCCTCATTTAAACTCCTTCCTCCATGGTCACTAGTTCACTATAGTCAGGCCTTCATTCAAATGCCAAGCTCTCAGTTAGTTGGCTGTGCTGGCACACATCGGTAATCAGTACTCAGGGGACTAAGGCAGCAGGATCAGGAGCTGGAGGACAGCCTGAGACATTTGCAATTTCTTGTTCCAAAGAAAGAAAGAAAGAACTTCAGAGAAACTTTCCTTTACCACTCCATCTATAACAGAACCCCCTCTGTTTCTCGCTTGCTATTTCCTTTCTATGTTTTTCTAAAAACAGCTTTGTTAAAGTACAATTGATACACAAAAATCATACATAGCCAATATATACAATTTTAGGAGTTTGGAAAAACTTGTGTCACCATCAGCACAATCAAGGTAAAAAAATGTATCAAATATCTCCCAAAGTTTTCTTTTTCCTTTGTGTGTGTGTGTGTGTGTGTGTGTGTGTGTGTGTGTGTGTGTGTGTGTATGTGTGTGTATATGTGTTTGTGCAGACACAGAGCAATTTTCCTATATACTCAAGGCCCTGGCTATGAACCCCAAAATGGAAAAGAAGTTGTAAAACGGCATGAAGTTTTCCTTCATGTGAATCTGCAGGTAGATCCTAGTGTGTGTGTGGGGGGGGGGGAATACATAACAACCAGATCTAAGGAGTATAAACAAATCTTTGTTCTCTATAGCGCCTGTTGATTTTTAAGGTGCAAATACTCTGCCTAAGAATGATTTCAAGCTACACTGCTACAGAACAGAAGACACTATCATATAGCCTCAGGGTTTCCACTGTACTGATATAATGGTCATAACTTCAAAAGCAGAAAGATGAATAAAAGCGTGGTGATTGATACCTGCAATTCCAGCACTCAGAATACAGAGGCAGGGGAATTGCTGCAAATTCAAGCTCAGCCTGGTCTACTTAGAGACCTCTAGGCTACTCTGGACTGCAGTATAAGGCCTTGTTTCAACCTCTCTACCGCCAAGAATGACCAGGTTTAATACCGTGTATGTAAGGGTTAATTTATTTTTATTCATTAATGTTCATTATACTGGAAATTTAAAATTACCTTTAATAAGGTGAATTTAGATAATAAAACTTTAACATTGGCTGTGATTAATAATTAGCAAGCCTCAGCTTTTTACAGTTTAGCACCCAGTTCTTGTGGGTTGGTGCCATGCAGCTTGACCATAATATTAGTCTCAGCCCTGTCACCTCAAGAGAGAGAACAGAGGACAGTAAAGCTAGGAACGGGTGAGCTCACTTTCTCAGTAATAACAAGGTACCTCATGAGGAACTGCCCCTGCCCCTAGGAGAGACATGACAGTACATGCTGGTGGCATGTGCTCCTAGAAGAGTTAAAGAAACAGTACCCTTCTAGTCCTTTGAGCTCATCATGAGCTTTGGGAGTGACTTGTATAGTGTAGTCAGAAGATGCACTGGGGCCCCAACTAGCTTAGTCAGGCTTTTAGTCACGCTAATGACATGTGGGGACTTATAAATGCCGGGGATTCTCCTTGCTTTGTGTCTGTTGCTCATTTTATCCTTCCCTAGGAAAGAGTAGAAAACAGCTGAGCTGCTACCCTCCGCTCCGCCCAGGGCAGCAGAAATTTGACCCTCCAGCCCCTTCATACGAGCAGAGCTCACAGAGACCACACAGAATTATTTTAGAAAAGGAGGGGCAAGCGGAGCAGTGGTGGTGCATGCCCGTAGTCTCAGCATTTTGGAGGAAGGGGAAGGCAGATCTCTGAGTTTGAGGCCACCCATGTCTTGAAAAATTTAAAAGAGAGAGAGAAAGAAAGAAAAGGAAAGGAGGGTCAGTCTACCTAAAGGGAAGTTTTACCTAGCAAATCTTCCACTACTTCATCCTCTCTAAGAACTGCAAGGCCTGGTGTTCATAGAGCTTTTCAAATGTGTGACAAAAAAAAAAAAAGATGCTTCATCCAGAAGCACTTGGGCAGTGGCAACAGAGGTACCACAGCACTTGGGGGAAGGAGAGGTCTGCCAGCAGAGATGCAGCAAGGTAGTGGGATGTCCCTTTGATCCCATTTCCACTAAGCATGAGATCCTCAATACCACAAGTTACCTTAAGAGACTATAGAAGGTGCCCCGAAGACAGGACTCATGGCCTGCCTTTGACTTTCTGGATGAGGATGCACTTTCGCCTCCTGCCTGGGAAAAATTAGCCATGGGTCCTGATGCTGGCCCCTGGGCTCTTGGGCCTCTGGCTCATCTTTCCTTTCCAAATGAAGAGTAGCAGTGCTTGCAACAGCATGGGCTTATTTCAGTTCTCTTCTCACTAGCAGGGGTTTGAGGGTCCCAAGGTCAATTCTTGCTTTATACTGTCTCCATCACTTTGGTTCATGTTGTCTTTAAAACTCTATGAATCTCATTAAGGTTATTCAACTACATCAAAGCTTCATCCAAAACATATCTTTGAGCTGAGCCCTTCCTCACCTGAGGCTTTGGCAGATGCCACTGAGGAGTAATGCCCTTAAGCTTCTTAAGCACCCAACTGACTGAGTCTTAGAGGCACAACCTTGGATCCTCTTATGATCTTAATGGGAAGGATTTTCCAGGCAGACCTTTAGCTTTAGTTTTAGACTTGCCTTCCTGAGAGTGCCCTGGATTTGAGGTTTGTTTCAAAGCCATTTCTTATTTTAGCACTGGCCACTGTTTGGAGGATCTAGGAATGACTCTTCAGAGCCAGTGCGCCCAGACTCACACTTCAATAACCCCCCATTCACACATCGCTGTTCTTGCACATTCTGCTACCTGCAGCAAGAAGAAACCAGGCAACACCTTGGATAAGGTTGGCGAGAAGCTTCTCAAGCTGATCACCCACCTCATTGCCTACTTTCCAAATAGTTTCAGGAAACAGTATTGTTAAACTTTCTGCCACCAAACAACACAGCATTCCTTTGTTTTCCAACAAATAGCTTTTGCTTATATTTTTGCTTATTGGCAGCATCCTCGAAGCTCAGACTGTTACTAACAATATGTTCAAGAAATTGTAGTCATTCACTAACTCTCTCCTGAGAAGCCTTCCAGTGTCTGTCAACTGCTTAATTCTCAAGTTTTTCTGAAAATTTTAGATATTTATTATTCTAGCATCTCACTTCCAGGTAGCACCGCATTACTATCTATTACCGGCTGTGAACAACAAACAAGTATTTGCTTTGTTGTATTTTTTAAATATTTATTTATTTGTGTGTATGAGTGTTTTACCTGCATGTATGGGGACCCTGTGCATGGCCTGGTGCCCACAGAGGCCAGACAAGAGCATCAGATCCCCTGGAACTAGAATTATGGAATATTGTAAGTTGCCATGTAGGTGCTGGGAACTGAACCTAGATCCTCTGAAAGAGCAGAAAATGTTCTTAACCCCTGATCCATCTCTTCAATGCTTCTATTTTTTTCACAGTGCTGGAAATTTTATCCAGGGCTTGGCACATGCTACATGAGCACTGTACCACTGAGTTTTGCCCTCACTTAGAATCGTAAACTTTTGTTATCCCACAGTTTCTGTTAGTCAAGAATGTGGAAGTAGCTTGGCTGGAAATTTTGGCTCAGAGTCTGTCACATGGCTAGAGTTGAGATAGAACCAACTCTTTTGTCATCTTAAGCTTGAATGGTGACAGAGGATCTGCTTCCAGAATGACTCCTTTCCATGTTGTTGACAGGAGGATTCATGCTGTCACTACACAGGCCTATCCTCAGGCAACTGAAGTGTCCCCATGACATTGTAAATTAACTTCCTTCTAGAAAAGAAAGCTCAGAACAAGCCAGGCTGCCTCTGAGAATCTCATCTTTGAAATTGTGCTCAGTCACTTCTGTTTCATGTATTCATTAAGAGAAATTCTAAAAGAAAGAGGAGCTTAGAAAAGTTTGTGGCAAGGGACAATTATTATTACCATTATCTTTTAGGTAGGTGTCTCACTATGTATCCAAGGTTACCCTCTAACTTGCAATCCTCCTGGCTGTCCACCTCTTCAGTGCTGGAACTCGGCTCTGCTGGTTTTAAATCACCATAGTCTCCTCTTCTCCCAGCATGTTATAGCTGCAGCACGTCTGCAGAGTTCTCTAACCTAAACAGGGAAAATGAAAGGCTCAGAGAAACTGTTTTGACTGAGACTCCATCATAATCTTTATGACTCTGTAGAGTCAGCTGTAGTGGCTTATGCCTATGACCTCAGTGTTCAGGAGCCTTAGGCAGGAGTGCAGGCCAGCTTGCACAAGGGAGCAAGACCCTGTCTCAAAGCAATAACAGCACCAGAAACAAACACCACCACCCAAACACAGACAAAGTGAGCAGAGCTTTTCAACTCAGGTCTGACAGAACAGAGCTGAGGAGGCAAGACTCAGATAATGCCACATCCTTGAAAAATAGTTTTCTGTGCCCTGCACTGCCACTGGGGACCACAGTGACAACCAGACCCAAGCTGCTGCTGCTGCTGGCCATGTCTAAGTCCATGGTCCTCATGCAGCTGGGGTCCTGGTTAATGTTTGTTGTCCATGCTACCACACAGGTGAAGTCCTCACCACAGGTGTGGGTGAGCTGACTCCTCCCCTTACCTGAGCAGGGTGGTCCTAGTAGCCCTGACTGATCAACTCAGCTGCCACTGAGACATACACATTTGGGGCTTTGAGCGGGCATTCCTCAGCATCTACCCCATCTATGACCTGCTGAGTCATAGTCTCATGAGTCTGTGAAGGAACTGCAGAACCATGGCTGCAGCATCTCCATGACTCGGGGCAACAGCAGGATGTCTGAGAGGATATCAGGGAGGGTCCAGCATTGAGGGTGTACCAGAAGCCAGAGGCCTTGAACCTGACCAACAACACATTACACAATGACCATTTGCAAGTAAAACTGTTTGGAGAAAAAAGTCTACTGCATGATACCCGGCAGCTCCCAATGGCCCTAAGATGGATGAAGAAGCGGTAGAGAGGTGGAAAAAATGCGGGAGAGAAATAAATTGCTTTTGGTTCTGTTTTTGTGTCCATTTTTGCTTATTTGCATTTTTTAGTTTTTGCTTTTTTTGTTGTTGCTTTTTGCTTGTTTGAATTAATATTCTCCTTTTTATTTTGTATTTTTATCTTTTTTTTTTTAGGTTTTCCTTTTGGGAGCAAATGCTAAAAGGGTAAAGGGTGGATACAGAGGAACTGGGAAATGAGTGAGATTAGGGTGCTTGATGAGAAATTCCCAAAGAATCAATAAAAATTATGTTTAAAATTTTAAAAAAGAATATTTTTCTGCAACATCTCTTGTCCTTTTATAGATCATTTATAACAAATTCCAATTTCACTATATGGGCCTCTTCACCAAACATTTTACATACATCAGCCTAGTTACAACTCACAAAACCGTGTACAGTGAAGGTTTGCATATTCTCCCTTTCATATATATGGAATCTGTGTCTCAAAGGAAGAAAATAATATGAGCGTCAAACAATGGCAGAAAAGTCAGGATCCGAACTCAGATTTGTCTGAAATTAGATTGGCTTACACAACACAGGATAAAAGTTCCCATCTTGAAGATCCAAGAGAAATCTGAGTAAATATAGAATGTTTATGGGTCACACTAACTCACTACTAACTCGCTAACATTATCAGTGTGTCATAAGACAATGTAAGTTTGAAAGAACAAACACCAAGCAATGGGGTACAACACAGTGGCTGAGCACTTACTAAATTCTAAAAGCCCTGGTCTGGTGGTTTGAATGAAAGTGGTACCCATAGTCTCATATATTTGAATGCTTGGTCTGAAGTTGGAACTGTTTGGGAAAAAATTAGAAGGCATAGCCTTGCTGGAGGAGGTGTATCATTGTGGGTGAGTTTTGAGGTTTCAGAAGCCCTTGCCACTCCCAGTTACCTTGTTCTTTCTCTCTGTCTCATGCTTCTGAAACTTAGTTAGCTCTTAGTTACTACACTTCAGTGCCATGACTGTCTGCTTGCTGCCATGGTCCCCACCATGATGGTCATGGACTCTACTACCTTCTGGAACTGTGATCCTCAATTAACTACTCTCTTTTATGAATGGCTTTGGTCATGCTGTTTTGTCAGAGCAATAGAAAAATAACTAAGATGTCTGGGTTCTATCCCCATGTAGTGGTTTGAGAGAAAATGGCCCGCAAAGTGAGTAATGCTATGAGGAGATGTGACCTTGTTGGAATAGGTGTGGCCTTGTTAGAGGAAGTGTGTCACTGTCAGGGCAGGCTTTGAGGTCTCCTATGCTCAAATTACTGCTCAGTGTCACAGTCTACTTCCTGTTGCCTCCTGATCAAGATGTAGCCAGTATCACATCTACCTGTACACTTCATGCTCCCTGCCATGATTATAATGGAATGAATCTCAGAACTATAAACAAGCTACCCCAATTAAATGTTTTCCTCTATAAGAGTTGCCGTGGTCATGGTGTCTTTTCATAGCAACAGAAACCTTGAGATACCCCAGTACAGCAAAAAATTAAAAATAAAATAGGAACTCGAAAAGTGATTCAGGGTTAAGAGTGCTCTTACGGCCCTTCTAAATGACCTAAATTCAGAGGTCCCAGAACCACTTTAGGCAGCTTACAACTGTCCATAACTCTAGCTCCAGGGGATTTACCACCCCCTTTTGGCCTCTTTGGGTACTCACACACACAAGTGCATGTATGTAGTCATTTAGACACATACATAAAATTGCACATACACATATAAAGTAAAAATTAAAAATTAATACTTGGCAAACTAAAAATAAAAGTATGAGCATCTGTTTACTGAACCCTTGCTATTTTGTTCATGCTTATGAGTTTGCTCTCCCCAGCAGACACTTTAGATAAGTATAGACAAAAAACATAGATTATTTTAATTTTTTACATTTCTTTTTGTTATTGGAGAATCTCATAGGCATGTAATCCATTTCGATCAAATCACCCCCCATTCCTCCAATTCCTTTTCTATTGCTCCCTACCTTTCCCTCCCTAGTTCTAAAATTCTTTTAACATTTATTTTGTTGGTATGTACATGTATGTGAGGGGGTGTTGCTATGGCATGCACATGGAAATCAGATGACAACTTTTGGGAGTCAGTTGTTTTCTTCCACCATGTGAGACCCAGAGATAAAATTCAGGTCTTCAAGCTTGATGTCAGGCACCTTTACCCACAGTGCCATCTCACCAGCTTCACCCTTAGAAACACATTTTCAAGATGCAGAAGCACAGAGAGGTGATGTGACTTGTTCAAATGGTCTTCGATGATTCTGAAAACTGGGGCCACACCAGTGAGTTTTCATGAGCTCCAAATAGACCTGGTGACTGATAGGGCATTGGAAGTTGTTCAGCTCACTTAACCAGGGCTGCTTCTCTGTGCATCTCAAGGATATAATGAGTTCGTTCACAGTATTTCACTTGAGTGAAGAATAGCTTGGCTTCCAAAAGAGGGGAAAGACTCCCACAAAGCTCTGGTTAAAAGAAAACTCTTTCATAGACTTCTGAAAACCTGTTTTTGTAGTTCATCCCCTCTCCACTTCCACCTTCATCTCCACACCAAACTGTCCTAGAGGTTCCCAAGGGAAAACAACCAGGTCTTTTGGGAAGAATCCAGATGTTATTTGTCAGTAACTGGAAAAGGTTGCATTTGTAACAGGGAGACCATCACTGTGTTTGTTTCTGAGATGACTGCCAATCATCTTAAGTAGTAATTATTTTTATTTCCTTAGGATGTTGGGCATGGAACACAGAGACTTATATGGACTAGGTGAGCACTCCATCACTGAGTTACATCCCCAACCCTTAGCAGTTCTTTTTTAAAATAACAGTAATAGGATTGGGGGTGTTAACTCAGTGGTACTCAGCTTGTGTAGGTAGTATGCCCAAGGGTCTTGGATCAATCCCTGGAATTTCCAGCAAACCATTTAATCAATAAATGTAACAATAACAGTCAGGGATTCCAGTTCTGGGTAAACAGATTTTATGCTGTCTCACTGAGTACAACTCTGAAATCTGACTTATTTGAAGATTATGGAAAAGGAGATTAGTAGATTAGGAAAGACTGGAGCACAAAGTATTCATCACAGGCGAGTCTACTCTATTCTCGGCAGTGCTCTTCAGTTTGGATTCTCATTCTCTGTCTCTGTCTCTGTCTCTCTCTCTCTCTCTCTCTCTCTGTGTGTGTGTGTGTGTGTGTGTGTGTGTGTGTGTGTGTGTGTGTTTCCTGGGATTTGCTCTGTAGACCAGGCTGGCCTCGAACTCAGAGATCTGCCTGCCTCTGCCTCCCAAGTGCTTGATGTGTATGCCACCACCGCTAGTGAAAAGAGGTCTCTTAGTGTTTGGACAGAGTGCAAAAGTTCTCCAGTGACTTCTCTTGTCTTATCATTTTTGCTTTCTCACCCTCTGACACCCTAGATCCCATGCAGCCCTGTGCTGTGCAGCGGTGGCAGGGGAAGCACCCTTATCCCTTAGGATGCAAAAGGAAAACACTAAAGAAAAGAAACAATTCCTCCTCCAGTTGGAACTGCCACGGCCCCACAAATCCCCTCGGAATTTTACCTCATTTGATCTCATGCAACTTAGCTAAAATGTGAAGAGTTTCATGAAGTAGATGGCAAAGCAGACTTCTGAGGTGCTTTCTGGCAGAAGCACCCAAACAGAAAACTGCAAACAAAGTGACAGGAATCCCACTGAAAGATCACAGACCCTTACACTTAGACTTCAAGCAGAATATGCAGAGATCTGATGCAAAGGAACACAGATTTTAATAATTAATACCTATTAATACTAATACTAAAGTTAGTACTATGATATTTAGTGTGATATTGCCATGCATGCATACAGCATGTGCTAATCAAATTCAACGTTCATTTTTCTGCCTTTACCTCTTCCTGTGCCCTTCTAGTCCTTGGTAATATTTCAAGTCAACTTTTTGAGTTTTCACATATTAAAGAATATCTGGTACTTGGCCTTTTACTGCCTGGCAAGAGATTGGAAGGGAAAGATCACCACAAAGTCTCACACTGACCACTGGATGGCATCAGCCTGGTGAGCTTTTGAGCTGCACTGCTATTTTCTTTAAAACTATGGACTCTGTAACTGCAGCCCACCTACCTGCTCAATTGCTTGTGGAAATGAAGACTACAAGCATTCTCTTTAAAGTTTAAATAGGAAATAATATTATTTAAAATGCCCAGGATAATTTTCAAAATTACCAGATGTATGAAGAATCTTAGCTTAAAAGGGGGGAACAAATCCAAAGACATCAACACCGTGACAGTCCAAATCTTGGAAATCTGACAAAAACTGTTATCATAAATCCTTTCAAAATGTATTGTAACTAAGCCGGGCAGTGGTGGCGCACGCCTTTAATATCTCATGCCTGGGAGGCTGAAACAGGCTCTCTCTGTTGAGTTTGAGGACAGGCTCCAAAGCTACAGAGAAACCCTGTCTCAAAAAAAAAATAACTAATATATGAGCATTAAAGGTGAAATAATTTCCTTTAGTAAATATTTATACTGTGAAATTTATGGGTTTTATTTTTTTTGTAGACAGGGTCTTGCTTTGTAGCCCAGGCTAGTCTGTAACTACTGGGATCCTTCTACCTCAGCTTCCCCAGTACCTAGCAATACACAAGGTGTACTGTCCCACACTTCCTTATGATATGGTTTTTTTCTTCAGTATGTTATTGGCATATATTCATTGTACATAGTGTTGGGATTCATATAGACAATTTCTTTCAAGTATACCATGTGTACCCACTCCTATTCTTTCCTTTTAACTCATCCTCATCCTCTTCTCTCTTCCTGCTGGTCTCCTCCCTTGCTCTAGTCTCATCTCCTCTCTGATTTCATGTTTTTTATCTACATACATGGTTTTATATGCTCATACATGAGAGAAAACAAGGGATATCTTTTCACCTGAATTTGTTGAATATGATCTCCAATTGCACCTATTCCATTGTGTGTATTTATATGTTTTCTTTAGACACTCATCCATTGGTGGATAGCTAGGCTGACTTTATAACCTGGGACATCTGGATGGCAGTGCTAGAAACATGGATGTGTACCTACATCTGTGGTATGACTTCGGGTATATACTCAGAAGGAGTACAGCTAACCCATATAGTAATTCTATTTTTGGTGCTTTTTTTTTTTAAACCGCTATACTTATTTCTTTAGAGACTGGATCAAGTAACACAAGTTTAAGAAAACAAAGTATCTCCAGAATGAATAACATACCACATTTTAAATTAGCAAAAAGTGCTGCATTGAGCAGTACTGAAGCACATAGCAAGGACAAATCAATAGTCATGCTATCTAAAACATGCAGAGAAAAAAAAAACTAAAGGAAATTAACAGAGGCTCAAGCAATAGTTGGGACAATGACAGAAAACCTAACATTCTTTAGATTCCCAAAAGAAAGGAAGAGTAAAATTAAGGCAATTTCTTTTGATAATTTCAAACTTTGATGAAGGTCTGAAACATATGTATAGGTTCTCCAGCACTTGGGAGGCTGAAGCAGGGTGATCAGTAATTGGAGGCCAGCCTAGAGACCTTGTCTCAAATAAAACACAACAAAAAGGGGCTTAGGGTATGCTTCCGTAGTGGAGTGCCTGCCTAGCATGTACAAGGCTAGTTGTGCTGTATCAACAGTTGTGCTTAGGGGCTTGGCACTGCATCTGATTACAAAAAGGCTGGTGTGAAGAGAGGAGACACAATGTATTAAGGATTAATATAGAGCTTGGCATACCATGTTTGCTCAATAAGTGTGATTTCCCTTTTCAAACTTGCTTCACACAATTCTACATTTGTCTCTTTAGAATGTATGTATCATCTTCCATCAATACAGTACAAGTATTTCTGTACCTTCAGTAAAAAAAAAAAAAGGCACAAATTGCCCCTTTCCAGTGTTTTTATTGACACATATAACATTCACAAACCATTTTACAGGTTTCTTTGCACAGGTTTATTGTTTATAGGAAAGATCAGGATTAAAGTAGAATATCAAAGAAGACCAGAAATGAACAAGCTTCATTAAGGCAAAGTCTTCATTCTCTTCACATTTACCCAAATAGAAAGGCATTCAGTTCTTGAATGACTTTAATCTTAAATCTTAGAAACATACCCAGTACCTTATGTGACCAGATACATTCCTATACTATAAACACCTGAAGAGATGTTACATTTTGAGGCATTAACCATCCCTCTAAAAAAAGGAAAAGTAGTCATGTCTTCAAACTTTGAGGAAAAAACAGACTATATATATGTGAAACGGGAAATTGTAAAGTAGTAAAAAGAACAAGACATATCTGTCTTCAGTCAGTTCTAGGGTGCAAAGGTTAGTAACAGGAGACACACCCTGGGAAGGAATGCATTCATTTCATGTGCCTAACAGTGCAATTCAAACTGCATCTCATCTAATGTGTTCTTACTATAACTTCATTTCCTGCATGACCTCGGACAATTACTTAAATTTCTGTGCCTCAATTTTTTACTGTAAAATAAGAATTATAGTACATTCTGTTGAGGAGTGGAGGTAACAGAGCAAGCACTACAAATAGTATCTGGCCAGAAGAATGGACAGAAAGTAGACTAGTAGTTGCAAGGACTGAAGGTGACTGGAGAACAAGAGTGATTGGTTTCTCTGCAGTGATAAAGACAGACATTCTCAAGTTAGATACAAGAGATGGTTGTGGAACGCTAAATATAGTAAGAATCACTGAATTGTACACTTTGAAAAAATGGATTTCATGGTAAAGTGTACTTGAATAAAGTTATTACAAAAATTCTTTTAAAAGTAGAATAGTAAACTGATATATAAGTGCCCAATAAGTGTTAGCTATTAATAATCATAAAATTATTGTCCCTGTCAGTTCTATATTTGTAACAAAAGTACACTGAATCTAGAAAAAGGATCTCTAATTTACATACATGGATCCAACAACATTCATACATCTATTTCCACCCAACCATCCCAGAAACTGACAGCCTAGTTAAGGAACACTTCAGTGCTCAAACCAGACTAAAACATCAGCATGCAATGGATAACTTGATGGTACCCAAAAATATCAACCGATGAATTTTCATTCTCATCTCCAGGAATAAGCAGGCATCTCAAATGTAGTAAGTCAACAGATTATATCCCCAAGTTCAGACTCACTAGCCTTCTAATCACATTTCTGGGGGTACTATTTATAAAAGACATAGTCAACAGAAAAGGCTACCAGTCTCATGCTATTTTACTTTGCCCAACAAAAAAATTCCCCAACACAATGAAAAGATCAAATTCAACTTACATATCTTTGAGGCCCAAATGCAAACAAAACATACACACACACCAAAAACTCATCAATATTTGAAGATGACTTTCAAGACCATTCAGAACATTTAAATATGTTGTCATCAATAGAGTTTTTGTAATCTGAACATGAATTAAATTAAGTTTTCACCCTTCCTTTTGCTAAGCCATGTAACAAGAGTGTCATGGTCTCAGATGTAGAAGCAGCAGGTGATCATCCAAGCTGGCTATGATACCCATGCACATTCTGCAGGGATACTCAAAAGCTTGAAATTCACCAGAAGCATGAAATGTCAACAACCTAGAACAGAAGATCCTCTGTTGGAGGCTTCTGCCCTTCCAGTCTTCATTTCTAAAATCAACCATAAGCCTTTGCAGCAAACCAGGAAAAGCTATATTACAACTTCCAGACTCAGGACTTCACTTGCCACAGAAAGCAAGACTTTTTGCATATATTAAAAATAATTATATCCTTTAATCATTCAATTCTAGGAAAAAAGTAATTAATCCTCCAGCTTATCCATTTTTGTTGGCAATGCCAAGGATTGAACCAGGAGTACTATGCATGCCTGGCAAATGCTCTACCATGGAACTACACCCCCAGCCCTACATTTTAACTACATAAAACCATTCTCAAATCACCCAAGAGCAACAGACCACAAGCAACAAACCAATAGGACTACGCTGTCTTATAGCCAATGTGTTTAACCCTCCAAATCCCCTTAAATCGTGGCCTTCGGAATTTCAGAGTAAATGTTTCACCTGAGTAAAATCCAGTAGAGACTAAATCTCCTTTGAGAAGTATAGTTACCTCTTCAATATTATAATAACTTGGGCAGATTACAAAGAACAACTTATGAGAGATATCTGAGTAGGAAGCTTAAAATTTTTCAGAGAGTGGAAAGAGATAGTTTATGACAAATCTCAAAAATCAGGGTCAGTTTCAAATGTTTCCTTTACTAACTCAAAAGTAAAACACTCGATTTATCCTCACAGGGTTTATAATTTAAAAGATAAATTATAATGAATTCAAATATATACCCCCAAACCTTTAGACAAGGCTGGGACAGAGAAGATAAACCCAGTAATGCTTTGTAACTCATCCCATATGAACCCATTTGGCCTAGTGTTGCTCATTTGGTTCTTCTGAGAATGGGGAAAATTACGTTTTTAGAATCATATATTTATATGAAGGTAGTCTTTAAATACAAAATCAATAAATATTTAAACTCTATGATAAAGAAAACACACGGAATAAGAATTCCTATCACTATAAGCAACTGCGTATTTACAATGAATGGTCTCTGACTCCTAATCTTTGTCTAATAGAGTTCTTCAATTGAAACATAGAAGGTGACAGTTCTTAACACCTTATAGGAGTCCTGTTTAGTTGAGATCAGCCTGTCTCAGATGTTCTGTTCCCTGAAAAGCCTTCACATTTGTGTGCATAAATATGAGAGTACAGGTAGATGCACATGTGCAAAATATATACATATCTAAGGGGGAGCTAATTAGGTTTACGAATAAAGTCTAAAATGCAAAATCAATTGCTATTCCCCAGCCAAAACAAACAAGTAAAACAAAACTCCATATATAATGAAAAAAACTGCTGAGCCCACTACGCGAAAGGCAACAGCTGTAAACTCAACTTAACCTTTGCCATGTTACATAGACATCCTTCTGTTACCTAGGCTTCAGAACACTAGATTTGGTGTCCATTTGGATAAATGTACACTTCTGTTGTAGCCTTTCTTTCTAGTCTGAGGCTGGACCATACAAAATAATGAATAGGTCCGTTTAGCTATGTAATATATAACTATACCTTAAAAGAAGGTGCCCACATGACAATATGTATTACAAACCATGAACCTAGATTTCTATCTTCTGCTACTTAGAAAAGCCTAAACATTGGACCACTGAGAACTTCAAAGGAAAGTTGCATGTTTGACTGCTAGCATTGTATATTTAGGATGTGGGAGAAAGATTAAAAACTAGAGTCTTAACCAAGGTACTGTTACACATGACAAAAAGGTTAACTATACAAAAATACTTTTTAAAAGCTCATTCTTAAATGTCATTTGCTTAAAAACAAACCAACAAACAAAACCAAGTATAGCACTACCTCTGATCAAAATCTGAAAATTAGTTAATACATGTTTTTTCCTTCCACATCTATAAACCTCCCTCCTAACCTCTATGTTTGCCCTCTTAAGTTTGGGGGAGAAAAGAAAAAGAAAATGGATACACACTATTACTATTTATGAAAAGAGGCATATTCTAATAGTTATAAGGCAATGTGTTTAAGAGTTGCACCTGAACAAATATTCTCCAAGCTGAAGATGGTCACCAACCCTTTTTAATTTGCAGAGTGGATCCACTTGCTCTTCGGGCCACTGGTTGTCACCCTAATGGATCACAGTAACTTCATCATGCCTTAAGGAGGCATTTTGCTACGTGTGGTATGCACATGTATTTGAAAGAAATAACATTAAGAGGAAAAGGACAGCCTTGCAAATATCAGTTACTTATATAAATGACAACAGTACTATGTGGCTCCCTTTTAATACCTCAAGAATTGAATAAGAGAGTGGGGAAGTTGGTTGTGGTAAACTGTTCTTTCAGGTGAGCCTTCAGTTCACTGGTTTTCAATGTCTCTATCCAGATCCACTATGGAGTGAACGTGAGTATCATCCAGCTGATCACGAAATAGAATAAGAAGACTGGATACACAGCGAGAGCTCTCCGATTCGGAGGCTGGCTGTCAGCAAGAAAAGCTGTAGATGCTAAAGAAAACAAAAAGGAATATTTAATATTGTCATGTTATCAGAACTACTAATATTTACCAAACTCCAATGTGAACATAGAAGTACACTAAAAGTTCAGTTTTATTTCTGGCCCCTCAGAGAACAATACTTCAAGTTCAGTTATAAGGCAGGAATGTATGGCTCAGTGGCAGAGTACTTGCTTAGCATGGACAAGACCCTAGGTTCCATTCACAATAGCACACACAAGCAGAGATCACATATCTGTCAACAGCCCAGGGAAGCTTCTTTCAAATTCTAAAGCTTCAAAGGTTTTTAACTATTCTGGATAGAAATTTTTCTTATGCAGGTTTCTTGGCCTTTTGTGGAAAGTTACTTAACTATGCTTAGCAGGTTTAAATATGTGTAAGGTTATTTGCTCCTATAGTAAATGGTCTCATATTGCTTCCTTCATTTTTGTTGAGTTAATTTGGGTGGGTCTCTTTTGTTACTGTTGCCATTACCATTTTTTTTTCAAACAAAGTCTTACATAGCCCAGGCTAGTCTTGAACATACTAGGTAGCTGAAGTTGACTTTGAACTCATAATCCTCTTGCTGCTACCTCTCAAGTGCTGGGACTACAGGCCTGCAAGTTACCAGCTCTCTTTAAAGTGCTATTCTGTTCATCTAAGAAAAGCCTATTCATCCTCTTACTCAACAAGAACAACCCCTATAGGTTAGGCAGAGTGGTGCAGGTCTGTAATCCCAACAATTTGGGAGACAAATGCAGGAGGATTATGAGTTTAAGGCCAGCCTGAGTGAGATAGAGAGATCGAGAACCTGTCTTAATAAAAAAATGTGGTGACTGGAGGAGAAGGGCCTGGCGGAGCGCAGCAGGCCCTTGGAGAGGGCTTCTGATCTAGCCACCCCCACCGGAGGAGAAGGGCCCGTGCAGCAGGCCCTTGGAGAGGGCTTCCGATCTAGCCACCCCCACCGGAGGAGAAGGGCCC
>JAQHUG010000094.1:4189396-4204524 GCA_028555095.1 Dicrostonyx torquatus | reverse complement strand
GTCTTGAACTCGCTATCTTCTTGCCTCAATCTCCAGTCCTCATCAATAAATGGACACATACAAGAATAGTCAGACAACATCTACGAAATGTCAGTATCATGCTGCTGCTTCGAATCCAAAGTGGTGTTTTGATGTAAAATGAAATTTTAATTGTCAAAGGAGACAAATAACAAGGAAAGTGCACACCACCATGCCCAAAGACTTTCCACATCTTCTAAGTTCAGATGTCTAGCTCACATCACACGGACACCATTACCTTCAAAATCTTCTTAGAACAGTAGGCTCTATGGCTGCTATGCTCATCTGACAGCAGAACTTAATTGTTCATAATCGGCTCTTCATTTTTAACCCATGGTTTTATCTATTCTGGTACTATAGATATAAGTATATACTCACCAATCACAGACCAGGCAAACATTACCACCACGACAAAAAGCCGTATCATAAAATTTACTGGGCCTTGCCCTGCCAAAAGTACCAGGCGGCAAATCAGCATTGCAACAGTCAAAGGAAGTATGCAGTATCCCAGCACACATAGACTCTGAAAGAAAGAACTAGGAACAACACGCATCCACAGATCATAAGTATCATTGAATGGTACAAGGCACATCTTATTGCACAGATGCCTCATAGATTCGATCGACTATTGCCTCCTTCCTGCTATCCTATCTATATCTTTACCCTGATGGTAATTTCATAAGACTAGTTCCCTGTATCATATACTTTCATTTTCTCTATACTCTTCCTGTTCCCCTCTTAGGTCCCTTAGTAGTCAAATTTTTAATATCAGATGATCTACTCTAATTACTAGAGATTTCCCATTGATTCTCTAATATAGTTCTTAATCTACTTTAGTTAGAGACCAATTTGAGGATGTGTTTAGCATAGGTTCCCCCAAAACACATGTATCTTCTTAAGTAAATTTGCTTACAACTTCAAGGTTTACAGAGAAAATATGAAGTTCATCACTGAAGTCTAAAATTTATTTCAATTGAGTTGCTGCTCTATTCTAATGGCATTAAGAGAACTTTTTATTTAGTCATTAAGTCAAATTTTCTTTAAAGAAAAATATCAAAATAGTACTGTTTCCCTAAAATGTATGACATGTCACCTAGCAAAGAGGAAAAGAGTATATATAATAATACTTACATGTTTCCACCAAGAAGTTTTGAATTGAGTGTAATTGTGACTGCTCCAAACCAGACAACAACAAAAACTTCTGCAAATTGTGGTCCTCCATCTTTTTCTCCATCCACAGAACCCTTTTGTAGCATTCTAAGAAACAGCATGAAAAATTATATAATCTTTTATACAAAGCTACAAAAGCATGCTTCTCACCAGATTGCTAAGGCATACCTCATCTGAACATCTGTAATGTGTACTTTGTATTGTAAGGAAAATATCAATAGAATCTGTAAGGCTTTCTTATTTCAAATCCAATTGCCTAAGGACTATAAGAAGATTAAGGCAGAAGGCTCGTGAATTAAAAGAAAAGAATGTACCTTTCTAGTGAGGATTACTCAGTGTTAGAGTATCTACCTAGCATGCAGAAGGCCCTGGGTCACATTCCCAAGCAAAACAAAAAGCAATCTTTATTTAAGGGTTTAGGTGAAAAGTGAGATTTTTTTTTTTCACACTGGGCCTCTGAGATTACAACACAGTATCGGATGTAGCTGCCATTACAATAAGGGCCTTCCAGTCATCAGATCAGTACTCTGTGTGTTTGGATTGCTTTTCTAGCAGTTAGCAAATCTGAATGCTTGTTTGCTTGCTTGTCATTTAAACAAGGTCTCTTTGTGTGGCCTAGGCTGGACTTTAACTTGTTATCTTCCCGCCTCAGCTTCTTGAGCGCCAGGATTACAGGCAACATGCTCAGCTATCAATTTGTAACTCTTACATTAAGATTTGAGGCACATGCTCAGTAACAGAAATAGTCTTTGATAGTATTTAGTAGTATTTAATAGTATTTAGTTCCTGACTTTTAAAAAATCAGAAGATAAATATTACTAAAAGACTTTGCTTTGAAACTGAGTAAATATTGAACTATCACCTAAATATTCTGTGTCTAAGAATTTAGTAGATGTAAAATGTTTCAAATTCTGGACTTAGAAAAATTATATTTCCCTAAAAAGTAATAAAAAAGTTAATAACTTCTTCTTATTACATAGGATAGAGAAGTTACATATTAAGTCTTGTGTGGTTATGCTGCTTGCCAATATGTGGAGGACTCTGTATTGTATGGCTATGTGTATTCCATTCCAAATCTTGACCGTCAGGTGCAAACAATGTGTTAGCACTCTTAGTTGTCTGGAACCCCTATGACATGAGCATGATAGGTTGAAAACAACACTAACTAATCTGGGAGGAAGGTGACTCAGACACTGATCCTAGTTCTGTCACTAGACATGTCACTCAATTCCATTTTAGGATTATAGTTTTCTCTGCAAATAAGTGAGGTGAAATACATAAGCTCTGAGGTTAATCTTTTAAAACTAAAAATTATAGTAAGAATTGCTGAATTGTACACTTTGAAAAAATGGACTTCATGGTAAAGTATACTTGAATAAAGCTATTACAAAAATTCTTTTAAAAGTAGAATAGTAAACTGATATATAAGTGCCCAATAAGTGTTAGCTATTAATAATCATAAAATTATTGTCCCTGTCAGCTCCGTACTCATAACAAAAACACACCGAACCTAGAAAAGGATCTCTAATTTACATACATGGATTCAACAACATTCATACATTTATTCATATATATTTTTTCCAAGAGCTCTTAACATATATCCTTTCAAGGCACTGAACTGGTTCCCTTGATATGATTACTAAAGGTACAAGAAAATAATACTGCATTATGATCTAAATGAGAATATCATAAATTTAAATTTTAAAAGTTATGGTGCGATGGTGCATACTTGTAACCCTAGCACTCAGAGCAGAGGCAGGAAAAGCACAAATTTGAGGCAAGCATGAGCTACACGGAAAATTCTGGGATAGTGTGGGCTATACAGTACAATCTTGTCTTTCTTAAGAGGTCTTAAAGGCCTAGTCAATTTTTTTCCTTAATTCTGGAACTCCATCAAAATGTCTAGTTAAAATCAGAGTAAATACTTACAATGCAAGTGTCACACACAGTATTAATGGGCCCCACAAATCCCCTACAAGGAAAGAAAAGACAGGCTGCTAAGAAACAAATAAGTCATATATCTATATTTATCCTAATACTTACCTCTCACTTTTAGAATCCAAAGAGCAAGTTTTACCTAAGCCTCCCAACCTTTCTGTCCCCAAATCTGTCTTCACCGTTTCCCTCTATGAGTCATGAATTATCCTTTCTTCACTTCCTAATCCCCATTCCAACACATGAAGAGCCATGAACAATCTGTCCCCTAAATGTACAAAATATTCAAATCAAGAATTCTGCCTGTGACTTCAGGATACGGATGGAATCTGAAGCTCATTAAAGGACTTAGATGACGTCCCCTACATGATCAAAGGCAGCCAAATCACATTTAAGCTCACCTGTGAGCATTTGTAAGCTCATATTTACGGACGAACTTACTACAATAAGCCAAGTCTTTCAATTGATGAAATTCCAGTCCAAATTTCTTTCAAAAATTTCATTTATATAACCGTCTCATCCTGTGAAACGTCAGCTTTATTACACTTGCCTTTGCTTGATAAAGCAGTAAACGATAAGGTACCAATGATATGATGCAAATCCTCAAAACCTCATATACTCACAGTCTCTTAACAGAGCATTACTTTTCCTTGGATATAAAACGTGCATAAATTTCTTCCCCACAGCTTTTAGATCACGCATCTGAAAGACAAAAATAACTTGATGTACTGTAATGAGTAAAGTTACCAGGCAGTCTCCTCCACTTGCTAAAAAGACTAACAACTCACTCTCAAAGAGAGAATCTTAAATTTCAATAGGTAAAATATATTTAAAAACTCAAAGAACCAAACAAAAATCTTTCCAAACATTAGTAGTATTTATACCCACAACACCAGGGGGCTTCTCGACTAGTCTAACTTACGATGGTATGGCGAACGGACTCATTTAGTGTGGAGTTGTCAAGTTCTCGAGCACGAGCTCTCATGGGAATAGTAATCTCGCCTTCCACTGGAATGTCTTGTGAGATTGATATATCAGAAAGGCCCGCGAACTGAGAAAATATTGGGAAAAGAAAATTCAGTTTATAACAGACTGCAAAATATTCCAAAACCATCACTATTTTCTAGAGTTGGGACTGTATATTTCATTTGGATTCTTTTCTTCTTCTTCTTCTATTTATTTATTTATTTTTGGTTTTTCGAGGCAGGGTTTCTGTCGCTTTGAAGCCTGTCCTGGAACTAGCTCTTGTAGACCAGGCTGGCCTCGAACTCACAGAGATCCTCCTGCCTCTGCCTCCTGAGTGCTGAGATTAAAGGTGTGCATCACCACCACCCAGCAATTATTTGGGTTTTGCATAGTAGTCAAAAGTAAATGTTAACGCAACAGACATTAAAAAATACAGTTAATTCTCAAACATTCCTTTTAATTAAAGGTGACAAAATATAATGAGTAAATGCTAGAAGCTTTCCCTCAACTATTCAGTTTTTTCAAGCATGAGTTCCAGCCCAGTCTGGTGAACACAGTTAGGACCCTGTCTATACATACATACATAACATACATACATACAAGACTTCACAGAAGGGGAGCAGTCTGGAGGAAAGAGAAACTAAAAACAGCTAGGTTACCTGTCACTAACTATGTCACAGTAAACAGTGTCTGCATTAGTTTACATGCTTTTCAATAGTCTGTGACAAGTTTCATCATTTTCCCAATGAGTAAACTGGGGTTTAGAGTAATTTTACTCAAGGTCACAACTGATCCATAAGGTGACCCAATTGCCTTGTCCCATCGGTGATGGGGATAAGACCTAGAGGGTTTTGCACACGCAAAACAAGCATTTTACCACTGAGCTACAACCCTAGACCCAGCACAATCTTTGACAGCTTCATTCCTGGTACCTACAATACTGTCTGGAACACAGCAGATGTTCAATCAATATTTGCTGAATGAAGAGATGAACAAATAGAGCTCCTAAGGAGCTGAGCTGGGACTAGAACCAAGTTCACTTGGGTCTCATTTTGGTTCTCTACTGTTAAGTTGCCAATTTAAAATAAAAGAAATGAAATCATTTATTGAGCAAACACTATAAAAGCAAATACTGTTTGGAAGGAAGAACAACAGGGTATAACAATGACTTCCTTATAGTCCTCCGGTCATGGTCTCGATTGTATTAGGCACTTCGTATGAGTTATGTCATTTTGTCTTCCTGGAAATTGTTAAAGGCAGAGACTTCTATTTTAGTTTAAGAGATAAATACCATCTACTGAAATGAATTGCTTAAACTCACACAAGTAAGTTAAACTGTAAAGCCTGTGTTCTTAAGTTGCATGCACTGTGGCTTTTACTCTAAGTGTCCCGAAGAGGATGACATGGAAATAATATTTAGCCTACTAAGGTCACTGAACAAGATTCAAGCTACAAGCAATAAAATGACAATGACCTATGGGAAACAGTTTCTCATTACTTCTGGAGTACTTCACAATGGCTGGTGACATGTCCTGATAAAATGACAGTGATAGCAGGTTAATTCAGAAAGCACTCAAAGCTCAGCATTTAACACAATGTTGGGGACAAGTGTGGAAGGGCAGAGGAGATTCACGAAATGGTGTAGAAGGATCGCGGAAGGGGAGGAAAGGCAATTAACTCAAAGAACAGGTGCTTTGCTAATGACTGGCTGTAGCAGCAGAGGCCTGCAAGGCGAAGGAGCTCTAGCTCTCTTAAGCCACGACCCGTGCCCGACTTCCATTAGTGGAGTTCTGCCTCACCATTGGCCCCTTCTGTCACAGTACCCTAGCTCACCAAAGGCCTTGGCGTCGCTGTCTCGTGTTCTCCAGGCGATTCCTCGGCTTCCGCCATCTCGACACACCTTCGTCCGGGTTGCTCCCATAAGTCTTTGCGAAACCTGAGACGTGGAGAAAGCGGCTGGTCAGCGCGCTGTCGCATAAAGACGGCGTCATAGCAGGCGCCCGAGGCTGGCTGCTGCAGCGCAGGGCCCGCCCTTGTGGCCCGGGAGCCTCTGGGCTCCTCCTTCCTCACTTTTGGGGGCCGGTACCGCTAGATGGCGCTCCGGCTTTCATGCCGTCTGTGAGCACAGGCTCGTCTCCCCGAGGCGGCCAGCGGTGCCTAGAATTCAGCCGAATGTAGCCGAACTAGAGCCCAGAGGCTCTCAGCCAAACTTGGCCGAGCACAGCCATGCTTAGCGGCGCACAGCCATGCTTAGCGGCGCACAGCCGAGCCTAGAGGCTCCCAGCCGAACCTAGACAAGCACAGTAAACTCACGGCCGAACACAGTCCAGCCCAGATGCTCACAGTCGAATGCAGGCGGGCACAACCGAGCCCAAAGGCGAGCTCACCTGCACCCAGTCAAACCCAGCGGAAGTCAGCCGAACCTAGCAGCTATCTATCGCACCAGCGCTCAGTCAATCCTAGAGGAACAGAGCTGAGCCATGACACGCCCAGCTAGGACCAGCTGAAAGCAGCCGAGACTAGCAGCCTTCGGCAGGGCCAGTTCATCGGAAGTAGCTCTGAAGTACCAGTCTCCATGTACCCCCAACCAGATTTTCTTCTAGCGGTCAAAGAAAAAGGCCTTCAACTTCAAGTTGAAGAACCCGATCCTCCTGACCCGGGGCTCCCTCTACTGCTGCCCCTGCCCTACTAGTTCCCTGAGCTTCTTAGCGAGCTTCCATCTCTTTCAAATCTTTAAACCCCTGTACTGTCTTCTCACCCATCCTGCAAAATCTCCTTCATCACTTGTGGAATGGGAGAGATTCACTGACCCAACTTTCCAATCCCACTACAACTTTGAAGTTGCAAAACTATTTGGGGGCAAGTACTGAAAATGTCCTTGCTCAGTAGTGGCGCCTGGGTGGGTGGTGGGTGGGGGATGGATGGAGGTTAGCTACTGTAACCCAAAAAGAAAAAAAAAAAAGCCCCTGCCCGGACCAAACTTGACCCCCTACCTCATTCTGTAAGTTCTAGGTGTTTCTGACTCCTGCTTGCTCTGGCTCACCTCCTACCCCCAGCTTAAATGAGGTCAAACAAGAGAGCCGTTCTGATGCTATCAATATTTTCCCTTATGCAGCTGCCCTCTGAGACGGGGGTAGGGGGTGGTGCCGTTAGGTATTTAAGCAAGAGGAGTAGGAAATAAGTGAAAGGCACTGCTTTATATTTTTGGATAGGTAGTTTAGGAAGGAACCCAAATAATAAATGAAAGAGGAGAAGCTAAGTGGAGTCCCAGTACTTGGGAGGCAGAGGCAGGCAGATTTCTGTGAGTCAGAGGCCAGCTTGGTCTACAGCGCTAGTTCCAGAAGCTAGGGCTGTTGCACAGAGAAATCCTGTCTCAAAAAAAAAAACCTGTTAAATAAATCAAAGAGGTGATACATAGAATATGAAAAACTAGATTAAGCTTTGAGGATGGGCTGTTATTTTACTGAAATGTTAGTACAATAATTCTTCAAACCAAGTAAGCTTTCGGGACTTAAACAAATACTTGTGAAAGTGATAACAAAATTCCAACTTTGCCAAGGCTGTGGTGCTTGCTTGTAATCCCAGAGGCAGGAGGATTGTTATATCTTTGAGGTCAGTCTATTCTATATAGAAAATTTCAGGCCAGTCATGGTTACCTGGCACCTTGTCTTAACAAATGTTTTAGGCAAGTTAATACAAACTTCTATTTTAATTACAACAATATCATATGCAAGGCATGATAGCCCAAGCCAGCCAGTAATCACATCACTAAGAGGTAGAGGCAGGAAGATCAGCAATTAAAGACCATTCTGGGGTACATAGAGAGACCAGTCTCAAAAAAAAAAAACTAATCATAACAAAATTAGCCTTTTCCTCCCTCCTGCCCCCTTCTCCTGCTATCATTTTACCCTGTCTCCCACACTTATTCACTCAAGTCCCTTCCCACTTCCAGTGATAATTTCATTTCCATTTCCAAAATTAGATCTTTCTCCTTCACTGCTAGCATCCAGTTTTTATCTCTAACCTCACGTCAGCCTCTTTACTGCTCTTTCAAGATGCCATCAATGCTGAGTTAAGAGGAAGAAAGTCCATAAAGCAAGCCAATAAGTTTCCAGGATACCTAAGGATTATTTCAGACTATCGGTGCTCCTTTTCCTCAGTTAACTAAGTGTGTACAGTGCTGGTGTGATGCTTTGAGTTGACAAAAGGAAGGTTGTAAACGAAGAGGGTGGCATAAGAGAAGCTTTCTGTTTCTTATCAAGATGTTATTTCCCCGAAGTACTAAATTGACCCAGATTCTATGTTGATTTTTATTTCTATTTATTTTGAGACAGAATATCTCAATCAGGCTGTCCATAAACTTCTTATATAAGTGGGGAGGGTCTCAAACTTCTGACCCTTCTTTCTTCACCTCCTGAGTGCTAACAAGTGGGGGACACTATACCCTTCTGCAGTGTTGCAGACTAGATATAGGGCAAGGTCTCATGCTTTCTGGACAAGTATTCTATTTTTAAGCTACATCCCCAATACTCAGTGTGCTTTGCCATGCTGCCAGTCATTACTTTCTGTCCAGATATGGGGCTCTGCGATGCAGCAGGATTTGTAGGACATGTAAGAGTTGCTTAGAAACTTTGCCAATGCTAGAAGGCAGGGTAGTATTTCATCTGAGTATGGAGAATTTTACTGGTTCTTCATTTCAAGACAATATAATATATAACTATAAAATTAACTTGAAAAACATTGAGAAAATATTTTCTTAGAGAATAATAGTTATAATTGAAGCCAGAAGCCAGGCATAGTGGCACACACTTGTAATCTGAACACTCAGGACATTGAGGTAGGAGTTCAAGACTATCCTCAACTCCATAGAGACTACATAGGAACTCTGAGGCCAGCCTGAGCTACAAGAGACTGTGTCTAAAATACAAATCAAAGGCAGGCATGGGTGTGTATTTCTGTAAGCCTAACACTTGTAAGACTGAGACAGAAAGCCAGTCTAGGCAGCATAATAAGATAGTTTTTTTTAAAAAAAAAAAGAGTAAAATTGACTCAGAAAGTTAGTAGGAAATTTTATTAGAACAAAATTTTAAGAAAAAAGTTTAAATATATAAAAGGCAATATATATATAGCAATCTGTATATCATATAGATTAAAAAGCACATGCTATAGATATATATTTTATGTATCTATATATTTCAAAATTCACAAACTACTTGAGCAGACTGGCTAAGCCAGTAACTACCTTTGGGGAAAGGAACTGGGTATGGTTAGATTTTCCCTGGAGGACTGGTCTAGCGTATGACCTGTAGAACTATTCATTATATTACCTTCAGTGGATTTGGATTTTTCTTTCTTTTTTTCCTTCCTTCCTTCCTTTCTTCCTTCCTTCCTTGATCTTTTTCATATCGTGTCAGCAGACTGGCCTCAAAGTCCCTATGCAACACAGGCTGACCTGAAACTCACAATCCTCTTGCCTCAGCCTTCTGAATGCTAGAATTACAGAGGTAGAACACGGCACTTAAGCAGTTTGAAATGTTTTACTATATATTCTAGAGTCATCAGGGAGGAAGGAGTCTAAATGGAGAAAAAGGCATCCATAAAGTCCAGCTGTAGTGCATTTTCTTAATTAGTGATTGGTGGGGGAGGGCCATCCCTGGTCTGGTGGTCCTGGGTTCTATAAGAAAGCAGGCTGAACAAGAAATGAGGAGCAAGCCAGGAAGTATCACTCCTCCATGGCCTCTGCATCAGCCTGCCTCCAGAACCCTACCCTGTCTAAGTTCCAGTCTTGACTTCTTTCAATGATGAACAGTGATGTAGAAGTGTAAGGCAAACAAACCCTTTCTTCCCCAACTTGCTTTTTGGTCATGGTGTTTTGCTGCAGCAAAAGACAACTTCCTATCCTTAAAGTGTTGGACCCAAGTGTTTCTCCATTCAAGCCTTCAAAACAAAATAATTCCTATACTCTATAAATGTTCCCAAAGGGGAAAAAAAGAATGCTTACAAATTTGTTTCAGGAACTTAATGTAACTATGGTCTCAAGTCTGACAAGAATATCATTTAAAAGTTTATCAGTAGCCAGGCGGTTGTGGCGCACGCCTTTAATCCCAGCACTCGGGAGGCAGAGGCAGGTGGATCTCTGTGAGTTCGAGACCAGCCTGGTCTGCTAGTTCCAGGACAGGCTCCAAAGCCACAGAGAAACCCTGTCTCAAAAACCAAAAAAAAAAAAAGTTTATCAGTCTCCCATTTTAATATATGCCAAAATACCTTACAGTTTTAGCAAATAAAGTCTGATAGAAATATAAAACAAATACCAGGAGGTGGTAGCGCACACCTTTAATCCCAGCACTCAGGAGGCAGAGGCAGGTGGATCTCTGTGAGTTTGAGGCCAGCCTGGTCTACAAGAGCTAGTTCCAGGACAGGATCCAAAGCTACAGAGAAACCCTGCCTCAAAAAAAAAATATCAAGCAATAATTCTCCATAAACAAATGAGTTTGTATGTGTGTGCATCCAGATACATATTAAACATGCAAGTATCCGTGCACATGCAAATGCAAGAAGTGAGTGTAGGTGTTGTCTTCAAACACTCTCCACCTCAATTTGAGAAGAATTATCTCATTACCCTAGAGTTCATTGATTCAATTAGGCTGCCTGGTGAAGGAGTTCCAGGGATCCACCTTCCCTGGCCCAAGCTGTGGGTGAGGTCCACTTCTGGGTCTGTGGCTCTACAGCAGCCAGAGTCTCTTTTGAGCTCCATGCTGCCTGTTACCATTAGAGGCCACCGACTGCCCTGAGTCTAAAACACCACATGGGGCCAGGCTGGAGCCCAGGGAACAAGCTGCTGCTGGGCCCAACCAGATCTGAAAAGCCTGTGCTGCCATACCTGCCATGGTGACAACCGGGCCCAAGTTACTGCATATGACCACATCTGGGTCCTGGTACTGCAGCAGCTTGGGTTTGTGTGGATGTCTGTTGCCTGTGTTACCAAAGGGGCCCATGCAAGACATATGTTGAACTGTGTGTCAAATTAAGAGGCCCTACTTAGCTATCTCCACCCCTCACTAGTCAAGAGTGACCTCTCCCCCCCCCACACACACAGGAGAGCTGATCCTGAACCTCCCCAGTCCTGGGATAATGGACCCTGATGACCCCAGCATGGGAAAACTGGCCCTGTCTCCTACTAGGAGAGCTGTCCCCCACACTTGGGAACGCTCACCCCACACCTTACCATGGGCCTGGGAGAGCTGGCTCCACCTTAGCCAGCTGAGAGGAGTAGTCCCAGCAGCCTGGACTGACCAACTCAACCTCCACCTAGACACACATCCAGGGCTTGGAGTAGGCACACCCCAATATCTACCCATCTGTGACCTGCTGGAGTGTGGGAAGGGACTGGTTCTGTGGAACCATCACCTCAGGATCTCCATGACTTGGGGCAACAACAGGGTTTCAGAAAGGAATATTGGTAAGGGTTCATTACTGGTGGTGTACCAAAGCCAGAGGCCTTGAACCTGACCAACAGTTCATTACACAGTGAACATTTGCAGGTAAAGCTGTTTGGACAAAAGAATCTATTGCATGATACAGATACACCGCAGCTCCCATTGCCACTGAGATGAATGAAGAAACTACAGAGAAGTGGGAAAGACAGAGGAGTGAAGTTGTTTTCTTTTATTATTATTATTATTAATATTAATTTAATCTTATTTTTATTCTTTTTTAGCTTTCCTTTAGGGGGATACTACAAGAGGGAGGAGCAGATAAAGAGGGACTGGGAGATGAGTGGGGTTGGGGTTCATTCTGTGAAATTTCCAACGAATCAATAATAAAAATCATGGACATTCTCAATAGAGTAGCTGATATTTGCTTTTTAAAATCCATAAAAATATACTCATAAATTTGACATGTGTCCTAGTTTAATTTTATTGCAAAGAAAACATTTCAAATGCTTGAAATGAGATTTTTTTATACTGATATATTTCATAATCATATATACGTATGTGTAATGATATTTTGTTTGTGTTTTAAAAAATAAAGCTTGCTTGAAGATCAGAGTGCAAAGCTAAGCCACTAGAGGTCAGGCGGTGGTGGCTCACACCTTTAATGCCAGTACTTGGGAGTCCCACACCTTTAATTTCAACACTAGGGAGGTAGAGACAGGAAGGAATATGGCTGGGTGGAGAGAGGAATATAAGGAGAAAGGAGACAAAAACTCACTGTGTCTGGTTTGATGGAGACAGATGCAGTCGGGAGATGCAGTCTGAGTACAGGATCACCCTTTTAGTCTGAGCTTTGATAGAGGTAAAAGAACTCTCTAGTGGCTGGCTGCTCTGCTTCTCTGATCTTTAGCCTTAACCCCTAAATCTTATTCTGAGTTTTTATTATTAACACCAATTAAAATTTGTACTACACATATATATGTTATTATACACTTATACATACTGAATTTCTTTAATTCTATTTCAAAGTTAATTTCCTTTATTATACAACTTATTTTGAGACAGGGTGTCACTAATTTATCCAGGCTGGAATTGAAGTTATTCCATAGTCATGGAAGGCCTTAAATTTGGGATCCTTCTGCCTTAGCCTCCAAAGTAAGCTATAATAACAGACCTATGCCACCAAATCTGACATCCAACATTAATTGGAATACCTTACTATGAAAAATCTTCAAATATGTGGAAAAGTGAAAAGGAACAAGATAAAATATGTCAATGCAAATAAGTCCTATGTCAACCACACTTAAATTTCACAGTAAGCATTCATCTGCTTCTTTTTATCAGTTACTAGCCATCTATCAATCCACCAGTCCATTGACCTACCTCTAAGTTTGTTTTCTATTCTTCTTTCAAAGTAGTTTACAGAAATTTCTCAACTTTATTTCTAAGCTCTTCTGCATGTATTATTTTCAAAAGATAAGACTGATCCCATGGTGCAGACCTACAATTTCAGAAGAAGAAATTCCAAGGCAGAAGGATCTCAAGGTGAAGGCCAGCCTGGGTCTGTCTCAAAAGGGAAAAGGGACCATGAGAATGTAGATCAATAGAAAAGCACTTGTCTGGCATGAGAAAGGCGCTGGATTCAATCCCTAGTATTGCAGACACACAAACACATTATATAAAGTACATATTCATAGCCTGGCATGTAAAGACACTTACATTAAATGGGAAATGCTCTATGTGTGCTCTGAAAAGATGACTCAGCAGTTAAGAGCACTTTGCACTTAGGACCTGAGTTCTATTCCCAGCACCCACATGGTGGCAAACAACCACCTATTTTAACTCCAATTCTAAAGAATTCATAGATAGTACATTCATGCGGTGTACTTACACACATGCAGGCAAAACACTCATACACATAAAATAAAAATAAATTTCTTAAAACACAGTATAGACTTAAGAACTCATGATCCCAGGGAAATTTAATTTCCTAGCCAATATCTATTTCCCCTTAATTTTCTTTACAGAATTATACTCCCATTTAGTTTAGCAATGAGTTTAGAATCATATAGGGACTCACAATTGATTGAAGTCAGTTGTAGCAATCATGTTGTTCAGTTTCTCAGCTTCCTTTTCTAACAGGGATGATCATATATGATTCAATTCCAGCTAAAGAGAATAAAACAATTAATGTATGGAGACCTCTGGGAAATCTTTTGCCTAATAGAGGAGACAAGCTCAGTTTGCATAATTTGGTGTTAGTCAAATTTTGTCTTAAATACCAACATTTGTGGCAAAAAATATAGCAACCATTTTGCAACCAAGAGAAGACAAAGGTAAGGACAAAGCTTGTCCTTTAAGGACATTCTTTGCATGTTCTTTGTAACTGGAAGGAATAAAACTAGGCAAAATATTTAGATCAGGCACCATTATCAAGACCAAGAACCTGTGGATAGATAGGTCACAGGTCTTAGAGGAAACATCACTTCTACTATTCTGATAAATGACAGTAAACTGATTCCTCATGAATTATCACTTCACTCATAGATGATAGCATCTCTTGACCACCATCAGAGAAGCTTCTCCTTGCAATAAATGGCAATTAGCACAGACTTCCCCAAAACTGTCAAGGGGCAGAGAATGAGAGTCTATGATCAACACAAAATAGGGCATCCATAACACCACACCCATCCTCCCACGCCTCAGAGATCATCTTGGAAGAGGAGTCATGATGATTATAAGAGTCAGAGCCAGTAGATATCTATAAAGAAATAATGTTTGGGGGACACAACAGGACAGTTGTATATAGGAACTTGCAATGGTTTTGACAGCATTCACAAGACCTGTACAAGCTCAAGACAGACAAATTCCCAGTGTGGTGGTGGGTGAACCTGAAGTCCCATCCCTAGCTGAGGAACTATTGGCAGTAGTTAGCTGCTAGGAAAGAGAGATTTGATTTTCTTTAAGGATGTGGCCTAGAGTAGGTTGACCCTGTAAATGAATGGCCTTAAAACTAAGTATATATGGGAAGCACAAATTGCCCTTGATGTCTGGGTTTTTATTATTCATCCTGTATGAGCCACCAAAAGAAAAAAGGGGGTACAGATATGATAGGATAAAAGGGTAGAATCTACTTTGAAAAGAAAAAAGGGATGCTTTAGATACAATAAGATAAAAATGTAGATTATTGAATCTACTTATAGAAAGCAACTTACAGTTTTACATTTAATTGGAGTTTTATATATTATGTACCAATTTTATATAGAGATACAAATTTTAGATTAATTTAGTTAAAGCAGACTGTACATATGTTTCTTTTTCTTTCTTTTTGTTTTTTTATTGTTAAAAGAAAAATTTACATTTACTCCCCTTATTCCCAGCCCTCTCGCTCCCGCACTGCCCCACCGCCCTCCCCCGGCTTCCTTAAGATGGGGCAAGATACCCTGCCCTGTGGGAAGCCCAAGGCCCTCCGCCCTCCATCCCGGTCGAAGAAGGTGTGCATCCATAGAGAATAAGTTCCCAAAAAGCCAATACATGCAGAAGAGATAGGTCCCAGTGTCATTATCATTGGCTTCTCAGTCAGTCCCCATTGGCAGTCACATTCAG
>JAQHUG010000094.1:4165797-4181147 GCA_028555095.1 Dicrostonyx torquatus | reverse complement strand
AGATCTTCTTGTTGCATAATTGCTGGATTCTGGTGTTGTTATGTTGCTTTTCAGGTTGTTAGAGGAACTCTTGTATTGGTGCCGGCCCATCTCTTCCTCTCCAGGTGGATCAACTAGTAGTAGATAGTGGTCACTTGCTTGGTCTGAGTGGATTGCTCTGGTCCGATGGATCTGAAGCAGTGGGGTTCACCAAGGACCAACCACCATCAAAAGGGTGGGCTTCTCTGCTGGAGCCCTGCAGGTTTATACTGGACCCACCCTCGTTCAAGGCCACAGCCCTGAAGCAGGCCAATTCCTGTGGGAAAACCAGGCCCCCGCCAAAGGGGAGGGGGAGCGAGCCTCCAAATAGAGCAGAGCATTTTGGGGGGTTAGGGGTTGCTCTTACCACTCCAGTTGGACGGATCTGAAGCAGTGGGGCTCACCAAGGACCAGCCGCCATCAAAAGAGTGGGCTTCTCTGCTGGAGCCCTGCAGGTTTATACTGGACCCTGTACATTATGTTTCTAATCTCGTTCAAGGTATTGTACCTATACAGTTCATTTAACAACATAATGCAAATTTCTAGTCCTTGAAAATTGAACTTGTAGTGACATTAGTATGTTTTCAGGGTCAAACAGAGATATATTTTAAATAGATAGGTCATGTTCAAACACTTCAGAGTTCTATAGAATATAACATTTAAGATGTTTTAATAACATACTCTTTTTTATCTTTTTATGACAATGAGACAAGTCTGCTTCTGGCAGCACCAATCTATTTCAGAGAAGATGATGGGCATCAAAGAAACTCCACATGGAGTTTTCTTTCTTTATAGCAAAAGTAAGCCACTAGGTAAGAAAGTACCCTTTCTTCGACTGCTGACAGTATGCTATCCTAATTAGACAAGCAGGACACAAAAGAATAACTGCCAAAACTTGTGCAGACAAGGTGGATCAGTCCTTCAAAAACCCTGTTTCATAGAAAGTTCTGTCAGATATTCTAGGCCTGTAAGCCAAAAATGGATGCCTCAATGTTGCAGAGGAACTTGGGTGACTATCCAGGCAGCCAGCTGTTTCTGTCATTTCTTACAATTTTCAGAAGTGGTTTGCTCCCACTTCCTGCTTACTCAGTTAGTATTAATTCCATTTTGGATCTCTGAGGTAGTTGAAGACTTGATAGTTATAATTTTCATTATTTATGAGACTCAGAAAAAAATTAAGAAATTGAAAGTATATAAATTTGAGAGATATCAAAAGATAGTTTTGGATGGTAATGCAAGTTATGATAGTAAGTAAATTAGACACAAGACTTTGGATTCTCCAAGATAGGATAGACATGAGTATTTTCTCTGAATTTGTCAAATGCAAATGAACTAAACATTTTTGATGTATTTATTGCCTGTATACATTGTATATAGTTATTATACTTATTCTATACAGTTTTCTTATGCTAATTATAGCATTTTTATTTTTTATTATTTTAAACAAAAAGGGAAACATATTGATATTTTATTTATATTTTTATAAATAAAGCTTGCCTGAAGACCAAAAGGTAACCTAAGCCACCAGAGGTCAGGCAGTGTCTGACACATTTAATCCCAGTACTCAGGAGACAGAGGCAGATGGATCTCTTTGAGTTCAAGGCCACCCTGGGCTACACAAGATCAATGCAGAATAGATCCAGGTGATGGTGTCTCACACCTTTAATCCCAGCACTGGAGAGGAGTATAAACTGGGATGAGACAGGAACTCATTCTCTCTTTCAGTCTGAGATTTCTTAGAAGTAAGAACACTCTAGTGGCTTGGCTGTTTTGCTTTTTTGATCTTCAGGTTGAACACCAATATCTGTCTCTGGGTTTTTATTATTTGTGCTACATGATGGGCTTAAAAAACAAAAAGGACACAAAGTTGGGTGAGTAGGGAAGAGGGTGTATCTGGGAGGAGTTTGGGGGTGAATATGATCAAAATATATTGTATAAAAATTTTAAAGATGTAAAAGTTTTTTTAAATCAACAACCATAACATAAATTCTTATAAAAACAATAAGAATATATTCACTCAAAATAAAAATATAGGGGGTTAGGAGTGTAGCTACATAATACTGTGATTGTATTACATGTACATAATACATGTGTCAGGTCCTAGGTTCCATCCCTAATACCAGAGGTGAATTTAATGGGGATATAGTATTATTAATACAGTTCAAATTAATGTATGAGAAAGCGGTAAAGCATGAAAATATAGTTGAATGTGTTTTGTTGCACTGGAACACTGTATATTCTCAGGCTTTCTGTACAGAGCAGAGCCCCAAACAAGGATTTCATATTCATTTGCTACTGTGACATGATCCCATGCAACAGAAGTAGGGAAGAGGGAGAAGCCAAGCAGGAAAAGAAGGGAAGCCATTAGATGAGTATGTGCTCTCCCTGGGCTGCACACCATCTCCCTATCATTTCACTGTGTTTGAAAACTTAAGTTTCTCTGCTCTTACTGTAGTTTGTTTTAATTGTCCCCCAAGTGCCCGTGCACTGAAGCCTTGCCCAGCTGTGACTCCTGGAAGGTGAGTGCGACACTGAGGAAGTAGGTGCTAGTAGAAATGAATTACAGCGAGAGAATAATTCTAGAGGGAGCAAGTGGGAATCCTGGGAGTCAGAGGTTGCTACAAATCCTCTGAAATCAGCACCGTGCTAGCTGAATCAAGCTGCCCAGGGAAGAGCAATGGAAACTGCAAGAGAAGTGCTGCTCCACGCATAAAATGAATCTAGAGCATCAGAAGACACTAATGTACAGTGCAACACCAAGTGAAGTCTGCTAGAGGCAGAGAGATTGGAGCACTTCCTTTCAGCACTGCATTTTTGTGGGCAATTCACTTTATGAGCACTCTTTTTATCCCTTATATTCTATTATTTGATATTCACTGTTGCGCATATATCTTACGATAATTTTTATTTTGTTCTTATATTGTTATTTAGATTTTAGGGCTGCTTCCACCCACTCTAAGAATTCCTTATCACACTCTTCAGCAACATCGCATGTATTTCTTCTCTTAGTCCTACGTCATTTTGCCTTCTGAGATCCTTATCCTCTCCTCTTTTTACTCCATTTTTATTTTTATAAAAGGCTTCTTTATTTTTAGTTGATGTGTATAAAAAACTGTTTTGCTTTCATGTATGTCTGTTTTACCACATACATGCCTGGTGCACAGAGAGTCCAGAAGAGGGCATTGCATCCCCTGGAATTGGAATCACAGATGGTTGTGAGCTGAGTGCCCTTAGCCACTGAGACATCTCTCTGGCTCCTCTTTGTACTTCCTAGTTATAACTTTAATGATACATCTGTGAACTCTTAATGGCATCTCAACTTTCTCCTCTTCGCTACTTTACTCCCTTCGGTTTTCTTTCTTTTCAAAGTTGATCCAATGCTTAATTCTATTATTAGCCACCAAGGCTCAGAGAACATTATGGAAGAGTCTCACTGGATATGTTAACCACACCTTGGGGTAGGCACCATGTCCAGGAGTAGATGGCCAACCCAAAAGAAATGTATTTTTGTAGATTTTTTGTCTCATTTTGCTTTATTTGGACTTTTTGTTTTATTGGTCCTTTGATTATATAATTTGGCTTTCATTTTGTGTGTGTGTGTGTGTGTGTGTGTGTATTTCCTTTTTTGTTTTTGTATGTTCTTTAAAGAGAGAGGGAGAGAGAATGAAGTTTGATGGGGAGGGAGGTAGGGAGGATCTAGGGTAGGGAAAATCATGATCAAAATATATTGCATGAAAAAGTTTCAATTAAAAGATAATTTGAAGCCTTGGCTTGAGGCAGAAGGTGGCAAGAAGCCAAAGTTTTGGTTCCATAGGAAGCTACTTGTTTCCTTAAAGGGCCAGATCCTGCTTTCTCTTCCCTAAAAATAAAGATGATGAGAATAGTGTAGTAAAAAAAAAATCATTTACTTGCTGGGAGGTGGTGGTGCCTGTCTTTAATCCCAGCACTCGGGAGGCAGAAGCAAGAAGAGCTCTGTGAGTTCAAGGCCAGCCTGGTCTACAAAGCAAGTTCCAGGACAGCCAAGGCTACACAGAGAAACCCTGTCTTGAAAAACCAAAAAAAAATTCACTCACCTGTGGTAAAAATTCTTTAAAATGACAATCATTTGTCGTTTTGGGGCTTATGTACTTAGGGGAAAATCATTGTGTGAAGAAAAATGGCTCTAGATTATATATAATATTTAAATGGTTTAAAATAAGGATCACTTCTGGACAGAGGATATTAGAAATGTAAAAGAATTACTTTCTGAGGCAAAAGATTTCTTTGACTTAAAATATACAGTATTTTTGTTGTTGTATTTGAGACATGGTCTCTCTACATAGCTTCAACTATCCTGGAACACACCATGTAGATCAGGCTGGCCTTGAACTCACAATGGTTGGTCTGGCTCTGCTTCCCAAGTGCAGGAATTAAAGACTAAAGTGTATAATATATTATTAATAGTAATTTTAAAATTCCTATTGCTTAATTTTTGGGATGGAAGCATTGCTGACTTTCTTAAGGGAAAATTACAATTAATGAGTGTGTCTGTTTGCATTTTCTAACTTCAACCTTGTGACAACTGGTAATTACCAAGACTGTTTGTATTTTTAAACCTAATTTTAGAAAAGATTCTCATCATCCTGACAATCCAAAACATCACCCACTGGACTGGATACTGTTTGTGTCCACACTGCCACTTTCTTGGGTGAGTTGCTGAGCAGAGCACTGTGCTTTATAGCTAGCTGGCAGTGAAAAGGTCAGTCACTGTCACTACCTTGGCTTCGGGTTTTTTCTTGTATGCCCTACTCATTAGAACTGTGAAACAGTTAAATAGTACTGATCATTTGTTGATTAGATAGATATTACGTTAGCTTTTCTTTTCTTTCTTTTTTTTTTTTTTTGGTTTTTCGACACAGGGTTTCTCTGTGGCTTTGGAGCCTGTCCTGGAACTAGCTCTTGTAGACCAGGCTGGTCTCGAACTCACAGAGATCTGCCTCCCGAGTGCTGGGATTAAAGGCGTGCACCACCACTGCCCGGCATTACTTTAGCTTTTATTCCATCTGTTTGTAACTCATATGGTGGTGGTGCTCTGTTACTTTTTACTCGAATAGGCTCAAAGTGAAAATTAAAATTTCAAATTTATGAAGGCACACTTCATAACTGATAAAGGTTTAGTGGCAATGTGATTGCAAAAACTGGATAAAATAACAGTTAGAAGGGCCTAAGTATCTTTCAGTGATAAAATAGATTTCAGACTATTAAACATAGCTTTTCTAAATTCATGGTCCAGTAACTTTATTCACTGCTGAATTTAATCACTTATTAACGTTTTCTTCTCCCCTGGTAATGAATTTTACATTACAGTAAGTATCAAATAATCTTATTTAACAATAAAACTAAGTACTGAAATAAATTTGACACTTTTTCCTTTAAAAGAATATATAAGTATATAAAATGTTTATTTAAAAAGTGTTTTCTGTGTGTGAGTATTTGTCTGCCTATGGGTATGTGTACCGTGTGTGTGACTGGTGTCTGTGGAGGTCAGACTAGGATGTTGGAGCCCTTGGGACTGGAGTTATAGATGTTTGTGAGCCACAAACATCTGGACACTGAACTAGGGTCCTCTGCATGAACAATATGTGCATAAAAGTGCACATATGTGATAAAAGTGAAACTAAACTTGGGTTGTGAAAAGGGGATACTGAAGTGGTTTCTATATTTTTTTCCGGATAGAGGTAAGGACTGTGTTGGGTAACATGTGTTATCTTTTTTAAATTGAGCTATACATTTTTCTCCGCTACCCTCCCTTCCTCTCCCCTCTCCTTCTACCCTTTCCCATGATCCCCACACTTCCAATTTACTCAGGAGATCTTGTCTTTTTCTACTTTCCATATACATTAGATCCATGTATGTCTTTCTTAGGGTCCTCATGATTATCGAGGTTCTCTAGGATTGTGAATTTTAGGCTGGTTTTTCTTTACTTTGTGTCTAAAAGCCACTTATGAATGAGTACATACGATATTTGTCTTTCTGGTTCTGGGTTACCTCACTCAATATGATGTTTTCTAGATCCATCCATTTGCCTGCAAATTTCAAGCTGTCATTATTTTCTGCTGTGTAGTATTCCATTGTGTAAAGGTACTACATTTTCCATATCCACTCCCCAGTCGAGGGGCATTTAGGTTGTTTCCAGGTTCTGGCTATGACAAACAATGCTGCTATGAACATAGTTGAGCACATGTCCTTGTGGCACAATTGAGCATCCTTTGGATATACACCCAAAAGTGGTATTACTAGGTCTTGAGGAAGGTTATTTCTTAATTTTCTGAGAAATCACCATACTGATATCCAAAGCAGCTGTACCAGTTTGCATTCCCACCAGCAATGGAGGAGTGTTCCTTTAACCCCACATCCTCTCCAGCATAAGCTGTCATCGGAGTTTTTGGTCTTGGCCATTCTAACAGGTGTAAGATGGATTCTTTGTATTATTTTCTTTGTTTCTATTTTGTTGATTTCAGCTCTCAATTTAATTATTGTCTGCCCTCTAATCCTCCTGGGTGTGTTTGTTTCTTTTTGTTCTAGAATTGTCAGGTGTTCTGTTACCTCGCTAGTGTGGGATTTTTCCAGCTTCTTTATATACACATTTAGTGCTATGAACTTTCCTCTTAATATAACTTTTATTGTGTTCTATACATTTGGGTATGTTCTGAGGTCATTTTTGTTGAATTTTAGGAAGTCTTTAATTTCTTCCTTGACCTATTGGTGATTCAGATGAGCATTTGTGAAACTTCAATGTGATAAGGAGTGCGGTCCTTAAGGTGAAAATTAACAAATTAAAAGACTAAATAGCTACTTGATTCAAAGACCTGTCTTTGGTGGCACTATTGTACTGAAAATTAGCCAAAATTAATGAATAATATTATAATAGATTTCTAAAAACAAATAGCATTTTGTGCATCAAGGCATACTGTAGGACATGCGAGTTGGCTCAGTGGGCAAAATTGCTTGCTTCTGAACCTCATGACCTTAGTACCATCCCAGGAGACCATGTAAAACTAGAAGGATAGGACCAACTCCACATATATAACCTCCCACTAAATAAAAATTTAAAAAATTTAAATGTGTCTATGAAGAAAGAAGAAAAAGACAACTTACACAGTGAGGGAAAGTATTTAGAAAGCAAATATCTGATGAGAATAACGTAGCTATAACATACAAAGACCTCAAGCTCGAGAAAGTCAAGCTTACTCACTCAGGCCTGGAAAACCCACCACTCAGGAGGCTGAGGCAGGAAAATTATGAATGTAAAAGGCCTGGTAAGCTGTAATCTCACAGCTTCCAGAAGGAGGAGTATGGAGACCAGTAGCTTTTAAGTCAGTCACTCAGTTTAAGGAAGTCCAAAGCATTTACTTAGGGAGGCTAAAAGCATGTGGAAGCTCTGGCCAGTATCTAAAAGAAAAAGACAGAAGAGAAGAAAAAAGAGTCAGGACTCAGAAAGGCGGGCACACCCAGAAGAACCTTCTAGAAGCTCAGCTCATAGAAACATGGTGATTTCTTTCTTTTCTTTTCTTTTTTTTTTTTTTTGGTTTTTCGAGACAGGGTTTCTCTGTGGCTTTAGAGCCTGTCCTGGAACTAGCTCTTGTAGACCAGGGTGGTCTTGAACTCACAGAGATCTGCCTGCCTCTGCCTCCCGAGTGCTGGGATTAAAGGCGTGCGCCACCACCACCCGGCTGGTGATTTCTTTAAAAATTCGAAGAAGATCTTTCATTAGATCCAAAAAGACAATCCCTAGGAACTGACCCAAAGGCATATCACAGAGATGTCAAGATGTCAACATATCATAGAGATGATTGCATGTCAATGTTTTCTGCTGCACTTTTTACAATAGCTAAGTTTGGGAACCAATCATGGTATCTATCAGTAGAGGGATGAATAAGGAAAATATAGACACAATGGAATTTTTTTCAGCTATAAAGAACAAAGTCCTGTCATTTGCATTAAATGGATACAACTGGAGATAAAGAAATTAATTAAATTAAGCCATTTTCAGAAAGACAAATGTCACATATTTTCTCTTATTTGTGGCTCCTAGATTTTATACAGATGCATAACGTCATGTGTGTATTTATGACTTCAAAATAGAAATAAAACTGTGAGGACAGAGGACGTAATGGAAGGGAGATAAGAGAAGGGAAGATAAGAAGGAGAGCTTGTTAGGTGGTGGTGGTGGTGGCACTCGTCTTTAGTCCCAGCACTTTGGAGGCATAGGCAGGTGAATCTCTGAGTTCGAGGCCAGTCTGGTCTACAGAGAGAATTCTGGGACAGTCAGGACTGTTACACCTGTCTCAAAAAACCAAAAAGGAAAAAAGAGCTCAACTTGCACAAAAGCTTACACATTTCAAGGGAGGAGGAGGAGGAGGAAAGAAGGCACAGTGAAACCCACTGCTTTATATGTTAACTTAAACAATGAATTTAAAGAAAGAGAAACACAATTTTTATATAATCATTTTAATTTCATTTTACATTCCAACCACAGTTCTTCCTTCCCCATTCCCCCTGATACCCTTCATCTCCCCCCAGCCCATTCACAATCCACTCCTCCCAAAGGGTATGGCCTCCCATGGGGAGTCAATAAAGCTTGACACATTCACTGAGACAGGACCAAGCCCCTGCCCCCTGCATCCAGGCTGAGCAAGGCATCCCACCATAGGGGATGGACTCCAAAAAGCCAGCTCATGCACCAGGAGTAGATCCTGGTTCCACTGCCAGGGGCCCCTCAAACAGGCCAAGCTACACAACTGCCTCCCACACACGAAGGGCCTAGTTTGGTCCCATGGAGGCTCCATAGTTGTCAGTCTAGAGTTCATGAGTTCTGTTATGAGCTGCCTTCTCACCAAACAGGGAAGATTCACTCAAGGAAGTGGGGGGCTACAAGCAGTCCCTTACTGGGAGGACTCTTACTTGAGAGCAAATTACCCTTTGTTTCCTGGGTCAATGTTCCCCCTTCCCTTCCCACTTGGCATTTGTTTGTTACCTGTCCACCTCAAACTCCACACCTCTTTCATTTTTGTAGCTGAGAATGCTACTTAAGCCTCAAACATTTGGCTCGTTTTTAAGTCTGCTGTCTTGTAAGACTTCTGTGCACATGTGTATGTATTAAATTTGTATGCTTTTCTCCTCTTAATTTGTCTATCGTCTGCGTTTTTCACAAGATTGAACCTTTAAACTGTGTAGGAGAATCCCTTTCTCTTCTACAGCATGTTTTACCTTCTTGCTTTACTATTTCTCTGCCGCTCTGGGGATGCTTTTTTGATTTATCTTCTAGACACTCTTTCTTTTTACTCTTTCTCTCTCTTTCCTATTCATTGTTTCGGACTTTTGAAACTCACTGTCGCTTTGTAGCACTGACATGCCTGGTACATACTATATAATTCAGGCTGACCTCAACTTCTTGACACTCCTTCTACCACAGCCTCCCGAGGGCTGAAATTACAGGTATGTGTGAGCATAGCTGGCAAGTTATTTTCTTTATCCTCTTTATTTTAGTTTAAAATACCCTCAAGATAATGTAAACATTCAAAGTGCAGTACAGGCCAGGAGTGGTGGCACAAGCCTTGAATCCCGGTACTTGGGAGGCAGAGGCAGGTGGATCCCTGTGAATTCTTGGCCGACCTGGTCTACGTAGCAAGTTCCAGGCCAGCCAAAGCTACATGGTGAGATCCTGTTTCCAAAAAAAAAAAAAAAAAGAATGGAATTTTTGTTAGGAGGTGCTTTGAATCTGTATAAATACCACATCACGTATTAAAGTTCAGTTTATTCTTTCAGCATGTCCGTGTACAACGTGTACAAAAGTTGTACCACAACAACTTTTGCTTTAAGAAAATAAGAAAACAGTATTTTCTGAGCTCCAAATGTGCAATCATGGCCCAGGAAAATGGGTTTGCATTACACTGAATGTCATCTTACAAAATGAAAACTTTATGTGCACAGAAAAGAAATCAATGTTTTTACAAAATCCCTAGGTACAGTCAGCAGGTAAGAGGACTAAGCAACATGGGGATGTGTGGTTTATAGAAGTTGTCTTTATCACATCCTTGATTCTAAGTTTAGTGGATGCTAGAGATGCGTCATGCCCAGTCACTCCGATCAGGGTCAGAAACTCTGCCTCCGGTCACCATTGTTCCCCTTAACTGTCACCCTGAACCCAGCACTCTTTGTCAGTTTGAACACCTTTGAACTGAGATATTTTGGAAGGAAAAGTAGAAAATGGAATGTGGGACTCGAGTAGGGAAGGGGAATGAAAAGCGAAGGAAGAATATATAAAATGGCAAGGGGAAATGGAGGAGATAGAGGAAGTAGATGAGGGGAATTTTTGCAGTTTTTTTTAAGTTTCTTTTTGTTAATTTTATTTTTTAAAAAAGAAAACAATCTTTTCTCATTTTACATACCAATCCTAGTTCCCACTCCCTTTCTTCCTCTATTCTTTCCACCTCCCCACTGTACCCCAACCCCCATCCATTCCTCAGAGAGGGTAAGGCACATTGCTTTGGGGAAGGTCTAAGGCCCTCCCTTCTATATCTAGGCTGAGCAAGGTATCCTCCAAATTCTTCGTGTTCTTAATTTAAGTTGGTGTGCTTTTTGTTCTGCTATTTGGACTTATCTTTCAAATTTTGCATGTCTCCTTTTAAATATTTATTATGGAAAATGTCTAGCATACAGAACGACAGAAAATAGTAGAATGTTCTTTCTTTCTTTCCTTTTGTTTTTCATTTTGTTTTTTCATGAAAGGTTTCTTCGTGTAACTCTAGTTGTCCTGGAACTCACTCTGTAGATCAGGCAGGCCTTGCACTCAGAGATCCACCAGCACCTCCCCGGTGCTGGGATTAAAGGCATGCATCTGCCACCACACCTGGCAGAAGAGCTCTCTTACACCTAGCACCAGTTTTAACAATTACAATTCATGACCACTTTTGCTTAACTTATTTTCCCGATACTTTTTTTTTACTGTATGACTTTGAATCAATCTCAGATATTTTTTAAAATACACATTTATTTTATAACAATGTTAGAGTTGTAGAAAAATTAAGATAGTGCAGAAAATTCCCATATACTCAATGCCTATTTTCTCTATCATTGAGGTCCTATATTAATTAGTACAGTACATTATTTGTCCCAAATAGCAGCACTGGCATGAGCCATGTGGAAGACAGACTGAGCTGGTATAGGTATTATTTAAGCCACTTACTTGTCTCTAGTTGAAGGGTGTTTGTGAAGGAAATAAGTTAGGTTTTTGTGTTGCCATGGTGCTGCTTGGGCAAGGAGTCAGATTTAATGACTTATATAAAGATGATAATTGAATACCTGAAAACCTGGGTTCTATCCAGGGTATAACCACTGCCCCCAGTTAACCATGTGACCCCAGGAACAGGGAGAGGGGTGTTCAGAAGCTCGTGCCTGGCATTACGGTCTAGACCTAAGATTTCTCAGCAGTAGTGCTGGAGCAAGGGAGAGGACAATAATTTGAGTGCCTTAATAGGCCTTAGGTGAGGGGAATCTGATATATGTAAATGGGACTCTTAGAAATCTAGGGGAAAAATTGAGAGTTGAATATATCTAGAACCTATTATGTTATAAATATCATGATTATTTGCTTCAATTTTAGCTTGGCTCTTTGATCACGAGGGTACCTAAAGCTAAAGCTCAGAGTCAGGGGGTCAATCCTTGAATGACTAGCTCTAAACTTTTGACAAGTAGGCAACTGGACTAGTGGCTGTCCCCAGCATTTGAGTGAGGATTCTCAGTGAAATTCACTTTCTTTCACAAGCATGCAGAGAAAAGAGTTTTCCTTGTGTTGTTCTTGTAGGGCCAATGTGGGAGTAATAGTGACAGTCTACTTGAATGTTTGTAGGGCCTTACCAATAGGAGGTGTGCAATTTCAAGTCTCATTTTCTGGTGCCCATGAGGCCCTAATATAGAAGCTTAACTGAATCTACATCCAGAAATTCAGAATGTAGTTGTGGCAGGTATACCTACATCTATGATTTTGTGTGTGTGTGTGTGTGTGTATGTATGTGTGTTTGTGTATGTGTGTACTCATGGTGGCTTGAAAAATGTTGGGTGCCTGGAGTTAGCACTTATCTTGGGGTGAGAAGATATTTGTACTTCCATAACCATAAGAAACCACTCTGTGTTATTTCCGTGGAGGTTTCTTTGTCTGGGCAGCAGATAAGCAGGTTACCTACGGATTGAAGAAAGCCTAGGAAGAAGCTGTAAGGGTGAAAGGTTCTTATCTGAGACCTGGCCAAACAGGTGGGGGCTGCTTTGGAATCCCTGGGGCAGGAAAGTCCAAGTTAATTGTTGACCAAACTGCAAGTCAGGGTCTCAGAAATCCAAAGCAAAAGAACTGAGAGTCAGCGTTACGAAGATGTGGATCAAAGTATACTTTAAATCTAGGACTGTAAACCAGACAGTCCCCTGGAAATCTGACTTAGGATGATATAGGAGTTCTGTACAACAAAGTGATTATGGCTTTATTGGTGCAGGACAATTCTGTATTCTGTCAATCATGTTTTAAATAAATGCTGATTGGCCAGGCAGGAAGTATAGGCGGGTCAACCAGACAGGAAGTAGAGGCAGGGCTAGGATAAAGTCTGGGAAGCAGGAAGCTTCCCTGGGATTCCTGCGCAGATCTCCAAGGAAGCAGCATGTGCCCCAGTCCCAGATGAGAAAAGGTACCGGCCATGTGCCTGGCATGGAAGGGAACAATGGGTTAATATAACTTATGGGAGCTAGTAAGAAGCCTGAGATAATGGGCCAATCAGTTAATAACCTAATGTAGACTCTCTGTGTGATTTTCTTTGGGGCTTGCTGTCTGCGGGGTACTGGGCAGGACAGAAAGTCCAACGAGCAGGCCCCTCATGTTACACTTTATTATTGGCTAGAAGCATGGTACCAGTTGGCAAATGCCACCATGTTCCAGGCTACCAATGTAGATATGTTGAAAGGGAAGTAACAGGGTAAGTAGGCCCCAGGCCTCAAACTTATGAATGAGAGGTTGTGGTCAACTCTGGTATTTAGACTTCAGGGGATACAATTAGTGTCCAGGAAAGGAACTGAGGTCTTTGAGAAAAAAATAACTTATGTATGGAGGGGTTAGATCATCCAGGAAGTGAGACAAAACATACCTCAGGGGAACTTACTGAAAAACAGAGGGATCTATAGTAGGAGGTGCTTGGGTATAAGAGTCTAAGCAAGTGACAGCAGTGTAGTTTTGTCATGAATGTTCAAGCTGAGTTTTGACACGATGTCACTCCCCAGGAGTGGGCTACATTGGCTATTAATACTAGGAACGGGTGTGTAAAGACATGTTGCTCTATGGAGCACGCCAGAGGCGATATGAAACAGCCTTGGTAAGGTTGCCTTTCAATTCTACAGAGACAGATCAAGGATGGAGAAGTGCTCCTGGAACAGCAGTCAAGGCATAGCAAGTGGCCCCATATATATATATATAAAGAAAATGATTCTAGGGGCTGGCGAGATGGCTTCATGATTAAGAGCATTGGCTGCTGTTACAAAGAACTAGGTTTTTGATTCCCAGCACTCACATGGCAGCTAATAACCATCTATAGCTCTAGTTCCAGGGGGTCTGTCAACTCCCACTGGTTCCCGAGGGCACTGCAATAAACGTGGTGGAAATAAACATGCAGGCAAAAACACCCATACTCATCAAAGTTACAAAAAAGGAAAGCTCTACAAAGATTTCTTTTCAAAATGTAATTAATCTAGTTCTTGACACACCCAGGGCCACCTTCTACTCATCCATAAGGTCAGCTTCTGGGCCTGCTCAATCAAGCTAAAGGAGTATTCTTCCTGCATGGGTTTCTCAAAACCGGGAACAGAGTTAAATGTAACCATGGCTCCCTTGGGGCATATTGTTCCTGGGACTTTTGTGTTGGGAATATTATTTTAAAGTGTGTTACTTTTTGTTCATGTTACATTTGTTTAATTCTGTGAAGCTATGAGACTGTCTAGAGCACCTGTCTAGAACACCTGGTGATCTAATAAAGGCCTGAGCGGCCAAAAGCCAGGCAGGAGAAAGGATAGGTGGGGCTGGCAGGCAGAGGGAAGAATTAGAAGAAAACTGGGAGAAGGGGTTCTGAGTAGCGGCCTGAGAAGGAGGGGGGACATCAGGGACCAGCCCACCAGCTACACAGCATTTCACGGAGTAAGAGTAAGATTTACAGAAGAGAAAGGAAAAATCCCAGAACCAAAAGGCACATGGGATAAGTTTAAAAAAGCAGACAAGAAATAAGCCAAGCTGAGACTGAACGTTTATAACTAAGAATAGGCCTCCATGTGTGATTCATTTGGGAGCTTGTTGGTGGGCCCTCCAAAAGAGGCCAAAGAGCATATCATCAATTGATACAGTTTTGCTATTGGTGAGAGAGGGGTAGTCTCTCTTTCAACATCCTATTTGTTTGTAGTGTTGACATGGATCAGGTGGTGGGGGATGTGGATTTTGACATTTTCAAATGTCATTATTGTTATAATTATAATTATCCTGACCTGCCCTATCACCTCGTACCCTGTCCCTTTAAGGAGACAAGTTACACCCACTCCCAATCTCCCCCTTCCCACCTAGGCAAGCTAGTCTCCACTCTCTCTTCTCTCTGTCTGTTCTTCTGAAGAGGCAGTCTCTGCCTCCTTTGCTGCCCCCTCCTCTTTCCTCTGTTCTACTTCTGAAGAGGCAACTCCCTGCCTCCTTCCTCTTTCCTCTCTCCCCCCATACCACCCTACCCTCCCAGACCCTCCCAATAACCACTTAATAAGTTCTCCATACCCAAACTCTCTCTGCATGGTGTATCCATCTGTCTCCCACCTGCAGCAGTCTTCCACCCACCGTGGGACCTACCAGGGTCACCCGCACTGTAAATCATAAAAATTATTGTTCCCAGTTATTAACAGCCTGATGAAGTCCTCATGAGGCAGGGAGAAGCTCTCAATTGAGCATACCCGTTAGGTAGAGTCAGGGTAGCCCCAGCACAGTCATGGTTCATTTTACATTTTACAGTCATGGTGCAGCCAGCCGCTGAGCGGGCCAGCGGCTGGGGGCTTGGAAGCTGGGTGAGGGGAACAAACAACACGCACCCCTCTCCCCGCTACTTACAACAGTTGGCTGCCCAACGTGTGGTTGGCTGACTCCACGTAAAACCTGAGGGGGCTTAAAAAGGAAATCTAGATATAGATATAAAGTTTAGCATGGCTGGTGGCTTGCCATAGCTCCTTTAAGAGAGATTTCCTGACTTGGCAAATGCTGTGGCGGTTTTGGAACGGGGCTTTCTAGCTGTGCT
>JAQHUG010000094.1:4132338-4162577 GCA_028555095.1 Dicrostonyx torquatus | reverse complement strand
AGGGAAGCTTCCTGCTTCCCAATTTCTCCTGTTCTCCTTGCTCCACCTCTACTTCCTGTCTGGTTTTCCCGCCTATACTTCCTGCCTGGCCAATCAGCGTTTATTTAAAATATGATTGACAGAATTGTCCCGCACCATAGAGCTCTTGGATAAAAGATTCAAGTTTGGCATCTAGCTGGGTAATGTCAGACATGGAAAAGGATTGTGGACTTGGGTAGTTCTTAGTCTTTCCCCAGCTACCTTGGGATTAGAATATAGGTTTCCTCTAGTAATAGAAAATATTTGTTTCCTAAAGGTATTTCCAGAAGTGAGAGGTATGAGGAAGAGAGAACACCAAGACCACCAGAATAGAGAACAGAGGATCAGTAGGATGAGGTGGGACAAAGGAAAGCCACTAAGGAGATCTTTGCCTAAAAATGAGGGCGCCAAGATTCGGCTCAAACACTCACAAAAGGTTTTTCTCTGATTTGGATCCTGAAAAAGGAGCACAAAACTTGACAAATTAGAACAGTTCAAACAACTGGAAATGTAACTCAGTCGGGAGAGTGTAGGCCTAGAATGCCAGACAGTGGCTCCAGTACCACCTTAACCAGGCAGGATGGTAAGCCCCAAGTCTGTAGTTCCAGCATCTTAGTGGTGCAAGCAGATTAATCAAAAGTTTTAGGTCACCACAGTGGGCATGGGGATAGAGAAGAACTTTTGGATGTTGATTCTGTCCTTCTGCCATCTGAGTCCCGGGCACTGAGCTCTAGGCATCAAGCATGGCGGCATTCACCTTTACCCACTGACCCATTTAGCAGCAGTCTCCCTTCCTTCCGTCCTTAACTCTCTTTCTGTCTTTTGGTTCAGTTTTCTTTCTTTTTCTTTTTGAAACAGGATCTCATGTAGCCCATGCTGACCTCAGATCCCTTATGTACCAAAGAATGACCTTGAACTCTTGATTCTCCTTGTAAGCTGCTGTGCAAGCAGCCAGGCCAGGTACCCCAGTCTATTTCATCCCCTGGAGATTAGGGGGGGGGTGACTAAGCTCCACCCTACAGAGAAAAAAAAAGGTCAAGATCAGGCCACAAAATTCCACCAATCCCAGGCCATGAATCCAAGGCTTGCCTGGATTACAGGATGAGTTTAAAGTTAGTCAAAGCAACTTTATACCACTTTTCTTAAAATGAAAATCAGACAGTGGTTGGTGGTGTAGATCAGCAAGAGGATGCTTGCTTAGCATATACAAATAGCATATACAGGTTCTATCTCCTGTACCACTGGGGGCAGAAACGATGATGTTCTTGCTCAGAGATATTGGTTTGTTTCTAAATACACTTTGGATAAGCTATTTCACCTTTCTGAGCTTAAATTTCCTAATCTGGAGAATAAGAATGATATAAATGCATCCTCAAAGAGTGATGATAGTGATAGACCAAGTAGATGACTCTGACATGGCAAGTGTTAATGTTTGGCCTTGGTTTCCTTGTAGTATTTGCCATTATTAAAGTTCAATTTGTTTTGAGACAGGCTCTTTGCATATAGCTCAGGTCAGCCTGGAGCTCACTATGTAGATCAAGCTAATCTCAAATTTGTGGAAACCCTCCTTTGTTGCTCAAAACTGTCCCGAAGATATCTAAAAATAAGTAATGCAATTTAGTGGCCTAATCAAGCTCTCTGATGGTTGAAATGCAAATTCATGCACCATTCTTAGCAAGGCTGTGTGAGGCCAATTTCCTTCCTGTGGTTAGTTAGTGCTGGTACCATAGTGTGATAGGGAAAGTCATAGTGTGACTTTGCCAGTGAACCTTGCTGTGTGTATTCCCCCTTCATGGTGCTTTTGAGGTACCCCAGATCTCATGAATGTTAGCAGCCACCCTGCCCCTGAGTTAGTCCCTCAGCTTTTGACTTTGTCTTCTTTAGACAATCATGCCAGTGTCCTTCATCTGTGTGGTGTGTGTCTACTGCTTGTGTATTGTGTGTTCAGTCTGGGTTGTGTGCACACTGCCTATGTGGAATGTTTCCTCTTGCTTTGTGTTGTGTGTGCACTGACTGTGTGTTATGAGGCCACTGTGTGTGTTGTGAGTCTGCCACTTTGTGGTATGTGTTAACTGACTATGTGTTGTGGATATACTGTATTTGTGTTGTGTGTCCACTGTCTGTATGCTGTTTCCACTCTCTATGTGGTGTGTTTCTGCTGACTTAGGTAGAATGTCATCCTGTAAAATTTTTGCCATAAAACTCACTGTAAGGTTTTGGAAATGACCTGTTCATATTGCCTCAGAATTGCATGTTAAAAGGGTTCTTTTGAAACAGTGTCTCTCTTAGTAGCTCAAGACTGTCTGAAACTCAGTGTGTATCTCATGATGCCTTGGACTTTCTGCATCTGCTCTGCCTCAGCCTCCTATGTGCTGGGATTTCAGTCATCAGCTATTATACCCAGGTTTTTATTTCATTTTAAACATTTTCGTTCTGGTCAGGTGGTGGCAGTGCACTTCTTTAATCCCAGCACTCGGGAGGGAGAGGCAGGCAGATCTCTGTGAGTTCTAGGACAGCCAGGGTTACACAGGGAAACCTTGTCTTGAAAGAAACAAATGACAAAAAAATTAATTCTGGTTCTGGGGATCAAACTCTCTCTGACAATGAGATGCATTCCTTCCCTACTGGCTTTTGAGATAGGATCTCAATAGGCTACTCAGTTTGCTCTTGAACTTAGGCTCCTCTAACCCCAGCCTCCTGAATAGCTGGATATGGGTCTGTACCACAAGGCCAAGTTTTTAAACTTTGTCTCTTGGAATTTTACTGTTAGCATAACTGCACATTAGTTTGCAGTCAGTGACCTATTATTCTGAGTATTTGTCTTTTTTATTGTAAAAGGAAGGGAATTAGAGTTAGCCTTTGGGAAATAGTCCAGTTATTTTTCTGATGTTATCTTTCTAGTAGTTCTGTTAGTCATATGCAATATGTTATGTGACATGAAGACAACCTCACATAAAGAATTGTGTAAACTAGCCGGGCGGTGGTGGCGCATGCCTTTAATCCCAGCACTCGGGAGGCAGAGGCAGGCAGATCTCTGTGAGTTCGAGACCAGCCTGGTCTACAAGAGCTAGTTCCAGGACAGGCTCCAAAGCCACAGAGAAACCCTGTCTCGAAAAAAAAAAAAAAGAATTGTGTAAACCCTAGTTATTGAATTACATTTATTTCATTATTAGCTTTAAATCAGACAAAAGATGAAAACAGTACAGTCCAAATGGGCAGTGGAAATTTTCACTCACGTCTTTAATGAAAACCATTGTTGGGTGAGGACTGTAATGTCTCAACAAGTTTTTAGTGGATAAAAGCCTATCTTAATACATGAACTTGGATGATGGTATAATGAGTTCCTCTACTAAAAGCATCTTTTGAAATTAGTGAAAATGTAGTAGTTTAGGGCTTGGGGATGTAGCTCAGTGGTAGAGGACTTGCTTGGCATGTGTGAAGTTCTGGAATCCTTTCATCCCTAGTACTGCAAGAAAAAAAAAGTAAATGAAATAACAATTTAGGTTTTCGGAAGCTTTCCCCAGAAGTCCCCTGTCCATGCACTTGCTTCTCTATTTCTCCTCCCCTCCCCTTCCCCTTCATTCTCTCTCTGTCTCTCTCTTATATAAATTGCCCAGACTGGCCTGTAATTTGTGATCTTCCTGTGTCATGCTTTGGTATAGCTAGAATTTGATGCTCTAGCCACCTTCCAGTAGCCTCCCATGTAACTGATGGCTCTTCATTATTTTCAGACCCAAGCCCGTATCTCACACAGTATGTATCCCAGCATACACCAGACGCAAAGTGGAGTGCAAGGACCTTTAGTAGAAGATTAAAATGTAGGTTGTACTATCCAGTGGGAGCCCCTAGAAACTGTTGCAAAGTTTGTAGTTAGTCTATAGATCTGTCTTCCCTCCACTCTCCCTCTTCTCTTGTTTTGAGAGAGAGAAAGAGAGAGAGAGAGAGAGAGAGAGAGAGAGAGAGAGAGAGAGAGAGAGAGAGAGAGAGACTTACTGTGTAGTGCAGATTAGACTTTCCTGTCTCAGCTTTCCTACTACTGGAATTATGGATGTGTGACCCTGCATCTGCCTCTGCCTTCTGAGATAGCATAAACAGAAACAGGATGGCACATTGAGCTGTGTTGAAGTGGAACGTGTTGATACTTTCTTTAAAGTTAAAAAAAGTTCAAAAGTAATATAATTGTGCCTTTATTACCCCATAAGCTCATGAGAACCCATATTCTTTCTCTCTCTCTCAACTGTTGCTAACTGGGAATCAAATTGAACACAGAAAGTAGCCAGGTTTTTGCCAGTAAATAGTTTTGACACGATCCCGCTGAAGTGAAAGTATACTGAAAATGAGGAATCCAGTGAATTAAAACATATTTTGGTGAGCAGAGGGGTAGAGATGCTTGCTGCACATGCTTGGCAACCTGAGTTTGGTCTCTGGAACCCATATAAAGGCGGAAAGTAAGAAACAGCTCCACAAAGTTATCCTCAGACCACCACATGTACGTGTGTGCATGCTTGTGTGTGTGTGTGTGTGTGTGTGTGTGTGTGTGTGTGTGTGTGTGCAGAGCAACAACAACAAATAAAAAAGAAATTTTCTAGAAGGCCAGGGTGTAGTTCAGTGATAGAATTCTTGCCTGGCATGTGCAAGGGCCTGGGTTTAGTCCCTCAAACCACAGAGAGCAAAGCAACAAACACACGAAAAATCTCCCAAAAGTTTTGGTAGTTATGCGTTAATGTGGATTAATAAATGCGGGGTCTCATTATGCTGCCTAAGTTGATTTTGAATGCCTGGGCTCAAGTGATTCTCCTGCCTCAGCCTCCCATACACTATATACATTTAAAGGCCATAAGTAGAGTTTTTTTTTTTGTCCAAGAAACACGGAGGGGAGTGTGGAGGTGAATAGTAAGTGGAGACTTGCATGTGCAGAAAATCTGGAAGACAATTTTTCCCTCCTTGAAGTATTTGCTGCTCCTAGGCTCCTAAAGGTTTTCAAGTTTTGGCTTTAGCTAAGGAAAGAAACTAGGCCAACTCAAGTCAAAGCAGAGAAGAGCCAGCGCCAAGACCAGACTGGGAGTGGTGCCAATGGTAGTAAAGGCTTTAGGCCAGGCTGGAACTAAGGGCATGGCTAGCAGTGTGGTGGGGCTGCAAACAGTTAGGCACAGTGTTTTATGGTCTGCTGTGTGCAAGCCTGGAAATTCTAGAGTTGAACACGTGGTCATGGGAGCCAGTCAGTCAGCCAGTTCTTCAGCTTTTGTTAATCCTCGACCTTGTATAGTGTTGACTCATTTGCTATAGCTATCAGCAGGTGACTAAAAACTACTCTTTTCCATGTTGAAGTTCCACATATGCCCATCCTCCCAAACACGAAGGGATAGCGATTAGATGCTTATGTGTTTGCCTGCATTACAATGGCAAGAAAAGGGTTTCTGATTCAAGCCTAGATTATTCTCTGTGACCTGAGCCAACTGGTTTAACTCTGGAATTTCAGATGTTTGTATGTAAAATGAAATTGACCATAGGGCCTTCTTCATGGAATTGTTGAGCGAAGACAATTAGAACATTTTTCCTAAAGTACTTGACATGAGACATCAGCCTTTGTCAGCCTCTCTTTTCCCCTCATCACTGATATCTTCACACCAGTTCATGCTACAGAGAAACTTGACATGGGCCAGATAACATTCTTAGCTACTTTACTGGCTTGTGAAGGAAGGCTTGAATATTCTAGGACACAGACCTTTAGATCCTTGAAGTATAGAGACTTGAAAATATTATTTCATATGTCCAGGACACATTTTTTTTAAAAAAAAAACAAAAAACCACACCTAACATTATTACTGAAGCAGAAAAAAATGTGATTTGGAAAATTATTTTTTTCCAGAGTCCCAGGCACAGTTTTTTTAAGTTCCACTTTTTCTATGTAGAGGAGTCTAAACAACTAACAAGCGTTGTAAATATAAATTTAGGGAAGTTAACTGCAGTCGCAGATGGAGAAAAGAAGCAGAAGCTGACTTAGTAAGTTAACAGGGTTTGGCTTTCTTAGGAAAGGCACAATGCCTTTCCTACAGGCCCATAGCATCTGGTTTCTTTTGTTGCTGTTTGTTTTTCTTTTTTTAAGTTTATTTTTAAAAACTATTTTTTTCTCATTTTACATGCCAAATCCATTTCCCACTCCCTCTCCTCCTCATGCTCCCTCCACATTCCCCACTCCCTCTCCCACCCCCACCCCCAGTTTCTACTCCTCAGAGAGGGTAAGGCTTCCCAAGGGGTGTCAAGGACATTGCTTTGAGGTAGGGCCAAGGCCCTCCCCCCTATATCTAGATTGAGCAAGGTATCCTTTCAGAGAGAATGGGTTCCAAAAAGCCAGAACAAGCAGTAGGGATAAGTTCTGATCTCACTGCCAGTGGTCCCACAGTCTGCCCCAACCACACAACTGTCACCCACATTCAGAGGGCCTAGTTTGGTCTTATGCTGGTTCCCTTGCTGTCAGGCCAGAGTTGCAAGGCTTCCATTAGCTCAGGTAAGCTGTTTCAGTGGGTATCCCCATCATGGTCTTGACCTCTTTGCTCATATTCTCACTCCTCCCCTCTTCAACTGGACTTTGGGAGCTCAATCCAATGCTCCGCTCTGGTTCTCTGCATCTGCTTCCATCAGTTGCTGGATGAAGGTTCTATGGTGACATTCTTGATAATCATCAAGGGGAGCTGGAGAGATGGCTCAGTGGTTAAGAGCATTGGCTGCTCTTCCAGAGGTCCTGAGTTCAATTCCCAGCAACCACATGGTGGCTCACAACCATCTGTAATGAGATCTGGCGCCCTCCTCTGGTGTGTGGACATACATGGAGGCAGAATGTTGTATACATAATAAATAAACAAATCTTTAAAAAAAAAAGATAGTCATCAATCTGACTATAGGACAAGGTCAGTTCAGGTACCCTCTCCACTATTGCTTAGGGTCTTAGCTGGGTTCATCCTTGTGGATTTCTGGTAATTTCTCTAGTACCAGGTTTCTTGCTACCCCAGTAATGGCTCCCTCAATCAAGGTATCTTTTACCTTGCTCTCTGTCTCTGTCCTTCCCCGATCTTGACCATCCTGCTCCCTCAAGTCCTCCTCCCTGCTCCCCTTCTCCCCTCATCTCCACTTCTGCCTTCCTTTCTCCCACCTCCACCCCATGTTCCCAATTTCTCAGGAGATCTTGTCTATTTCCCCTTTCCCATGGAAATCTATGGATGTTTCTCTTAGGGTTCTCCTCGTTACTTAGCTTCTCTGCAGTCGTGAACTATAGGCTCCTAATCCTTTGCTTTACAGGTAGTATTCACCTATGAGTGCGTACATACCATGCTCATCTTTCTGGATCTGGGTTACCTCACTCAGGATGGTTTCCTCTAGCTCCATCCACTTACATGCAAATTTCAAGATGCCATTGTTTTTACCACTGAGTAGCACTCCATTGTGTAAATGTACCACATATTATTTATCCATTCTTTGGTTGAGGAGCATCTAGGTTGTTTCCAGGTTCTGGCTACGACAATTAATGCTGCTATAAGCATGTTTGTGTGTTTTTAAAGACATGGTCTTGGTAGACTCATTTGGCCTGGAGTTTGTGACCCTCTTGCTTTAGCATCTTGAGTGAGTGCTGAGATTAGAAGTGTGCTTGTAAGGAAGAGTAAGGCTGAGTGACGGAGGAAAGGGAGGATTTCCTTAGTAAGGGGAAAGAGAAAAGCATAGTTATGGAGAGATGGAGGTGGGTGGGGGAGGTTAGAACAGGAGGATTAATGGAGAGGGGGAGGAAAGAGGGGAGTAAGGGAGGGAGTATAGGGAGGGACAGCTAAAACTCAGGGTCATCTGAGAGGTCATATAGAAACCTACTACCGTAAAAGGTTATATATATATATATATATATATATATATATATACACACACACACACACATATATATATATGTGTATATATCTTGAAATAAATCTAAATTAAATCAACAAATAATGGGGGATACAAAACCCATCTAGACAACTCTCTCCACCAAATGAAACTTCCATTGCTAGGAATAGGTTGCATCTAATCAAGTTGTTGGCCAGAGGGGCCCCATGGGAACCCCCAAACAACTCAGGATGTTTCCAAGATCATTGATTGCTTTTCAGAAACTGACTGTAAGGCCCTACTGCTGAAAAGCAACATATACAGAACTCACTCAATACAGAGAAGTTGAGCTTGTGCCTAACTGGAGCCTTCGCCCCTACTTGCTAGTGTTCATGGCACTGGAAGATACTCTGCACACAAGTAGAAGAGAAAAGTAAATGCTAAGTATAACACCTTTCATCTACAATGGTGACCTGCCTCCATGATATGCTGGTGCAATAGTAGCACAAAACTTATGGGAAAAACCAAGCCCTGTTTGATTAGATTTAAGGCCCACTGCATGAGATGGAATATGTCTGACACTGCCAAGAACCTGAGACTAGATAGACCAAAACCTAGGCAAAAAATAAAAACTATTATTCTGCTAAAGAAATATAGCACTATAATGAATCTGAACAACATTCTCCTATACCCATAGATGAGTGTATCGCTCAGTCACCGTCAGGGAAACTTCTACTTGCCGTAAGTGTAAAAAAAATAGAGAGATCCATAACTGGACAATGCAGAGAGTAAGAAGCCTTGGAACACCCAGATTTAAATGGGGCGTCTCCATCAAACCTCTTCCCTCAAGGTTCAGAGAACTTTGCAAAAGAGGAGGCAGAAGATTGTAAGAGCCAGTGGAGGTGAAGGACACCAAGGAAACAAGGCCTTCTAGACACCATAGGACACGCAACAGGGCCAGCTCTTGTCTGTGCCTGCCAAATGGGGTCCCAGTTCTGAGAAGTAGACACAAGTGCCTATTCTTAAGTCACAAGCGATCACCAACTGATAATCGCTAGCAAAGGAAAAATTAGTTGTCTTTAGCAGAGTTTCATTAGTTATACAAACCATATTTAAGGGCAGGCCTCATGCCCAGCTGTAGATGGGCAATTAAAAAATGAACCCAATTGCGTTTTGGGAGATGTTTGTCTCATAATGCCTTGTCTGGGCTTTTTTTTTTTTTTAACCTTACTGCTCTTTTAATTATATATTATGACTTCTGACTTTGTGTTTTTTTTTAACTCACTCTCTTTTTTTCTCTCTCTGCCTGTCTCAATTTCTTTGTCTCTGTGTGTATGTGTCTACACATGTTCATATGTTTTCCTTTCTTTTTCTCCTTTGTTTTGTTCTATTATGTTTTGTTTTCTAAAGAGAGAGAAGGAAGGTGTGGAGTCAGATGGGCGGGGAAGTGGAAGCGACCTGGGAGGAGATAAGGGACTGGAATCCGTGATCAGAATACATTGTGTAAAAAAAAACAAAAAAAACAAAACTGTTTTCCATAAAAAAAAAGAAAAAAAATAAATACAGTAAAATTTTAACAGGAAAAAAACGAAGTGTGCTTACTCAACATCTGCTTTCCTTGTCTCTGTATTGTGTAATGGCAAGAGGCTGGTCCTGACCCAGATGACTGCTTCATTAAGTCTAATGGTTTGGTTCTGATTCCAGCATAAGTGACGGACACACAGATGGACACGGCAAGCTGATAAACATCAAGGCCCAGCTGGATAAACCAGGTCAAAGGGCATGGAGCCTTGCTGACATCCTGCAACTCCACATTAGAGTGGTCTGCTACAAGGGATGACTCCAGGGTTTCAGGTTCTGGTTCTAGAAACCCAGAGGGGATAGTGACTTCACACTCTACGAACATTCAGGAAATTGAGAGAACATATTAAATCCAGTAGAAAACTTGTTAGGGGATCAAAAATTCTTCTGGGAGTTGAACCCGTATCCTTGGGCATGGCAAGCAAGCCTCTACCAGTGATGTAGTATTCTCAGGCTAGAATTTACTTGAGCAAAAATGTAAATTTCTTTCTGGAGAAGAATGACTTTTAATTGTCCTATGATGATAATGAACAGGTGTCACTCGTGTGTGTGTGTGTGTGTGTGTGTGTGTGTGTGTGTGCACGTGTGTTTAATTATTAGGAATGTTTTCCTAAGACTACCATTGCAATTAATCTGATGTATTTCTGCCTTTAGCACTGTTCATCAGAACAAGAAACATGGAAGAATACTTAGATTTTACTCATATTAAGGAATGTTTATGTACTGGCTATGTCTGCATATGTTATCTGTAATTTAATCTTTAGAATTAGAAAGAATTTAGTTTTATTGTTTTTAATTATATATATATGTGTGGGTGAGTGTATATAGTGAGTACAGGTGCCCAAGGAGGCCAGAGGCATCAGATCCCCACTAGAATTTGGCATTTCAGGCAGTTGTGTACTGCCCTGTGTGGCTTCTGAGGACCAGTCTGGTGCTCTGCAAAAAGTACTATGTGCTCTTAAATGCCCATCAGTCTAGTAAACTCCTTCTTAGAATTTTTTGTGTGTGGTGCTAGGAATCAAATTGAGGGCTTTGTGCATAAAATTCTATAGAAAAAGTATGAAGTAGGAATTAATCCATATCATTAGGTGATTAGGTGAAAAAACTATGTAAGGATGGAGCTACACTTGATTTTAAGCCTATACTGCTATAAACTGTGTTCTGTCCACACTATCACAGCTGCAATAGACTAATGGCTTAGGAAACACACTAGCTTTTATTAAGACCATGAACATGGGGTTTCTTGACATGGGTAAATGAGAATTTTTTTAAAAACAAGCCTCTGTATGCATCTCTGGCTAGTGTCAAATTATCCAGCCTCCTTGGTCTCTTATCTTCCAAGTACTGCGATTGGTACTGTAGATGTGTACCACCATGCCTGGAGTGAAATGTTAATTTTTTCCTCAATGTTTAATTACGAAAAATTGTAGGCATATAAGCAACACTGAAAAACGTTATATATTTCTCTAACATCTTTTATTCATTTCAAAGTAAAATATACCTGTATCTGGTGGCATATAACTATAAACTTGGCATTTGGCAAGTGGAGGCAGGAGGCTACCAAAAGTGAGATCCTGTCTCAAGAAACCAAATCAAACCAACAACAAAAACGCTCCAAACCAAAAAAGGTGGGAAGGATTCATTTTGCGTCCTTTGTCAAATGGTGACGCAAATCCTCTTCCCATGTGTGTTCACACTGGTGTTTATTGTGTTGTCACGGATTCATATCACTTCAACTTAGTGGAGCTAGTTACGCCCGTACTGGCTGTCAGAGACTGAGCAATTGTTGAGACTTTTAGAGCATCCTGTTCCTCATGTAATTATTTGGCTGTTGTCTTCATCCTGGGTATGCCTATGTGTATCCATCCATGTAGGTGGCTATGACAAAATGTCATAGACAGAGATGTAGCCCGAATATTAAAAACCCAGAGGCAGATACTGGGATTCAAACTGAAAGATCAGAGAAATAAAGCAGCCAAGCCACTAGAGACTTCTTACCTCTACCAAGACTCAGACAAACCAAGGGGCGATCCTGTCCCCAACATGACTGTAGACTGCAAAGATCTCCACCAAACTTCAGACTGCAGACCAAGACCCTGACCTCCTGTCTCCTCCCATTTTATATCCCTCTTTAGTGCGGGGATTGAAGGTGTGAGCCACCACTGCCTGGCCTGTATGACTGACTAGTGTGGCTGCTTTGCACACTGATCTTCAGGCAAGCTTTGTTTATTAAAACACAAATAAAATGTCACTATACAGTGTGACTCCTAACCAACACAAATGTATTTTGTATGATTGTGGAGGCCAAGAAGCCAGTATTAATGAGGAAATAATTTCTACTGTAGGTCTTCTTTCTGGTTCAGAGACTACTTATTTTTGTTTTTGTTTTTTTTTTTTTCTTCCCGTATTCTCACATGGTGGGAAGGAAAAGGACCCGTATTCACCCTGTTCATAAAGAATCTTATTTAATGACCTAATCGTATCCCAGGCTCTCCACTTGGACGTTAGCATTTTAATACATTATAACGGAACATCATGGGTTCATGTCTTAGTGAGTGCAAAGTGCATAAGGAAAACCAGGAGGTAACTGAGTGGAGAACAAGCAACAAATACAAGAGCACTGGAGATAATGATCAAAGCAGCGTCTTTGCAAGCAAACCAAGCCAGAAGATTGCCGGGAGTCTCCCCAGTAAGTAAAGCGTACAGGACATCAAGACAGGAGTTTTGCTAGTTCAAGTTCAGCATGGGTTGCATAACTAGACTATGTCTCAAAGGAGTTTGAAAAATCCAAGTGGCATTTGTTAGAGAAGTTTATCCATATTCGTACAGGCCTGCAGGAGAGATTTGTTGTCACAGGTAGGGGTGGAATCAGTCTTGCGCATGCTCTGTTTGAATTCATGCTTCCTACAGGGCACATTTTAGAGAAAGGTGATGAAAGTGTATCTCCTAGGGGCTGGGTTTAATGTTGAACTACACAGAGTTACTCTAGGCAACCAGGAGGGAAGGGGCATTTGGCTGGTTCTGGGCAAGTTTCTCTGATGGGCCTTATTAGCAACAGAAAACAACTTCAGAGACTGGTCATTAGAGGAAAAGTAGCTTTTAATTTTACAAATATAGGTGATTGTCCTTGACAACACTTATCTAGTGGCTAACAATTGAACGTTGAGAGCTGCACTTATTCATTCCACAGCAAAGTACACTTTCCAAGGACTATGGGGTCACCATTGCTGAAAGGGAACCAATTTCCAAATTCTCAAATTCCTTTAGAGGTGACTTCACAAAGAATACCTCTCCAGTTTAGCTTCTCTACCCTCCCCCATTTCTTAGTCCCTCTAAAGGAAAGGATGGCCTTCAAAGGCCAGGAATCTTTTTTGTTTGTTTGCTTTATTTTTTGAGACAGGGTTTCTCTGTGTAACAGTCCTGGCTGTCCTGGAACTAGCTTCTGATACGACTTACATGTCTGATCATTTTGTTTAGTAATAATAATAAAGTATGATATTTTAGAAATTTACATGCATAATTGCAATCATAACTCAATTAAAAAAACCTTTATATATGTGAGACTTATAGCCATCACAAGGAAATAATTTAATTTCTATTTTTGGTCACAGTTTTGTTGGGAAGAAATTCAATATGGTCATCAAGAGCAGAATTTTAGGTAAAAATTTTAGGTAAAAATTTTATGAGAGGACAAAATTCTTTGGGGAATATGTAATGTACAGTGTCAAAGGGAAATCATATGACAGAGCAATGTAACCATTTTCCAGAATTAGGTGAGAATTTGTATTTTGTTTTGCTTTGAATATTTGAAGCTCAGTGTCACATATTGTAAGACTTGGCTATGATAGCTGGCGTACACCTGCATCACAGCACTCAGGAGGCAAAGGCTGGAGGATTTGGAGTTTAAGGCAAACTTGGGCTAAGTGAAATGTGTCTTAGGACAGCATCGGAGGTTAAATCTGGTCTCAAACAAACAAGCAAGCAAATAAAAATGAAATATTTATTTAGAACCAACAAACATAACAAAATAAAATTGAAAATGCTTATTGAGTGAATGAATGACTGCCAAAAAGAAACATGATGATGTGAAAAAATCCTCTCCCTTCAATGAACATCTTTTTAATTCCCCCATTTCTCCACCCACGGTGCATTTAAAGTCTGCTTCGGGTATTTTCTCATAAAACGTAACCCTTTGCTTTTCTGTCTTTGTTTTGTTTTGCCTTGCTCTACTGGATATCAAACACCATGGTGGCACATATATAGCACTAGGGACACAGAGGCAGAAAGATTGTTATGAGTTTGAGGCCATTCGGACTATATGGTGAGATTCCTTCTCTAAAAAAAAATAAATCCAACAAAACAAAACACCTATTAAACCAGGGTCTTGGTCATTTGAGGTGAGGGATTTACAAACCAAGTTCCACCCCTCAACACTTATTAACCTTTAAAACTATGAGAGTAGGAAATAGGGCTGGGGGTGTAGGTCAGTTCGTGGGACACTTGCCTAGCATTAGCATTGTCCTTGTGCAAATCAAGGACATTAGTGCTGTCCTTGTGCAATTTCTTCAGCCTTAATGGGTATAAGACTACCAACCACACAGGGGTGTTTTGAAGACTTGTGGCATGTTTTGTTGTCATTGCTTCCATCTTGTTTTTCTTTGAGACAGGGTCTTGCTGTGTGACCCTGGGTGGAATAGTGCTCGATATGTAGAGCAGGCTGACTTTGAACTTAAACATCAACCTCCTCTCCCTCTTGAATGCTGGGATTAAAGGGGTGCCCCACCACCTTCTACCACTTGCAAGGTGGCCTACAGGATTTTAAACCAGTTGATTGGTGTGTCAACAAATGGCCCTCCTGGATATCCATTTCTAAATCCTTAGAACCTGTGAATATATCTGAAATGACAAAAAGGACCGTGTAAATGTGGTTACATTAAGGATCTGTGATAAATGATGATCCTGGTTTATCCCATGAACTTAATGTAATTCGAAGAGTTTGGAAAAGGAAAAGAGAAGGCAAGAAAGTCACGGTCATAGTAATGCAGGATGAGAAAGGCTCTGGCAACCCTTGCTGGCTTTGAGGACTGACAGTTTGAGGGCAGCTTTTAGAATTCTTGGTGGATTTTACATCGTGTGTCCTGATAGCACTCAACTCCCTGTCCCCTTGCTTCTGCCCTCTGCCTTTGCAATTCCCCCCAAAATTTAAAAACTAAACAAAACAAAAACAAAAAAACCCAAGAAACCAAAAAAACTAAACCACCACAACCACAAACAAACAAACAAACAAACAAGCAAGCAAAATCTCGGCTTGGAAGCTGTAGTGTGGCTTAGTGAGTCACACGGTATACCCTTTAGTCCAAACATGCTGGCCTCTGTCTCTTCAGCAGGGGGTTCTGGGCCTAACACAGATCCCACATAGGCACCAATGAGAATTAGTGTCTGTACTGTATGTTCTAAGACACACAGGAAAAATAGGAAAAGAGTTGGTGGATCAGAGGAATGTTGAAAGAGGACCGAAAAGAAAGGACAGTTTAGCCAAATACTGAGAGAGACTGCCTCCCAACATCCATCCTTTTGAGTTTTTGCGGCAGTTAGGGAAACTTTGCACGCACCTCGCGGGGCCGGGGGCAGTACACCTGCCCCTCTAGGATCACTGTGCTTGGGGCAGACTTAGGGAAGTAGATCTGGGACAGGGGCCACCCTAGAGGGTTGGTGGGAGACCGCAGGGTGGAGTCATGAGACGTGCAAAGGGAAAGACTACATCTCCCAGGCCGCCACGCTTTCCAGATGGAGTCCTAGGGCGCTGACTGCTCCCCAGTTTCCGTAGGGAAGCGCCAGGCTACCACAGCTATTGTGCGTAGCGCTGTCGCCCTCCTCTTCCCGCTGTTGCTGCCCTGTTGTTGGAGGAAAGCTACGTCTCCTTGGCCGCCGGGTTTAACCCTTTAAGCGCCAAACCCGACAGCCTGCCGGCTCCCAGGAACGAGTAGGCGGTCTCTGCAGTTGCCGAGTTGTGTGCGATGAGCCCCGAAGACTCCGAGGAAGACAGCTGAAGGGAGCCCGTGCTGTCCGTTTGTCTCGGGCTTGGGGCTGGGCCAGCGTGAAGCAGTGGCATTGGCTTTAAGAAGGGGGAGGGGAGGCGCGGTCCGCCGCTCGGGGAGCAAGGGAAGGAAGCCTTGGCTGGTTGGCTTGGGAGCGCAGAGAGGCGGCCCCCTGCACCCACGCTCTCCCCGCCTCCACCCTAGGCTGCCCAGGACTCAGCGCTGTGCTTCGGGAGGCGATGACCAGGGGGCGTGCTGCTCGCTAGGCTGCACCCTGCCGGCGTCAGAAGGCGTTGGTAAGCATTCCTGGTCACCCGCAGCCACCACCGGACTACGCGCTCCTGCTACACACCAGTGGGCGCTCCCAAGAGTTTCATTGGAACAGGTACCTGTCCTCTAAAGGGAGTGGGGCTGATTCGTCTAAAAGTGGAGCCTAAATGTAAGCCACTAGGTCTATTCTGCTGATTGTGCCACTGATGCTCTCGCTCTTTGTCTCTAACCCCTAGTCCCTCCGCTACCATAATCATGGGGCATCCCCCTCTGGAATTCAGCGACTGCTACCTCGACAGTCCCGATTTCCGTGAGAGGCTCAAGTGTTATGAACAGGAGCTGGAGAGAACCAATAAATTCATTAAAGACGTGATCAAGGACGGCAGCGCGCTTATCAGCGCTATGAGAAGTAAGTGGAAGGCTTCCATGAGCTGTTTCTCTGAGTAGGTGGTTCTGGCCTTTAAACCTTCCCATAGCACAGGGGGATGGGAGGATCTGCAGTGACTCTCAACCCAGGTCTCTGAGACTGATGGATTTCCGAACCTTTGGGTGTGGGGTCAGTAGAAGTGGAAAGTGGTGAAGACAAGCAGAACTTTGGGCCTTTCCCTTTAGTGGCCCTGACCTTCTAACAGTTAATATGCAGCCGGGACAGGGACCCTCTTATTTTGCAGTTACTCTTACTTACCAGCTTCTTATTGAAAATGAGAGTCTGCCAACCGGTCAGACATGCTGAGCACCCTTGTCTGGTACAAGGTGACTTCCATGCTGACCAGGGAACTACCCCAGCACCCCCTAAAGAATTGGGAATTAAGGCTAAGAGCTCCGTTATAATGACTTTTGTCTTAGCCACTAGTTATTACAGAAAATTGTAGGGCATTAAAGAAATTACCCTTCCCAAATCATTTTCTAAGGAGAGCACCTTTGCCCTCCTCCGAGATTTTCTTCTCTTATATACTGTTAATATCATAGTCAGTCCAAGTTCAGGCTTCTTAGTTGCCTTCACATACTACTAAATTTTGCTTCAGTGTGGGACAAAGACCTGTCAAGTTCATGGTCCAAGGGGCCCAGATCCCCTGGGTGTAAACTACAGGGGTAGGGTGTGGGGCTGCTACATTGAAAGAACCTTACCTAGCTTTGCTTTTTCAGTGGTCACAGCTTCCTCAGTTGTGGGACTGTTTTTTCCTTCTCTGTGTGTAGTCTTTTATTTCTGCTGGTTGTCAGGAGGCTCCGAGAAAAAGAAAGAATAATAAACATCCCCAAAGAAATTCTAAGGAAGCCAACCCTCTCTGTCAAATTATATACCTAGAAGAATGGAGGGTAATGATTAAGAAGTGATGATTAAGTATTTTTTTCTCTCCTTGGCTGAAAGATAACTGTGAAAGGTACAGTCATTGTGTGGGAGTCTCTCTATGCAGTTAACTTTGTTTGACATCCCATGTCAACGTTGTGTGGACCCTTGTGTCAAGCTGTTACAGCCAAGCAGCAATGGAGAGATTCTTAAAAGCTTTGGTGCCACAAGAACTGCTGCAAGCCAGCATTTCTCTGTAGCAGTTCTGGTTCGTGGTTGTCTGGCCACTTTTGGCCAGAATCTGTAAACGGTTCCTTCGAGTTCTTTAATTGGGCTTGATCATTTAATGCTTTGTCGTGTCACCTGGCCAATAGCAAATTTGCATTAGCACCTTAAAGATGGAATATTTGAAATGCTGAGCCTTGCAGACTTGTAGGCCAGGCTTTTGGGTGTGTCTCCTCTTAATAGAGTTCATTGAGAGGTTGAGGATATGGAGGTTGTGCCACAGAAATAGAAACTTGAGGACTCTGTGAAAGGAAAAGGGGACTGTTTGGATTGCAGATTTCTTCTTATTGCAGACTGCCTGGTGTAGTAGTCACCATCAAAGAAAGCCCATTATAAAAGTTCTAGTCAGGAGGTAGTTTTTATGACATGTATGGCAAGCTGAAATTGTGCTAAAAATGAACAGCTAAATCATATCCAAGTGATTAAGCTGTGTAAGAAAAAATATCAGTTCAGTAAAACATTTTGGGGAAAGGCAAAATGTTTGTCTATTTATTTATTTATTTCCATTTCTGGGGACTGCTTTCAGATCTTTGCATATACTAGCTACATATGTAGGTCTTGGTTTGGAGGGGGGGACAGGGTCTTAAAATGCAGATTGGGCTTGCCTTTAACTGCTAATCTTTCTGCCTTAGCTTCTCAAGTGCTGGTTTATAAGCATGCAAATATTTTGCAAATTAAGAGGCAATAGTGGGTTTTCTCCTTTTGATTATTTTTGAGACTAAGAGTGGGAAGATATAGCAACCACGCAGGCTCAAATCTTTGCTGTTTTAGGATAGGGAGCTCTTTAATATTTGTGTTGCTTTTCTATTTCAGAGTCCAAATGGGATGGGGAGATATTAAAGTTCCTATGACTAACCCTTGCCTTACTACTTTTCTTTAAGCTCCACAGTTTTTAAATACTTGAGTATCTAAAGGCAAAGATGGGATTGTTTCCTACCGTCTTTATCATAGACGTCCTTGTTCCCCACACTCTGCTTTTTCACACTGTGACTGCTCAGCCACTTTCTTCAGAGCAGGTAGGATGGATGCAAAACAGGTGTGTTCCTCCTAAGTGAAGGAAAGAGGAAAATATCCCACTGGGATTGGATTTTGAAGACCTGGGATACAGTTGTGGCTTCCCCATTTTGGGATCTGGCACAAACCATTTCAATTGTGAAATGTAATTCAAAAATCAAGTAAAAAAATCTCTGAGGAGAGATAAATGTGAAACTATCCCAAACTAAGTAAACACTGGATAACTTTATGGTAATGTGCAACAGGAAATTTGTACAATATGAAATTGGTGGTGGGCTGGGCATGAAGGTCAGTATTAGAATGTTTGCCTGTCAAGTGCAAGACCCTGTATTCCTTCCATAGTACTGGAATTTAAAAACCCCATTGCCATAATAACGGAGTAGTTGTGAGTCACAAGGAAATTTAACTCTTTTTTTTTTTTGAGACAGGGTTTCCCTGTACCTTTGGGGCCTGTTCTAGAACTCGCTCTGTAGACCAGGCTGGTCTTGAACTCACAGAGATATGCCTGCCTCTGCCTCCTGAGTGCTGGGATTAAAAGCGTGCGCCACCACTGCCCGACTCAAGGGAATTAATTCTAAAAGGTTTTGTAAAATGGAAGTAACTAAAACAAGCACATTGTTGATAGTCTATTTTTGGTTATTAATACATCTGTTGATGAGTGTATAATTTTCAGTAAAGTTCAGAAAGAAAATACATAAATAGAAGTAGTTGGAAACAGACTCGTTCCTTGTTATCTTGTTGAAAAAGTTCACTCATCTGGGTACAACTCAGTAATTAGTTTTGTATTCATGCGCATGGATCCATCTTAGTATCTGGAACCTGGCAATAAAAGGCAGGATAATAATTGACACTTAACTAATTTGGGTATTAAGTCAAATGGCTAGCTTTCTTGCAAACTTTGAGACATGAAACACTGATCTGCAAAACTTATTTGTAATTTTCCTTCTAGTTGTTAACTCAGGGGAAACCTGATGTCAGTACTTTACCTCACTGTGTAATTTTTGCATAGAGCTCTGCATAAACTTTAAGTGACAAACATGTGTGACTATTAGTGTGTTAAATGTGGTCCTGTTTGAATTCTTTGCGGGTTAGTTGGTATTTTTTTGTCAACTTGACACAGCCAGAGTTGTCTGAGAAGAGGGAAACCCAATTGAGGGATTGCCTCCATCAGATTGTTTGAAGGCAAGTCAGTAGGGGGATTTTCTTGATTGTTATGTATGAGGTCTCAACCCACTGTGGGCAGTGCCACCTCTGGGCAGTTGGTACTGAGTGGATAAGTAAACAAGCAAGCCAGAAAGCAGTGTCATTTCCATTATCCTCTGCTTCGGTTCCTGCCTCTAGGTTTCTGCCGTCAGTGATGGACTGTGACCTGGGAATTATAAGCACAAATAAACTGCTTCTTCCCCAAGTTGGTCTCTCTGGCCAGTGTTTTTTATCACAGCAACAGAAAGCAAGCTGACACAAATACTTAAGTTTATTTAATTCGATGCTCAGAGGTAATTGATATTCCAATAGCTGCCTCCTCTGATGGTTGCCTGATCCCCCACAAATGTGATTTCTTTATAATTTTTGGAGCATATGATGATTATAACTTAAGCTAATAGAAAATAAACCACCATCCCTCTGAAATATAAAGACCGTGTTGCCTGCTTTTCTGTGGTCCTTTGCTGACTCTCTCTCCCTGTCCCCCTCCCTTGCTCACTCACTTGCTCGCTCCCTCCCTCTGTGCATGCATATGTGTGTGCATGTGTACTGAGGATAGATCACAGGGCCTTATGCATGCTGGGCTGGACACGCTCTCTCCTACTAATCTATATTCCTGCACTTCTCCTTTTTGATGGTGACAGTTTTAGTTCTTTTGATGTTACTGAATATTTGCTTAACACTGAGGCTAGGGATTGTTCAGTATAAATCATATGGCCCATTGCTTATATGGTCCCAGAAACCTGAGACACTTCATGTAGACTATATATAGTTCATGGACCAAATACCATTCATTCAGTAAATTCCTGTGTGCATACTATGTTCTAATCTTTGTTCAGATGATTGTTAGACACACAGAGTGAGTCACAGGTGGATATTGACCCCAAGAAGTTTCAAGACTAGTTTGGGAGATATGTAGAGGAGAAATTACTGCTGTATAAGGTACTAAAGTTGAGAACTTTAGAGCTGGATTGTGGACATGATTGTATGTGACAGAGAGAGGAAGAGTGCTCATTTCTTTGTGGAAGACAGAGGAAACAAAGGAGGAAGTAGAATTGGAGCTTGCCAGAATTAACAGCACTGTGATTTATTAAACTGTTCACATATACCAGTGATTCCTTAATTAAAAAAAATTTTTAGATGTTATAATTTATGGGCAGACTATGCCAAAAGAAATGGCTTAGGCGGGAGTGTAGTTTTAGCTGTGTTTTAGTAAGAGTCACTGAGAACTTTTTAAGAATAACCAGTTAGCATTTTTATACAAATTGAGACAGGGTCTCATGTAACTCAGGCTTACTTTGAATTCACTGTGTATCCTGGGCTGGCCTTGACTTCATTATCTTTCTTTGTGACTGTCTCAAGGGGTGTAATTAAAGGGGTGAGCTACCAAACTCAACTATATTTGTGGCATTTATCATTTATTTTTTAAAGACAGGATCGTGTTCTGTAGCCCAGGCTTGCCTGGAGCATGCTAAGTAGCCCAGGCTGACTTCAAACTTTATAATCTTCCTGCTCCAATTTCCTGAATGCTGGGTATACAGGAATGAGCAACCACACCCAACTTTAGAGTATAATATTTGAGATGATCTCTCTATAGAGCTCAGGTAGGCGTTAAGGTCAAAATTCTCCCACCTCAGCATCCTGAGTGCTGGGATTATAGACCATTATCACCATATTTTTAATATAGCTCAGGATCAATAAATCTTGTCTGTAAAATATCATATTACATATATTTTAGGCTTTAAGGCCATGCATTCACACAAGATTAATCTGCTGTTGTCTGAAAGCAGCCTCAGTGAAAGAAGCACTCTAGGAAAACTTACTAAATTGAAATGTGATTTTTTTCAGACACTTTTCTCATGTCATGGTATTTTCTTCCTTAGAATTTTGTCAGGCTTTACAACTGTCACTAGTGGTGGCATGTGCACCCGACAGTCAGGAGATAAAGGCAGGAAAGCTGAGAGTTCAAAGCAAACCTGGGACGGAATGGATTGTAGGACATCCTGGGATGTAACAGAGAGATCCTGTACCTAAAAAAATATCAAAAGAAAACTTCCCTAAAATGTGAAAGCCATTTGTAGTGCTGCTGGGGGAGGGTAACATATAAAAATAGTAAACTGGTCTTGTTTTACCAGCTGCAGTTTGCAGACCTTTGGTAAAGCTATTTAGGTTAAGAGGACTTTTACTGGCAATCCAGCTGATATAATTATTGGTAGACTGGAATGCCATATCTTACATTTTCTAGTAGATGATTTGATTTTGGTATGCTATAAATTTTGTCTGCTGTGGATTCAAGGATCCTGGCTCACAGGAGAAGAGAGAAGGATGAAGTTGCTAGAAATGGTGAGGTTAGTGGGTCTGGGTATCTGTGGGGAAAATCCAAGTCTCACTACCTTACAAAAGCTGTCACATTCTTAGTTAATGATTTTTAAATGTTAATTTGCTGGTGTTTTTTTTTTCTTTTTCTTTTTTGGTGTGACAGAGTCTTGCTATATAACCCAGGCTAGCCACGAAGTTGTAGCAATCTTCTTGCTTAGTCTCCTAAGTTCTGGGGTTACAGGTATGTACCATAATATACACATAGTCTCTCTTTAGTGTTTTAGCTGAAGAAAACTTTTTTTTTCTTTTTACAGTGCTAGAAATTGAACCTTGGGCTTCACACATGCTAGAGAGATGCTCTGCCACTGAGCTGTGTTTCTAGCACAATCCAACGTTGTCTGTAGGCTAGATTGAATGAATTGAAGTCCCTGAGCTTAATCATCTAGATTTCTTAGCCAACAAGTCTTGGCCTCTTATATGCTTGGGAAAGGGTGTGTGCCAGTCTTCAGGGAGAAAGGTTTTCAAAGACTAGAAACTGTTTTCTATTTAACAAAGGGAGGAGTATAGTATAATGGCAAAGGATCTTAGTTGGGCATGATGTGGTCTGTCAATCAAAATGGGGAAGGAGTAGGACTTCTATATAGCTGTGTAGCTTTCCCTTCTAAACTTGCATCGCGTATTGTAGTTCAACAATTTAAAAAAGGAATGATTTGCCTAGCTACGGAATTCATGTTTACATCAGTTTTCACAAAATATTTTAATGCACAAGGGAGTATTTAAACAAAAATAAACAAAATTTAACCTTTCAAAAGTAAGGGTAATACCATGCATATATAAAAGAGATGACAGAAAACATACAACCGTTATGTATATGTTGTTTTGGATTAATGAAAATTATGTTTTAAAGGATCCAAAATAGCTGGGCATGGTGGCTTATGTCTGTAATCCCAGTACTCAAGTTAGTGGCAGGAAGTCCGGAATTCAAGGTCATTTTCAGCTATGTAGTGTGTTTGAGGCCAGCCTGTGATTCATGAGCCCCTGTCTTAGAAAAACAAAAATAACAAACAAATAAATAAATACTAAACAAACAAACAAATATACAAAGGAATCTATCCTGGGGTGGTGGCATATATATATTCCCAGTACTTGTGAGATGGAGGCAGGTGTATAAGGAGCTCAAGGTTATTCCTGGCTATGTATAATTTGAGGCCAGCCTATGCTACCCAAGAGAAAAAAATTCCAAAGATGTATTAATATTTTCAAGTTGCTGTGATAAAATACCCTGACAAAATTTGCCTGAGGGAGAAAGGGTTTCTTTTAGCTATGGTGTAACCTCTCATGGCGGGAAGTCAAGGCAGCTGGAACTTGAAGCAGCTGCTCGCATTGCAGTCACAGTCAGAGACAGAGGCAGATGAATGTGTACGGCTGCTCGGTCCTTTCTATCTCTACAGTCCTGGATCCCCTGCCCATGGATGCTCCTGCCTACAGTTAAGAGGAGTCTTTCAGAATCACCTAATCAAGATAAATCAAGATAACTCAGCACAGGCTTGCCAGAGGCCCATCTCCCACTGATTCTAGATTCCGTCAAATTAAAAATAAACCTTGACCACCACAGACACATTCTGTACCAAAAATGGACATGAAGTTGATAAAACGGTTATAGTATAATGTGCGTAATTTTGATACCTTAGTCTTAATATTTTAAAAGAAAACCACTTTCTTACAGTCTACACTTTTGTTTTGAAAGTTAATTAGCCAGGAAGTGGTGGCCCATGCCTTTAATCCCAGCACTCGGGAGGCAGAGGCAGGTGGATCTCTGTAAGTTCGAGGCCAGCCTGGTCTACAAGAGCTAGTTCCAGGACAGGCTCCAAAGCCACAGAGAAACCCTGTCTCGAAAAACCAAAAAACAAAATAAAACAAACAAAGAAAGTTAATTACGTTTCTTTTTCTTTCATATACATTTGAAGAGAAAAGTTTTACATATTTACAGTGAAGTCACCTTTGGTACCTTTTCAGTTCAGAATTCGGTAACTTGGGTGCCTATGTATGGATTGCTTTCCTGGGAGGATAGGCCGCTTCCAAGCCTGCTATTAACAGCCTGTGTGGTCTTGAGTAAACCTTTGACTTTTGAGTATAGGTTTTCTCACTTACAGAATTAGGGGTCTACGCAGTGATCACGAGGGTTCCTTTTGGATTTAGCCTTCTGTTTTCTGGTTACCATTGCTTTACTCAGAAAGTTAAACTCCCTGAGACGGTTCTGCCAAAATCAAGCAAGTGTGTCTTGACTCTAGGAGAGGAGGTCACAAGAAAAACCAAACATCTGTCATGGATGGACAACTTGAATTACACTGGCTTATTTGAGTGTGAACTTGTTGAGTGCTTTTGGAGGGAGATGTCAATCTGATGCTTTTCAGTTCTGCCAGGAATAGCTTAGAGTCTTTTTGGAGGTGGGTTTAGAGCCAGGATATATGGGAATGTGATGTAATGTATGCTTTTACTTACAAGTTCAACTGTCATTTTAGTGATACTTTTGTAACGTCATTGAGCCATTGAGCATACCAAGTTGTTTTAGGTCCCAGAGTAAATTGATCAACTTGCTGGTGTGTGATTTAGGACTGGTTTTTAAAATAGGTTTATTGAGACAGGTTTTCTCTGTAGCTTTGGGGGTCTGTCCTGGAACTAGCTCTTGTAGACCAGGCTTGCCTCGAACTTACTGAGATCAACCTGCCTCTGCCTCTTGAGTGCTGGCACTGAAGGTGTGTGCCACCACCACCTGGCTAGGACTGCTTTTTAGTTGATGTGAAAGTGCTCAGTGGGATGCAGTGCGGCTGCATTATCATGTTTGTTAGAAGGCTTCCAAAGACCTATATTACAGAGTAGCTGGACTGACGGTAGTAGGAAGTATGATGGGAAAATGTGACAATTTGTCAGCAATAATTTTATTCGGAGTGGAGGAGCAGTGCTGTGGCACTAATGGGTTGAGCTTGACTTGCCTATTAAGAAAAGTTTTCCAATCAGGCTTAAGGATGGTGAAGGAAAATGACTCTCCAACATAGCCCAAACCATTTGTTTAATCTGGCTTCTGCTTCTCTAATCAAGCACCAGAGAATTTTCCTAAAAGCTCACAAGGATCTGGAAAGATACACAGTTTTCCAGGCGAGTACCCTGGAAATCTCAAGTTGATTTTTCTTTTCTAGTCAGCCAGAAGATCCTTGTGAGGCATTACCAGGCTTCCATCACGTCCTAGAACCTTGGGCAGTGTAAAGGCAATTCAATTTAATTCCACACAGATTTACTAATCACCTACTGCGTGTCAGTGCTGCCCTGCAGATTAGGGATAGGGAGTGAATCAAGCTGCTAGGGACCCTGCTGTCTCGGAGCACACATTAAATATTCAGTTATCGACTTATGTCAAGACAGTTTTGAGAAGGGGTATGAAGAGGAAGTTCAGGGTGAGATACGTAGTCTATCATATCTTTTGAAGTTGAGATTTGTGGGGTAAGGAAAGGAAATTTGACTGTGACAATGTGTTATCTATTGGTAAGAAGAGACCAAGGAGGAAGAGTACCTAAGTCAAATAGACCTGTGTTTCACCACCGTGATAATGGCCTTGGTACTTAACAAGACATTAATCTCTTTTTCTTACTTTTGGTGTTTTGAGAGAAAGTCTTACTGTGGCTTCAACTTTTAAAATACGTGTGCAGGTCATATGTGTGTGTTATGTAATTGTTTGTTTGCATATCTATATTATTTTTAAAAATTACTACATTTTAATTTATTTGGTGGGTATGTATGACTATGTGTGGGTTTGAGCATGCCACAGAGCATGCGTGGATATCAGACAACAATTGCAGGAGTCAATTTTCTCCTTCCACTGTGTAGGTTCAGATGGTGACTAGTGCGTTTGTCCACTGAGCCATCTTACTTGCCTTCCACCTTAGTTCTTGAGATGGGGCCTCTCATCAAACCTGATGCTCACCAGTTTTGAGGGGTCCTTCTGTTTCTGTCCTCTCAGTGCTGGGGATACGAGTGCACACTACCGCATACAGCTTTTTATGTAAGCGCTAGCGATCTGAACTCAGGTCCTCAGACTTGTGTGACTGGCACTTTAACGGCCTTGCCGTCTCTGTAGCCCTTGGCATCCAACTTCTGTTTCTCTTACTTGAGTCTCTAAAGTGGTGAGGTTGCGGTTACGTGTTTCTATGGCTTGCTTCTCTTTCCTCCTCTGGCATACTTCCCCAATTTTTCTCCCTGGAGGCAAGCAGTGTCAATAGTTTGTCTAGCCTTTTAAAGATGACTTTATTTCAGTACTTCCTCCAATTTCTGTCTCTTTAGAAGTGTGTTTCATTATAGGCAAATCTTAGCTACTCTGCGACAAGCTTTCTTTTCTTTTTTTTATATCTGGATGAGACCAGGCATCAAAGTTCGTGCCTGTGATCTCAGCTCTTGGGGACTGTAAGTTTGAGGCCACCCTTGGCTACATAGCAAGATCCCAGCTTATTTTTTTTTAAATGCCCCTGGATGGACTGTAGACTAAAGAAGCCCCCAAAGCCACTTCTGCTTAAAAGCAAATGGACACCATCCCTGCACAACAAGGTCAAATCAAAAATTTTTAGAGCCCTAGTTATCTATTAAAGGCAAAAATACTGTGCGGTTGCTTGTTGAAGAAAATCTGGTGACCTCTCTAACAGCTGAGTTGTAGCCTCCCATTACCTCCTCCTTACCTTTAGGGTAGTGTTGAAAACTAAAGCTTCATAGCGGTGGTAGCCTTGCAGCATCTGGGGCGGTAAGATGGGATTTGGGCTCTTCAAAAAGTCATATACCCAGAGCCTTGTTGTATTTAGTCACCTTTGAAGGTGACTAGGAAAGGTTCATTTATGGGGTTGCTTACCTTTGCACCTAGCATAGTTTGTTTGCCGGGAACAGCTCTACCTGCAGGGTGTTGACATCACAGCTACCTGATAGTTCTACATCAGTCAGGTCAAGGAAGTGTTTGATCCAAAACATGAAAGAAATAATAAGAAATAATTGGGAGTTCCAGCCTGTATGCTATGACATATTATTGTTTTAGTTAGGCAGGGAGATGGGGCAGGACAAATAATTAAGAAACATTTGGATGGGAGAAAATGATAAAGCCATCTGTATCATCATAGGGCATGGTACTATGTATAGCACTGGTTCTCAACTCTCCTAATGCTGCCGTCCTTTAATACAGCTCCGGGCATTTCTATTTTCACCTTGCAAATCTTTTGCTTATGTATTATGTATTCTGATTTTGTTTTTCTGGCTTTCTGTGTGTCTCACGGTCTGTCTGTGTTGCTTGTGCTTTTTGTTTGGCTCTTTGTTTTTGTTGTTTGTTTGTTTTTTCCTATTCTGCTTTGCTTTTACTGTAGCTTATTTTCTTTTTAATTTTTAGATGACTTTATTTTCTAATGAGAGAAGGAAAGGGTGTGAATTTTGAGTGGTGGGGAAGTGGGGAGGATCTATCAGGAGTTGGGAGAAGGGAAACCATAATCAGAATGTATTGTATCAAAAAAAACCCACTATTTTTGATGGAAACACAACAAACTTTGTTATGATGGCAATATATTCCACCTGAACTCTGGATGTAACACTGTCTCTAGCCAAGGAGCTTTGTTACTGGAATTCATTAGCATCTTACACCATTTCAAGCTGGCATAATTGATTATGTGGTATAGGTTGGCTTTGAATTTGTGATAGTTCCCCTGCCTCAGTCTCCTGGGCGATGTGAGGTATGAGCCATCATCATACCAGGAAAAATGTACGGACATTTTAACACTGAAATGGAAATGAAGAGACCCATGTTAGGCAAAACAATCTTGAAAAAGAACTTAATTGGAGAAGTTGGCCCCACTCAATTTTAGATTTTTTTTTTGAGCCGTGGTAATGAATGTATTGCCATTGATAAAGGCTTAAGAGGTCAGTGGAGTACAGTATTGGGGGAGGAAACATCACATTGATGGTCGATTGAGTTTCTTTGAGTGGAAAGAAGAGGCATCAGCCAGTGGTGCTGGGTCAGCCCACCGGACTATCCACTAACATGCTGTTAGGTTCTAGCCTTTAACCCACACAGAAACTCACTGAAATGGATCAGATGCTTCCGAGTAAGAACTAAAACTGTAAAACCATGAACAAAAGTGATGTTTTCAAACTTCTTGGCTTTGAATCAGTCAGTGATTTCTTATTTGTGATGCCAGGTGACAAATGGGAAAATTGGTAAGTTAGAGTTCTACAAGGTAAATTTTGTGGTAGAAATAATTTTATTCAGAAAAAAACTTGGAGGCCAACTATCCTGTCTAGAACTTCTAGTGCACTTCAATATAAAAGGAGAAACTGCAAAGTTATGTTTGATCACACACACACACACACACACACACACACACACACGCACACACACACACACACACACACACTGAGTTTTATATACACATGTATATGTATGGGAATAATGCTTACAATTCAATTAAATCCAAAAATTTCAATTAAAAGTGACAAAAGTAGGGGCTGGAGAGATGGCCCAGTGGTTAAGAGCACTGTCTATTCTTCCAAAGGACCCAGGTTCAATTCCCAGCACCCACATGGCACCTAACCGCTGTCTGTTACTCCAGTTCTAGGGGATCTGATACTCATTTACAGACATACATGCAGATAAAACACTAATGCACAAAAAGTAAATAAATTTTAAAAAAATGACGAAAGTAGCTAACTATGGTGTCACACACCTGTACTTCTAGCATCAGGAGGTTAAAGGAGGAGTGTCAGGAACTCAAGGTCATTCTCTGCCACTTAGTTAATTCAAGACCATTCAATCATATGAAAAGCAAAACAAAAACCAAAACAGGGGCAGGCAAGTGGTAAAGGCACTTAACTTCAAGCTTGACTACTGGATTTCCATCTCTGGGATCCATTGTGGAGAAAGGAAAGACCAGAGGCCTGTAAATATTCCTCTGGCCTTCACATACATGCTGTATCATGTATGCACCCATGCACACACATGCATACCTAAATAAACATAAAAATAAAACAAGCACTAACAGGGACAAACATTAAAAATATGACCTTGCTGGGTGGCGGTGGTGCACACCTTTTATCCCAGTACTTGGAAGGCAGAGGCAGGTAGATCTCAGTGAGTTCAAAGCCAGCCTGGTCTAAAAAGTGAGTTCCAGGATAGCCAGGGCTGTTACACAGAGAAACCCTGTCTTGAAAAACAAAACAAAATATGACCAACTGAGTCCAGTGAAATAACAAACATTATTGGAGAATTTGCAACTTCTACTTATTGTTGGCATGCATAGCATGTTGTAGCCATTTAGAAAGTTTAGCAGCTAATCTTTTGCAATTCTTCAACAATGGTTAGGCAATCACCCCACAAATGAACAATTGTATGATATTGTCTATCTATATCTATCAGAATTATTATTTATAATGACCAAAAGTGGGAAATAACTTAAATGTCCATTAACTGAGAGGTAAATAAGCATACAATAAAAAGCCATTCATAAAGTACATATTGTTTATGATTCCCTTCCAGAAAGTCAACCTGCTAAAATATCACCAGGCTAGTATTTGCTCAGGGTTGGAGGGTTAAAATGTATTGTGAATGCCAATGGATGAGGAGTGTCTTGTTTGGAGTTGTGCACTTTTCTTAATTACCATATGATGGTGGATGTACTGCTTTGTGAGTATGCTGAAACTCACCTGGCTGTGCATTGGGTGAATTTTATGGTACCTAAGTAGGAACTTTGAGCTGTGTATCAACATACAATGCCATTGTGTTTGGAAAAGCAGAAGTGCTTGCTTATTAACTTAGATATGTCTCTTGTTCTCCCTTGTATCATACTTGAAAGACTGTTTTGAATGATTCACATCTGTAGCATAGGGTGTGTATCTAGGCAAAAGGAAGCCAAGAGAGAGAATTATTCCTTCTGTGACCAGGAGGAGCTAGAGTCCAATTTGGGACTGGCATGGGATTTCCTGGTTTCCCATTCCAGGCACATTCTGCACTGTACTCTGAAGCAGGTACCTTGCTTCCATCTGTTTGCATGCCCTTTGTTGGTGCCGGGGAGTGTGTTTGTTTGGAATGACCCAGTTGGCAGCAGGATAGCATATTAGTGGAACGTTGTCCTTTCTTCTTTGCCTGGGTCATGGCTGTGTTGTAATTAAGGGAGAGGGGTTGTGGGTTGTGTTCCCAGCGCCTAGCTCTCAGTCCCCAGCTGCTGGCCTGCTCAGCCGCTGGTTGCTCGCTTATTGTTGTGATTAGGGGAGCGGTGTGCGGGTTGTATGTTCCCAGCACCCAGCCGCTGGCCCAATCAGCGGCTGACCGTCTGCACCCGAAATAACCACATGACAAACTG